>CM059437.1:80884145-81233967 GCA_030390025.1 Squalus acanthias
AGGGAGGGAGAGAAAGAGACAGACAAGGGGAGAGAGAGAGGGAAGCGAAGTTTGTGAGGCCGACTAGGAGAAAGGCTCAGTGTCATTTTAAGACACGGAGACTAAATTTAATTTGTCAGCTGATGGGCTGAGCGGTGGTGCAGAGGAATCGGTTCAGCTTTTGTATCAATTCACCATTCTCAGCCATGCAGCATGGAACAGGAGGCAGTGAGCAGGTCCACTCTCCACCACAGGGAATCGAAGAGAAAACAAAGTCAGAATAGGAGCCATGTTTTATATGTACCAATTACAAAGCTGCATTGGCGGAGAGCTGAGGGCCAGGTGTTTATCTGCCCTGCACATGGTATAGGGTGACCTAAAGAGGGAAAAGGGAAAAAATAACAGTTTAATGGTAATTCTGAAAAATAATCTGGAATACCAGGTAAGATTGTCTCCTATTGTTGACTTACTGGGAAGAGAAAGATATGTGGCTCTTATAGTAATAGGTTATTTCAATGTCTTTAATAACTCAGCAGTAATGGATATGTAGGAGTACAGTACAGCAACTTGCAAAGGAAGACAGGCAGCTTGATTGAACGCCTACAGCATCAGGAACAGTGCTTCAATCAATTCAATCCTTAATTATAACAACTTAGAGAACTTAATTATTAATTCATGCTAACAATCCTGATTGTATTTTAAATTAAACATTGTAGTTATGATTTTTTATAAAAAAGCTTTCTTTCACGGTCTGTGGGAGAGTTAAGTATTCTTAAAATCCTGGGAGCTTTGAAACCTTTAAACAATCCCCTCTTCCTCCTCAGTAAGACACTCCATTACTGCAAATCACTGGTCACTATTTTCAAGGATGTTTTTCATCAAATAGGAGCAGCATAAAACTGTAAAGTATGAAAACGAAGGAAAGGCCTCGATTTTAATTCCCCCCTTCCCACCTGCCGGAAATCAGGCGAGAGCAGTTAAAATGGAGCAAGGGATTTACCCAGGGACGGAGGAAAGGGTGGAGATAGGGGTTTAAGGAGATGGTTGGTAGTGGAGAAAAGAAGACGGGGGTTATAATTTCTCTCCTGGAGCACAGCAGTTTTGGTAGAGGACAGTGAGGCCTTCTGGCCCTTGATGTGGTCCAACCAAATCTGATGTTGAATGGTTAAACTAGTTCTGTGCCAGACTTGCTTAATTCTGCAGCCCTTGGACTTGAGGGAGCAAAGATGGAAGTCATAGTGGGGGATTGTCAGGATAAGGGAGAGTAAAGGTTTTACAAGACTCCAGGGCATCAAAAGTGGAGGGGAGCAAATTGAGTATTGGGGGAAATTGAGGGTCAAAGCCTACTGTGCTGAGAGCTTGTGCGGTTATGTGACTTTGGGGAGAGCTGTAAGGGGTCGAGGCTGTAGGTGGTGTACGATATAAGGAAGTAGCTAGAGATGGCCTTGCCTGTGATCTATACCATGGGAGTAGAGAGGCCATGGGAGATGGCAAGGTCGAAGGGATGGGACTGAATATGTGTAGGAGAGTTCCATATGGAGGGAGAGGTTTTGGGAGGGCAGGAGAGCATAATAGCATACAAATTACATAAGAGATCGTTTAAGTTATAACAAAGTAAGAAATATGCAGCAATATATGCATACACAAATAAGTTTTCTTGGAGAAATATCAATGTTGCCACCCCATCAGAACAAAACGGGATCTCAACTTCCAGCGCATGAAATGACGACAAAACCTGATTAAACAGGCAATTCTCCATATATGTTGTAATCTTTTCTAATTGTAGTACTGTGACTTGTACATTGGTGCCATTGCTAATACAAATTTTATAGTCATTCTATCAAAACACACAGAATAAGCATCATTATTGTTCGGTCTAATGTTTTTTTTTCCATCTTTCCTACTACGGATGTTAAACGAAGCGATCTACAATTTCTAGGTTTGTGTTTCACTCCCATTTTGAATACTAGGGGTAACGGTCGCTATGCTCCAGTTCAAGTACAGTTTCTGCCTAAAAATATTAACCAGACCATTCCGTATTTCATCTTTTAATACCCTACAGAATACAGTCACTGTATGCAAACTGCCGACAGGATACGATCGCATCTTTTTTCAAAACCGAAAATAATCTCAGAGATAAGCTGATGTAAAGAGATCTCTTACGTTTTACTGATCTGTCTGAAATGTGCAGTTGGCTGTTAGTTACTGATCAATGCCAGACACAATGAAGCAGGGGTTGCGGGAGCGGGGGAGGGAACTTGGTGGATCATTGCTCACTTTCAAGCCCCATCTGGCTAATTTTGTTAGAATCACACATAACTTAAGGATACTCTTTAATTTAGGTATTACTGGTAACAGTCTTTAGTGTCCTCAGTTGAATTCGCCCTTAGCCACCTTCAATGGAGACCAGAGCCTTTTTATCATAATTGGTATTAAATATGGAAAAAACAAGGTGCCCTGACTATCATCATAAAAGCATTTATAGTGTTACATAAAGCCTGCCATTAATTACCATACAGCATGCAGCCAATTCTATTTGTGTCAGAACTGCCAAGACAACAACAGTCATTTTGAAGGTCAGAGGAAAGGATCTCCCCGCTTTGTGCTGAACCTTGGGGTTCCTCATTATACAAGATATGGCATATACATTGTCAATCTTGTAAAAAAATAACACAATTAATGCAATATAAATCAAAATGTGAAAATTCTGAAGTGTTTTATTAGCGTGTGAACATTTCACTTTGTAACCCAAGTTGAAGCGACCTGTCATGTAATGGTGTTATGTTGCTGCTGTAACCGTCTAGAGTAAGAGACGAAGGCCCAGAAAGTCGTCTCGGGCGGTATCGGATCATCCGCCCATTATACGCAGCACCTGATATTCAATTCCACCGCAGTCAATGGAACTGATTATCATGTGCGGCGCATAAAGGGCGGCCAATCCGATCCGGCCTGTTCCGTGCCACCGCCCGCGACAAATTTCTAGCCCTAAGAATCCTGGCGTTGTCTCCAATTTGTTTCTTTAATTTTTATTAATTGTTTCAATGTTTTTTTAAAATTCATTCATGGGATGTGGGTGTCGCTGGCAAGGCCAGCATTTATTGCCCATCCCTGATTGCCCTCGAGAAGGTGGTGGTGAGCCGCCTTCTTGAACCGCTGCAGTCCGTGTGGTGAAGGTCTAATGTGGGGTGAGTGAAAATTGCATCAGACCCACCTCAACTTATTCAATTCAGTCGGACGTGGATCACATTCCCCAAAAAGGAGTTTGGAATCTTCTACTCCACAATAAATGTGAATGCCAATAGGCAACCGAGTCAAGTGTTCTCTTGTACTAACAGTGACTTAGTAATGTCACAGCGTGCGATCGAAGTTCAATGGACCAGGGTCAGATCAGTAACCACTGATCATTACTGTGGTTTACTTCACAATTTAACACAGAGGAATCCGCACAATTAGCACTCCTGCCAGGTGATGCATTCTGTACAGAACAACCGACATGTGTCATAACAGCTCCAATTTTCTCGCCTTTCTTTATAATATTTAATTGTTCACATGGATGGAATTTGTGCTCTCACTCCAGTAAAAGATGCGACGGTCTACTTTGAATTATTGCATAAAGTTCCCCATGCAACTGAGTAAGCATCCCAGCCTGCTGCCTTGGCGTCAATCAGAAGCCCTTATCGCTTTATGCTGCCTAATCATAGACTGAATTACTTAAGCAAACCTCTGTTACTTTTCCCTCAAGGTGCTTTTGATCTTTGGAGCTGGGTATAACACATGTTGGATATTTTATTCCCCCATGCTATATTGACATCAGCGGACATCATCTGCACCAGAGACTCCATAGACAATGATACCTGCCAGAATCTGTGCCCTCTTAGCCAGAGACATCAGCCTGATATGTAGAGGCACACAGGTACATACAAAAGGAGCACACGATATAGGGACAAAGACACACAAAGAAACACAGGGACAAAGACAAACACCTCTTCCCCCACCACAGAATACTATAGATAATAAACTTCAAAAGGCACCAAAATGCTGAAACCTGCTTACTATAAACACTAAATTACTTGACAGCACGGTGCCCAGAGACTCATTAAATATACTGAAGACTCAGCCACTCTTATTGCTGAGACTATCATATCCAGTCTATTTTTAGTTCCACCACAGAACGGAGTCGATTTTTTTTCTTTCATGCCATCACGAGCTAGCCCTCACAAATTCACAAGATCTTTAAATATGAAAATCCACTTATCTCCGGCCAAAGCACTTGAATATAGCTAAACCAATATTCAAGCACATTAATGACATTTTTTGGAACAGTTTCTAATTAAATGGAATATAGCTGTAATTAATACTCAACAATGTTTCTCATTACAGCTTTCAGGGTCCTTTATAAGTAAACCAGCCATGAAGAGAACGATATAAACAAAACCCAATGTGACACTAAAAATTCATGTACATGAATATTTAATTCCCTTCTTTATTGGGTAATCCTGATTATGAACCTATTGTTAATGAAGTTTATTACAAACCATTCATTAAAATGAAGGGACTATATGTGCTCGCACTGAACCACACAGGATTTGGTGGCAGAAAACATTATTTAATGTTGATTAGACTTCACACAAATCTGTACTATTAAAGAACGGCAATGATGAATAATCATTACTGCCTTTTCTAAAAGAGTAAACAATCAATTTCTGAACGACTTCCTGAGACAGAGTAATTAGATTTTTGCTTCTTAAATTTGAGCTGGAATTTGCACATAATTCACAAAACACAGATATATGAAATGTTTCTCCTCAATGTTTTTAAATTTATTCAAAACTCCACTAAGAATATTGTAAAAAAAATAATTAAAAAAAAAAAATTCTTTTAAAAAAATGGTGCTTCTGATACGTCAGTGCAATGTACAAGAAGCACTCTGCGTACTATACCAACCTCAATCTTTGAAGGCTTTTTATTTATTTCTGCTCTCCTCTCTGAAGGCTTGGACTCATGCTGGGGTACAGTCCGTACGCACCAGTAGCCTCAGTACCACATACAAGTAGTGATTTCTTATATCTATTTATGAGTTTAGGCTGTGTGTGTTAAGAGGCGATTTGATCACAGGGGCCCCAAATGTTGACCTCATCCAGTGACCACACACGCACAAACTTTCCAGGAGAGATCACTGGACACCGATCAGGGCAGGGCCTGGCCGAGTTTGCCCTTGCCTAAGGCAGACCCACTGAGACCAGTTGCAGGGTCTCCATTATCACCCTAGCTGGGATTAGGTAACTTGTCATACGCCACGTATTAACCCTCAAATCTTGTCTGTACAGCTCAATACTACATTGCATCATGCATTTAGCCACTGTGCCAGAAAATTAACTGAAATAACAATTTTTTCTATAATGGTGTCTCTTCCATTTTGTTTCCTAACGCTGTTGTCAGATGACCAACATACAAAGATACCTAGGTCGGGAATTGCCTGGGGGTTCCGCCACTGTAACTTCGGCAGGAAGTCTGTTTACGCACTTGCATGTCAAGAGGCTATTTGCGGAGTGCAATATGCCCCAGGAAATTCCCGGCCCTACTTTTCTCTGAAAGTTGCTATGAGATCCGTTTAAAAAGTGATACATTTCTGGTGACTGAGAATGGTAATAAATTGTATTGCAAGTTCACCATTATTTTTGGAAAGGTACTTATAAGAAACGATGCAATACTTAATAAAATGGCTGCTTATAACCTGTTCAGCGCCAATCTTCATATAAGCCCCATCAGCCACCAATTAGAAAGCAAGATTCAAATGTTAAGTGATAAATTTGCACCTCTTTGATGGTCAGAATTCTGCATTGCTACAGTATTTCTGCAGTGGATCTCAGAAACATTCGAAGAAAACGGAAATACAAATGCACGAACACTTAAATGCAAGGTAGCCCTATATGCTTTTCCTTACTACCGTACTATAGACACAGGCTAGAATGCTCTCCTTTCCAAAATGTAAAAATTACTGTACAGCCAGTGAACACACAGCCACGCACAAAGGTATCTCTAATTTTAATTACTCGAGGGTGTCAATACAATAATTGGGCTGTATAATTATAATGTGAAACTGTGATCAGTGGAGCACTGAGTTACATTGAGATAACACGGTAATACAGAATCTTGAAAGAATGCCAAGTCACAGAATGGTATGTTGTGCACTAGCACCGATGATTGGCCACACTGATCTTTACTTGTGCCGTGTTGAGTGAAGGGTTTGGAATCTCCCTACGGGGAAAAAAACAAATGGACAGTCACTCTGCCCACCCACCACTCTCCGCCCTCTCCATGCAGCTGAGGGTGAAAGCATCAATAACATGGGAGCAGGTCATCTGCGCATGTACAATATAAAGTGGACAGATCTAGAATAGAAAAATTAAGAAAGGAAGACAGAGAAAACTGAGGTACAAAAAAAAAATTGTATAAATTACAATACCCTGTCCATGCAATAAGCCCACCAAGTCTGAAATGGAGGGGACTTACTGCATTATTGATGGCGTTCATTGTACTACTGAGCAAGTGGTGACTGGTTAATATTTAATCGTCACAAAATACAAAAACATCTGAAAAAATGTAAAATGTTGCAAAATAAATATTGCTTCTTTTTAAAAAAAATAACACTTCACAGACAACCTATTTGCAATCCTCGCCATATGGAGAATGAATGCAGTGATGAGAATGATGTGTTAAAATAACACTGCTCCTTCTATGGTCTCTCAGTTTTAATAGCTTTACTGTTGATATCACACTCTAGAGAGAGAGCACAAAGGAAGGTAAGCTGACACTAGAGTCAATCCCATGGCAAGCTGTTTCAATCCCGCCAGTCTCATTGGGAATTTGGCTCTACCCAATCTTAAGTACCAGGTTGGATCAGATGCTAGCACTCTCGCCTCTGAGTCAGAAGGTTGCAGTTTTAAGTTCCCATTCAACACATAATTTAGGCTGACACTTCAGTGCTGTACAGAGAGAGTTCTCCATTGCTGTAATGGGCTTCCTTTCAGATGAAGCATTAAACCAAGGCCCCCAAATGCCTGTTCCAGTGGTTCAAGTGAATGTAAAAGATCTTATGGCAGTATTCGAAGAGAAGCAGGGAGTTTGATTTTTTTCCTTTTACCAACACCAGCAAAATAAAAATGCCAGATTGACTGGTAATTCACCTCATCTGCAGTTTCCGGGACTTGCCACATACTGTAAGGAGAATGGCAGTAGCAAAAAGAATATGTAAATCACCCGAAAATAATACATAACTTCCCAAATCTCTATTCTAAGGCTAGTACTAAGGGAATGCAACACAACTAACCACCCTGCATAAAGATAAGGAAAGCCATTTACAGGATTGATGGTACCAAAAAAGGGATAGTATGAAAAATAAATCCTGGTACATCACTTGCACTGTGTTCCAGATTTTAAGGGCTGGATTTTGTCTTGGGGTCGGGTTGGGGCCGTGTAATCCGCATTTCGTATTTCCCCCCCCCGACTCCAGATTAATGTGGATGCCTGATGCAATTTTTACTTAATTGGGCAATTGAGTTGCAGCATGTGGGAACCCATGAACTAATTAGTGGTTTCAGTCTGAAACCCGCCTCTGATGATGTCATCATTGCTGACTGCCTGCTCTCAGAGATTGTCTGGCTGCTGGTGAGAGAGGACCTGTCTGCATTGCTTCTGATGTGAGTGGACCTGGATGCAAATATGAGAGAGAGAGAGAGACAGAGAGATTTTTTGCATCCAAGTCCTCTTACACCAAATGCCATGACATTGAATGTATCAGTATCAGAGGCGACTTTCACAACTAATACTACTACCTTCATCACATCTCCGTTGTAATAGTGGACTTGCAGCCGATAGTCAGCTATCCATTTGTGATCCCGCCAGGTTTCACTGGAGTGTTTCACACCAGGCGTGCTTCACGTCAGAAAAGGGTTAAACTAGCTACAACGTTTCAAAATAGCATTACAGACCCAATTTAGGGCTTGTTAAGGGCTTTAATGGCCTCTCCTGCCTCTTGGAGGTGGGACGGAGTCGGGAACCCCGCGACTGATTTTGTCAAAATTGCGTGGAGGCGGGATGGAGTCGGGATGGGGTCGGAAACCCCGACCCCGCAAATTTAACCCCCCACACGCCTCCAAACCCGACTCCATGGGTCATTCAAAATCCAGCCCTAAGTCTTCAAATGATCTGTACCATGTCGGAAGGCTACAGTTTCACCCTCGAAGCTCCTTGTGCATCAAATAAATAGTTAAGGTCCATCCATCGGTATAAAAGAGATATTGTGCTATTTCAATTTCCTACGATAGGTCCCACAGATTTTTTTTGTTGACATTTCCTGTAAGATTTAATCCAAATAAAGGTGGTCTGGACCTCCACAGGAATTTACCACAGAATCCCCAATTTACCACAGCCAGGGAGAAAATAAATTTTAAATAAATGCGAGTGGGAGGAAAGAGGAGAAAACATGTCTATAACCTGCTCGGCACAAAGTTAATCCAGCAGGTCAAGATTTCACTCACTGCATTACCACCATCAGGGTCAGACAACAAACCAATTCAGTCTAAAAGCTTTTTGCAGTCCTTACATTAAATACAGGACGTCGGAGTACAATCAAATGATCTAATTATGAGAGCCATTTCCCATGTGTAAAAGGCCAATCATTTACTCGTGATTAAGTCATGAATGAATTATATATGCTTTTCATGCAGATGGTGCACGCCGGTCAATAAGGCTTTTAAAGGCTTTTTTTCCCCCTTTAAGCATTCATTTTTATTAATGGTGACGGGCTAACAATACAAATTACAAAGTCTGCACATGCAGGTTATGATGGGATTTATCTGACTGGTATAATCATTTTAAAAAGCATTTTAATAACCCAAATAATTTTGTGATACACAATACATTAGAACAGACAAAACAAAATGATAATGTTATTTATTACTAGACAGGTACAGATGCCAGAATTAAATCAGGAACAAATCGAGTAAGTGTAAATACTGCATCAGACTTGTGATTCCGATTCAGAACTTAGCGTCCACAGCATAGCCTCAATCTTCACAAATATCCTCAACTCACTGTGCCACACCTTTATATTGATTTAGATTTTGAAGCAACAATAATTTTGCACTTACATGCTGCCTTTAACAAAGGATAAGAGTTACAAGGCGCTTTACAAGGAGGAATCGGACATCAGGCAACAGCTGGGAGAAAAGTTGGAGGAGTGACTGCAGCATGGTGAAGTAAAGGCCCAAGACCGCACAAAGTGGAGGAGAAGCATCCGGGAAGGCGCCGAACACCTCGAGTCTCTTCGCCGGGAGCAAGCGGAAGCCAAGCGCAAGCAGCGCACGTCAACCCAAGCACCCCACCAGCCCACCCCTTCAACCACCGTCTGGCCCCACCTGTGACTGAGACTGTAGGTCCCGCATTGGAATCATCAGTCACCTGAGAACTCATTTTTAATGTGGAAGCAAGTCATCCTCGGTTCCGAGGAACTGCCTAAGAAGAAGGAAGAAATAAATAGGTTTGAGAGGCTTTTATGGCTGAAGGCTCTGCAACTCATTCCTCGTCAACAGGCAACTCCAGATAAAAAGAGAGCACAAATATTCCACTGTTACAAATCACAACCTACTCATTCCTACTGCATACAGTTCCAATTCATCAAGCTCATTCACTGCCATCACATCGAATTTTAATGGGCCAAACACCTTCCCCTTCCACTCAGTGTCGTAAGCAAACAATTATTTCACAATTATCCTTTCTATCCCCATAAAAGAGGCAATTTGGTGCAAGGTGCAACACAGGCCAGATTTTGTTCCTGGAACCAGAAACAACCTGCTCCAAAACATCCACTACAGAGTGCCCCATATCAGACTCTGCAGCAGAGTTTCCGTCTGCGATAGTGAAAGCTCTTTTCCATGTGTTTTCTTTTCATCTTAAAAATTAAACTGGTGGCTTCAGACACAATTGTATCATTGCGTTCCAGGGATTACAGACCTTTGTGTATAAATGTAGTGAAATGTCTTGCTAGACACACTGCTGAGTTTCCCCATTGAATTGTGCAGCAGGCTCGAAGTAAACTGGCTAGCCTTAGCCTGCGCTCTCAAAAGCAGGTGTTCTGTGGTCTAAAGAAAATCTACAAGGAGAGGAAAATATAGGAGGAAGTGCCTTGTAAGGGAATAATACATAATTAAAAATATGCAGTGACAACATAGGAACCTTTATAATATTTTATTAATAATGAACAAACGTACAAAGGATTTCATATTGGAACACAATACAATGCCTTCCCAAAAAAAAAATTGTAATAAAATAGAAAAGTTTGAAGCTGATTGCAAATATCATACCAAAACCAACTCCCTTCGAATGAAATCTATTAAAAAGGTGAAAATAAATAATAGGGGCAGCCTGGTGCAGCAGCAATTCCCTGAACACTGCAAGATTCCTCGTGGGGAGGAAGAGGCGGAGGAGTGCAAAACAGAGTGCAGCTGGTGCCCCAGAAGAGAAGAGGACAAAAGGAGGGCAAGTAACACAGGGGTGTTCTCAAGCACTACCTAGTGTCTAGAGGGAACAAGTGCTCTTGCTCAGGGCAGCCGTAAAGGATCGCTGAAAATTGGGACAATTACAGTCAAATAAAATACTATGGTGTCCTTTTGTGATCACCAGAGAATTCAGAGGTCTCTTGTGCAAGCATGCAAAAAATCATCTAAGCAAAGATTTCTGCTGATGGTGCGAAGCATCAATGTCAGCAAATCGTACTGCAATTAATTTAAATAACTTCGAACCAACAAGATGACCTTATTACAACAATACAGAAGTGGAGGCAATGTAGAATCACAGGTGGGGCAACAGTACTTCCCAGAATAAGGCAGTTTCATATTATTGCCAGTGCTCTGGAAAGCTGCGCTCAAACAATGATCTGTGATCTCCGAGCACCATTTTACCCTTTTTATTGCAGGTTTGTGCCCGTGGTCCTTTTTAAAATGAGGACTGTGCTTTCCACACATCTGATCTCCACTCTACTAGTAGAATTTGGCTTCGCTTCCTTTATATAATATGCCATTAAGGCTCTAACCACCGACTCCATCCCTCTCCCTGGCAGCTGACCAAGACTGCTCGCAACCTTGGTGTCGTATTTGACCCCGAGACGAGCTTCCAACCACGTACCTGCTCCATCGCCAAGACTTCCACCTCCGTAACATCGCCCGACTCTGCTCCTGCCTCAGCTCATCTGCTGCTGAAACCCACATCCATGCCTTTGTTACCTCTAGACTTGACTATTCCAACGCACTCCTGGCCGGCCTCCCATCTTCCACCCTCCATAAACTTGAGCTCATCCAAAACTCTGCTGCCCATATCCTAACTCGCACCAAGTCCCGTTCACCCATCACCCCTGTGCTCACTGACCTATATTGGTTCCTAGTCCAGCAACACTTCAATTTTAAAATTCTCATCCTTTTTTTCAAATCCCTCCACGGCCTCGCCCCTCTATCTCTGAAAGAAACAGATCATAACCTCTGCCCACATTTTTTTCCAGATGGCAGCTGTTGATGATTCTGCTATTCCCATTTACAGCTCTTCTAGACCCATCTTTTATTCCTTTACTTGTTCCATTACCATCTCCTTTTGCCTTGCACCATCATCCCTTTTGTCTTTTAATCTCTCCTGCCTTACACCCTATAACAGACCTTCCCTTTTGTTCTTTCCTCTCCTCCCCCCTTTCCCTGCCTCTGCACTTGCTTAAAACCTGCTGTATCTCTAACATAGAATCACAGAATCATAGAATGGTTACAGCACAGAAGGCCGCCATTCGGCCCGTCGAGCCTGTGCCGGCTCTCTGCAAGAGCACTTCAGCTAATCCCACTCCCCCGCCCTTTCCCCGTAAATTTTTTTCCTTCAGGTACTTATCCAATTCCCTTTTGAAAGCCACGATTGAATCTGCCTCCACCACCCTTTCAGGCAGTGCATTCCAGATCATAACCACTCGCTGCGTAAAAAAGTTTTTCCTCGTGTCGCCTTTGGTTCTTTTGCCAATCACCTTAAATCTGTGCCCTCTGGTTCTTGACATTTCCGCCAATGGGAACAGTTTCTCTCTATCTACTCTGTCTAGACCCCTCATGATTTTGAACACCTCTATGAAATCTCCTCTCAACCTTCTCTGCTCCAAGGAGAACAACCCAAGCTTCTCTAGCCTATCCATGTAACTGAAGTCCCTCATCCCTGGAATCATTCTCGTAATTCTTTTCTGCACCCTCTCGAAGGCCTTCCTAAAGTGCGATACCCAGAATTGGACACAATACTCCAGTTTTGCCGAACCAGTGTTTCATAAAGGTTTATCATAATTTCCTTGCATTTGTACTCTGCCTCTATTCATGAAGCCCAGTATCACGTATGCTTTTTTTTTAAACCGCTTTCACAACCTGCCCTGCCACCCTCAACGATTTGTGCACATATACATCGCAGGTCTCTCTGTTCATGCACTCCCTTTAGGATTGTACCCTTTAGTTTATATTGCCTCTCCTCGTCCTTCTTCAGCTGTGGCTCAGTGGGTAGCACACTCGCCTTCTGAGTCAGAAGGTTGTGGGCCCAAATCCCACTCCAGGGACTTGAGCACATAAATCTAGGCTGATACTCCAGTGCAGTGCTGAGGGAGTGCTGCACTGCCAGAGGTGCCGTCTTTCGGATGAGACGTTAAACCGAGGTCCCGTCTGTCCTCTCTGGTGGACATAAAGTTCAAAGAAGAGCAGGGGAGTTATCTCCGGTGTCCTGGCCAATATTTTATCCCTCAATCAACATAACAAAACAAAACCAGATTATCTGGTCATTATTATATTGCTGTTTGTGGGACCTTGCTGTGCGCAAATTGGCTGCCCCGTTTCCCACATTACAACAGTGACTACACTCCAAAAGTACTTCATTGGCTGTAAAGCGCTTTGAGACGACCGGTGGTCGTGAAAGGCGCTATATAAATGCAAGTCTTTCTTTTTTTTCCCTACCAAAATGTATCACGTCGCACTTTTCTGCATTAAATTATATCTGCCACGTGTCCGCCCATTTCACCAGCCTGTCTATGTCTTCCTGAAGTCTATCACTCTCCTCCTCACTGTTCACTATACTTCCAAGTTTTGTGTCATCTGCAAATTTTGAAATTGTGCCCTGTACACCCAAGTCTAAGTCATTAATATATATCAAGAAAAGCAGTGGTCCTAGTACCAACCCCTGGGGAACATCACTGTATACCTTCCTCCAGTCCGAATAACAACCGTTCACTACTACTCTCTGTCTCCTGTCACTTAGCCAATTTTGTATCCATGCTGCCACTGTCCCTTTTATTCCATGGGCTTCAACTTTCCTGGCAAGCCTATTATGTGGCACAACTTTTTTCAATAACAAAATACTGCGTATGCTGGAAATCTGCAAGAACAGAAAATGCTGGAAACACTCAGCAGGCCAGGCAGCATCCGTGGAGAGAGAAACAGAGTTAATGTTTCAGGTCTGACGAAAGGTCATTGACCTGAAACGTTAACTCTGTTTCTCTCTCCTCAGATGCTGCCTGACCTGCTGAGTATTTCCAGCATTTTCTGTTTTATTTCAGACTTCCAGCATCCGCAGCATTTTGCTTTTGTACCAACAGATATCATGAGTTTTCAAAGCTCAGGGCTGCCAGTTACAGGAACCTCACCTGCCTAGAATGAGTTTCAAGTATTGCTGGCTAGGGTCACTAAAGAGAACACCTTATTATGACAGAATTGTCTCCTAGCTTGTGGTGTGCTGTCTCAGTGTAACCCCATGTCCCACCATTACCCACTAACGGAGCAGCACAGTTCCGATGCCGATCTCAGGCGAGGTTGCTCCAAGCCATCAGAGTTGCTCGGGAATAAGCCAAACCTCCATGTTCGTGTCAGGAGCACAAGAGCTGCTGCAGCTACAGGTCATCCTTCTGTAAAAGTCATGACCGAGTATCAGCAGTGAAGCTTCACGCACCGCTTCTCCTGGACAGTGTCATCATCTGGAATTCTGTCACTATACAAGTCAGTGTAAACGCAGAATAAACCAGCACTTGCTGAAGTATGCATTAGGGTACGGGAAACCTGGTTTGCCCATTGCTGGTATGTTTTTTCAAGGTCCTTCTAAACAATAGAGTCAAGTTTGACAAATGAACGTGCTTGTAAATGCATCTCCAGCTTAGCTCTGATACAGATGACCTAATAAACCAAATAGAAAAGCAGCTCCTCAGGGAGAAAAATGGAAGATGAAGAGAAACATGGAAGGAAACAGGAGGTGCAATAAAAGTTGTGGGTCTGCTGGTCTAAATTCCAAGATATGCTAACTGTTACATTTCAGGAAAAGGAATGCTGCAACTGCTATAATCAGTCTGTCATTAGTGGCCTTTCTTAAAAAAAATTTGAAATGTGCCTCTCAAATCTGAAATCACACAGTGCACTTCAGTCATCTGGCTAGTACTCAATTATCCCCCAACGCAATAATTGTCTTTTGGTCAATCAAAGCAGCTCCCAGGCAGATCCACTTTCACTAGAAGCACGGAACAATCGTTCACAATCACTTTACAACAAGCCAAAATGGAGGGGGAGCGGGGGAGCAGAGGAGAAGATAATTCATGCCACACTCACTACATTGTGTGAAAACGGCTGAGGTTTTTGACATGATCAGGAGCGGGTTGGGGGGGGGTGCGGGCGGTGAGGAATATACTAATTTAATTATTTGCATATGGGTTTACAGCTCTCTGAAGTCACCTTGTAACAAAACACCGACTGTACTTGAGTTTTCAACAGGCAGGATTAATTCTCTTATATCTGGCAAAAAAAAATACTTCACCAGGAAACTGAGTTGAATCCGTTTCATGCAAAGCTAAATGCTTTACTGAAAACCCAGGAGAGATCAGCAAACTGAAGTGTTAAGACCATTTCTGCACTGTGTTACAGTATGACAAGGTCACACCTCTTCCCCCGTAAGGTCCTCCTTTTAAGCAGCCGTGCTATTTGAATAAAAGACAAAGATACTGGAGTACTCTTCTCCTTGGGAATTACCATGGACACCTCAGACAATACTTATTAAGTGAGCCAATGATGATGTTCTAAAGCTAAATCCTGACACACAATGTAAACTGATACAATATCAGGATCAGAACTTCTGTGCAATTGTAATTGGAAATAGTATATGAGAATTCTGTGCTTTGTCTTTTACATGTTTATCTAGAATGCACAGTATAAAGTATAATATTTCCGGAGCAGTTTCACTGATTATTTCCTCCCTACAATAGTCAAACTGCTCAGGAAACACTCGGGGGGGAAAAATTCGGTTGGCGCAAAGCAACTAGCACCCGGACGCGGCGCCGCTAACGCCTCCCGCGAAATTAAGCGGGAAGTTAGCGGTGGCAGTAGCGCCGCGCCTCCGGCAATGACGTCATCACCGTGCACAGCGCCCCGCTCGCAAACTTGGCTCACGCCCCCGGCCATTTCTTTGGGGGGGGGCCTGCCAGCACCTGCCCCCTCTCACCTCCTGCTGCAGGATGCCAGCGGCGTACCATCAGCCCAACACTCCTCGAGTGCCGGGCACTTTTAACGGCACCCCGCTCCCCGGTGGTCCAGCAGGGCCCCCGGTGCACGCGTGGCGCTGCTGCACATAGCGCCGCAATATTCAATGGGAGCGCCCCAAGAGGGAGGGGGAGCGCTTCCAGTAGCGCCCTGCCTCCTGCTTGGGGCGCTACCACTGAATTTCAGGCGCGGGGGGTGCTAATTTTTTTTAAAGTAGCACCCTGGCAAAGTTATCACCCCAAAGGGGGGCGCGAGCCAATTTTCCCCCCTCAAAGTTTTAGAAGTGTAACGAATGTATCCTCTGCCATACGGAAGTATATGTGTCTCACACACTGCCAATTACAGTAATACAGTAGCATCTTCTTCACTCCACTCCCAGCTTTCAAGGAGAGCTAAAAGAATATTGAATAATCAGAAAAGTGGCTAATGCATCCTGTGCTATGCAGCACAGAATGTCATGTGCACTGTCAATTACAGTAATGAATAATGACATTTTGCAAAGACCAGCCTTTCAGCCTGTTCTCATCTTAAATGTCTAAAATAATGTAGAAATCGCAAACATTTGAACTCTCATAACAGTATTATTGAATCCACTTACCACTGCATATTCCTCTTGTTAAGTGTACACTTAGTTATATGTGTAATATTTTAAAAAGCCTAAGTTTCCCAGAGGGTGTCACAATATTACAGTGTAAAAGAAGCACAAAGTCTTCCCCTGAAAATGCTTTCCTCATCTCCTATAGTAAAGCATCTGGCCTCTGTTCCGCACCACCCCTCGAGGAAATGGCTTCGCTTCGTAACTCACTTTGTACAGGATTGTGTGGACAAACTCGTGCGATTCCCACTCCATCGCATAGTGTGTTGGAGCTCCAATGTACTGCACATTCAGAATATGATTTCCTTCCATTTGAGACACTTTGGGTTCAGATCCAGCTCAGATCAACAGGATGAAAGTTGTCTCTCTCTTTCTGTCAGCTGTATGATTGCTAAGCAAGACAGGTCAGAGACAATTCAACCGAGTTCCAATTGAATGCGAATGCAAATGCAAAGCAAAAAGCTGTCTGCAGTTTGACACTAATTACTTGGTTTCAGAGACGGCACCTATGTGGGCAAATAAAAAAAATTCACACTGGTGGGGGTGGGGATGTTCTGAGGTTACGGTTGAGAGCTAGTGAAAGGGGGATTTATCTTGCATCAAACTTGACTTATATCTGACCTGAGAGCATTTGACATTATCACTGGCAAGCAAAAATAAATCATCTTCCATTCGTTGGTGCTAGCATTCTTCAACTTTGATACAACAAAAAGTCCCATCTCCCTTCATACATTTAAAACCAGCATCACTCATTCAGGTCATAAATATCTTAATTCCATTAAAAATAAATCAATAAATATAACAACTTCTGGATGCCTGTCCTCCATAATAATAGGGCTGGATTGACATCGGTCATGAATCAGTCTCATTTCTTTTCAGACAGGAAAGATCAACCAGGTTAGTATCTCAGTGGACCAGAGCATGGTGGATTCAAGCCTCATCTGGCCCAATACTGATGCGTACCCCGTGTTAAGAGGGCACTGTGCTGTTGGAGGCACCACTTTTCACACTTCTTGGCCGAGCTCCTGTCTGCCAGTCACGTTGACAATGGTGATCCCAAGGTACTAACTCGATGTCCCAGACAATGCGCCTCCAATCCCAAAGAAACTGTTCCACGACCCTGCTTCCCAAAATAATGTTAACAGAAACTACTCAGGAAATCTCATGCGTTTAATACCCAACATAACTGTACCTGATGTGACCATCTCTGACCAACTAGGGATCTGTGTATTTAAGCAACTACTGAAATTAGATTGTAAATAATATTAGTTCCAAACAATAAGCTTCGGTCCTCCACATAATAGAGAAGTATCTTGTTTCATCATCTTCTACTTAATACATCACGTTTTTGATGGTGATGCATGCCTTACAGAATGGCAATAATTGCATCACGTGACTGGATTAGGGGTACAATAATAGCTATAACAAAAGTTCTTCAGTTTATCATGTGATTACATTGCTGGAAAAGTCATTATATACATTGTCACTGTATATCAGACAATCCATTGTACACTGTATGATAGACAAAATTAAATAGAGCACTGCACAGATGGTATATACTAGACAAAGGATCGCATGATCATCGTCTATTCCATACTCGTCACATATACAGACATTATATGGCTCTTACATTTGAGAATAGTGCAGTTTGAAGCCAATATTAGTTTTATACCGCTGTAAGCGATAAGATCTTTTTGTACCAGAAGCAGAGAGATAGGCTTACCTCTGCTTTTAATTCCTTGATGTTTCCCATCTACCAAATCATTTCACTTGTCTCAATTGTGCAGTTCTTTTATTAAGCCAGGGCTTTTAGCTATTTTCAATATGTAATCGCTTGGAGAGGACGTGGCATTTGCCAGCATTATATATCAGCTGCTCGGTCCCAGCCCATATAAAGAAGGGATATTTTGTCTGGTGGATAGGATGGCAATCTGAGGCAGTGACTTTCTGCTGAAGGTTCTTCCAATTAGCCCTGTCACACAGCCAAAATTTGGTGATTAGTTTTCCTTTCAAGATATCAACAAAAGGACACTTGAATGCAGACTAAGTGATAGACATAACCATCTTGTTCCCTGATTAACACT
Organism: Squalus acanthias; assembly: GCA_030390025.1. NCBI lineage: Eukaryota > Metazoa > Chordata > Chondrichthyes > Squaliformes > Squalidae > Squalus > Squalus acanthias. The sequence goes on from CM059437.1 coordinate 80,902,376, forward strand.
TTCAAGGTGACCAGGGGAGTAAGTAAATGCTAAATCCAAGTAGACAGTACCTCCAGATAGAGAGCAAATAAGCTGGGCTTTTTTGTTTCCTAGCTAATCCTTGTAGTGGTAATACAAGTTGTTAATCAGTAGAATATTGCACCCCACAGTAAATGATTAAACTCTGTTGATTCTATCTGAAATGTAGGTGAAAGCAGAAACACTGAAGGATGCTAAACTGTTGCAGGAAGAACCTTCCCTTCCTTATGGACCAAAGCACGTCAAAGGTACATTCCATGTCTTGCCTCTGGGAAGCTGACAATTTAAGCAGAATAATTCTGCACCTCTGTGCCTTGGTCATCCCAAAGGTGATCACAGCCAGGGAAGGACACAGCCTCTTTCTCTCCTTGGTGTGATAAGAATGATTCGCAGATAGCATAATGTCAGGATTATCAAAACTGCAACTCCAGAGAGATATGACAGGCTTACTCAAAGGTCAGAAATGTTGTGTAATGTAAATTTACAAACCAGGGCCACAAATAAATTCCAGTCGTCAAAAAAATAGCAATCCATATCAGAGTTCTATCCCAAATTCAACAACACAGAGGGCCTAGATCAACTCATTTTCAGTATGCGACAGCTCAAGAACTTGTAATCTGAAGTTGCAGCAGTGTTTTAATAGTATCCGCACACTCTTATGTTTTCCATTCCAACCACTACTGCTCCTGAAAAAGGCTGACCAGCCTAATGGGCTTTGTATTTCCCAGTGGGAGACAAGGCAGCTGGTCTCAGCAAGGAACTTAATGAGGTTCATGCAGACTCCCCGTTCCACCTGCTGTCACACCACAATTGTGACGCCTATGCTACCATCCCGCTATTACCAACCTAATAAGGAGATCTGCTGAACTATTCCAAATCTAGCGAGTATGCAATGACCTTTCATACAATAGATATCATGCAGACAGAATATATTACATTCCTATATTCATTTATTTTTCAGATCTTAATATATTGCAGAAGAGGGTTAGAGGTTGGGAGTGGAATTATGATATGGGGCACAGTGGGGGCTGGGCGTCTTGGATATCAGCCAAAGGGCAGAGAACACTTGACATAGAGGAGGGGAGACAGTGGGCTGGGGGAACAGGACCAGTAAAATCTAACTTTATTTCTTCATGTAACTCAAGGTGGTGAATCAGAATTCTAATCCTTCTTTCCCAGGCCCAAGTCACACATGGGCCACAGCAACATTTTTAAAAATGCTTTATGATGATTTAGATATATATAAAAAATGTTTAATATATCATATAATGGGGAAGTAAATTTGGAGAGGCAGTGCCTAGAGGCACCAGGAATTACAATATATTAACATATTACAATATAGAATATGGTAGTGTAGTCGTGTCATTGACTAGTAACCCAGAGGCCTGGACTGATAATCCAGAGAATGCGAGTTCAAGTCCCACCATGGCAGTTTGAGAATTTGAATTCAGTTTGTTTTTTCCAACATCTGGAAATAAAAACTGGCCTTAGAGCGTTAAGTTATGAGGACAAGTTGCATAAACCTACCTTGTATTCCTCGGAGTTTAGAAGGTTGAGGGATGATCTGATTGAGGTGATTAAAAAGTTAAAAAGATTCGATTGTGTAGATACAGAGAAACTATTACCTCTGGTGGGGGAAATCAAGGGGACATAATCTGAGCTAGGCCATTCAGGAGCGAAATCAGGAAGCACTTTTTCCACACAAAGTGTCATAGAAATCTGGAATTCGCTCCCCCAAAAGGTGGTGGATGTTAGGACGATTGGAGCTTTCAAGACTGAGGTCGATAGATTTGTTAGGCAAGGGTATCAAGGAATATGGAGCAAAAGCGAGTAAATGGAGTTGAGGTACAGATCCACCATGATCTAATTGAATGGTGGAGCAGGGCAGAGGGGCTGAGTGGCCGACTCCTGTTCCTATGTTCCTAAAAAGCTGGTCAGTAAAAGTGACCATGAAGCTGTCGGATTGTCGTAAATACCCAAGTAGTTCACTAATGTTCTTTAAGGAAGGAAACCTGCTGTCCTTACCCGGTCTGGCCTATATGTGACACCACTCCCACACAAACGTAGATGACTCTTAACTGTCCTCTGAAGTGGCCGAGCAAGCCACTCGGTTGTATCAAACCTTTCCAGGGCAACTAAGGATGGGCAATAAATGTCTTGCCTCACATCCCAAGAATGAATAGAAAAAATATACCAATAGCCCAGGATCTGGAGTGCTGTTTGTGATGTTTATCAAGGTTGTACAGCAGTATATTTACTTAAGAAACTCTTTGATTTCCTGTAGCATTGGACACGGCGAGTCACGACAAGTGCAGTGTTTAGGTGAAGCGAGAGCAGGGAGGTTAGAGGAATTGGTATAATTGGAACAGGGCTGAGGGTAGAGTGTGATGTTGGACACTAAAAGAGGCCACAGGAGTAAAGTAGTGGGTTGGGGGGGGGGGGGGAGAACAATAGAGCTGTGTTAGATGCAGCAAGGTGGAATGCAGAGGAGGGTGAGAAGCTATGGGAGGTAAGGGGGAAACTAGAACACATAGAGTTTGGGGCTGAGATAGAAGAGGGAGAAGGTAGAGGATGGTTAGAGATTGGGAGTGGGATTATTATATGGGGCACAGTGGGGGTGGGACCTTAGATATCAGCCAAAGAGGGGAAACACTTGACATAGAGGAGGGGAGACAATGGGCAAGAGGGGAAGCCCAGTAAAGTCTATCTTCATGTAACTCAGGAAGTGTAATCATAAATCTAACCCCTCTTCCCTGGACCCTCATCAACTGGCATCGCTTATATGTGCCTGGGCCACAGCAAACATTCAGTTCAACTGAACCTCCAGCCAGTGAATGGCAGTTGTACAAACATGTCTACGGCAGAGTTGTGTTCTTCCCAGCGGTTGGAACCTAAACAGTGATAAACAGATGCCCTGTATTTGAAGCTAAAAAGGATAGAGAAAAAAATGGACTGTTTGATGTTACATTTCCATTCTTTTCACGCCCAGCGCCACTATATCAAAATTTAAGCTGCCAGGTTAATGCCAACTTTTGACATGATGGATAAGGCACTAACCAGAATTGCCATGAACTTGATCTGGTTACATCCTTTTAAAAGTTTTAGAAGTCAAAATCTCTGGGGACCATTTTTAAAATTTAAAATAGTAACAGTAAGCATACAGCAGGAAGCTGTGTCTGGGACCTAAACTCAAACAACTTTATATTCTTTGAGGTACAGAACTCATTGCCAGCACTTGCTAATAATGGTCCTTTTCATGTACAACTGTGTGTGAATAAACTGCATCAGACAATCTTTACAAATTAAACTGGCAAGACTGAAGGAACGTTCATACGTGAGGGCTCATAAATTATTACAATCTATGCAGACAGCATCCTTTCTTATTGACCAGCCTAGGATTAAGTTCAAAATGATCCCATTTAATGTATCTTCTAGCATATTCCAGCACCTTGCCAAAGAACCTACTGTATGTTTAAACAGTATCCTGCAAAGTTATTATTTTACAGACCTAAAATAAATAAGGTAGTTGAATGCTGCAATAGAACTGTCATCATATTTGACTGAACTATTTTAAACTACTGTAAAATTTATTACAGGCAGACAGCATGTATTTGCCAGTGTTAGATTCCAGCCTCCAGTACAGTATTTACTATAGCAAAGGGGTCATATTCTCTTGCAGCGCTGCACAAACAAGTACAAGCTACAAACAACGCTACCACTCCCAAACTTACTGCCTTCGATCAAAAAGAAATGACTCAGCTACACACTGTCGGAAATGTTCGGGTTCTCATCGAGAACCATGGCTTTGGAGAGAATAATTTTTAAAGCCTTCAATAAACTCTTCGTTTGATTCCAACTTCGAAACATTGTTATGGAACTACTCTGAAGACAAGAGAATTAGAGAGAGCAACTAGAAATACAATCATTTTATTAAAGTAAAATAAAAATGCAAAATTCGCAATCTAAAAATGGAAACATCGAGATGTACGAACTAGAAAAAGTCATTACGCACAGCCAAAATCAACAAACTCAATGAGGAGATCACCACTTTGCTCTTGGCTTCAAGTCCTCTATCCCACAGCAATATTAAATCTCAGTTCTGTCTGAATGCATTTTGGTCTGTGGTGTGCTAAAATTCCATGGTGCGCACACACACATAGGACAGGTCGCTACACTATAGTCAATAATTAGCAACACAACCTATCTATTTTAATTTAGGGAATTACTGCAATGCAAATTAACTACAGATAGCACACGAAGAGAAAACATCTCAAGAACTAAAAGTAATACCCTAACCAAATGTGAAGTAAGAACAAAACTCAGACATCTTACTTTAATGTAGAGAAACTCGAGGTGTGAGCATCCACCTAATGGTGCACTGATGGGGCGTTTAATTTAGATACATTTTTCTGTGCCAGGGTCAACAAGCTATTTTCTATTAACACTAAAATTGTAATTTTATTGTAAAATTGGTCGCAAATAGTAAACATTGAAGTGCCCAAAGCTCCACAAAAGGCATCAGATCTCAGTGATTCAGAAAATCGTGAAATATGTTAGACATCAGAAATCGAGACCAATAACCATTATGGATCAGAAATAAGGAAAAAATGACTTCACGCTGGCTAATCAATAAGTAGTAGGTGCCAATAATCAAGGAGGAGAGGTCGATGATCCTAAGAATTGATTAAGTGACAAATTCTAAATTATAACCAGCATCAACTGCATCGAGTTAGGTCTTTCGAGCTCAAATTTAGATTAAGGCATCACTCAACCAGAAATACAGCTCCACACATCACTCAGCTTTCCAACATTATTGATCTTCATACTGACTGAAGAGCATAGCAGTTTATGCAAGCTAGACCAACACATTTCAGAAACAGCAACATCTACACATTAGTCAGGACTGCATGCAGACACCTAAGTTGTCTCTACCTTCATCTCTAGAAACATAAAGGAACATTAAATGGGTTGGAAAGGTTAGAGTATTTTTTGTATTAGCCTGAGGAATTTTTCCTTATCTATCTGCAGACTCGAGTCATATTTCCCTCCTTTAGGACTCTCGAGTTTTATCACCAATGGGAACATCCCTGTGTATTCTGGGACAGCTATATTGTAAATAACAGGGGCTACAATTTTTTATTTTCTCCTGATGGTATGACTTCTGGGTCCCACAGCTCTGGAACGGCTCTGGGGTCCGTTCACAAAGCAATATGACACTAAATTCCACACATCAAAGCATGGGAGCCATTTTATGCCTTTGTGACACATACCAACATTTTTGAAGGGACCAGCCGCTGCTTGAAACTTTGGCAACCTGAAAATGCCCAATTCAGACAGCTTCAGACTTCTGCACCAAAGGGGAACCTCACACAAGCTGTACTTTGAAGCTTCATTTATTTAATGGGATTAAACATAGAAACATAGAATCTAGGAGCAGGAGTAGGCCATTCGGCCCGTCAAGCCTGCACCACCATTCAATACGATCATGGCTGATCATTCAAATCCAGTACCCAGTCCCTGCTTTAATCCCCACAGTACACATTTCCCACCCGACCCCCGTAACCCCACGTATTTAATTCCCCTAACATATCCCATCCTATCCGCATAACCCCACATATTTAATCCCCCCCTAACACTAAGGGTCAATTTATCATCGCCAAATCAACCTAACCCGCACATCTTCGTTCAAATATCAGGATTGAAACTTTGATACCATTCCTAATTTCAGTTTTCCTGTCTTTGATCGTACTTCTTCTACCCATCCAAATACACCAAAGTATACAAAGCTGGAAGTTTGAATAAACATGTTACCTGTTGCCCAACTTGAATAGAACAAGCTTGAGCACATTTGTACACCAACCTTGTATTATTGCCAAAAGCATCAGACTAGGCATAAACTGATTCATATATTCAGCTCCCTCTCATTCCAAAGTATAATGCTCTTGACAATCCCTCCAATAAGACAGATGAGCAAAGGCAGAGGCAACAGAAACTACATAATTGGGGAGTGTAAAATTGTGTAACAAACTCACTGGTGCCACTAGAAAAGATTGCAACATTATGCAATTTTGCATCTATGTTCATCATTGCCCTCCTGTGCTCTGCTGCACTCAGCATGTGTACAAGTCCCTTTCCTTCTTTTTCTTCAACTAAGCCAAGCTGACACTTTCTTTTTCCTATAGCAATGCAATCTGCTTGTTGCAAAATTAATTATGTTGTTACCCCAACCATGTAAACTCTCAAACTTAAATCGAAAAAAGAACCATACCCAAGAGCAGTGACGGATAATGACAGCAAAGAGGAACTTTGTTTCTGTAAGATTAGTGTTGAAGTTGAGGCAATGCAAGGAAACATTACTACTGTGACACAGCATACCTAACCTAGGAATTCTTGTTGCTGTCACCGTGCATCAAGTCACAAGTCTCCAACACCATAATCCTTCACCTTTATGAGCACAAGGAAAAAGGAAAGACCGCCACACAGGAGAAGACAAATTATCTTGTAAAAAGTTCACTCTGTCAACAATCTTAATGTTGGCTGGCAGGACCATTTTCATTACTCCCAATTCTAACAGATCCCTCTTCACAGACTTTGGCTGTCTAACAAATCTCTTTGCATTGCACGTCTAGAAATCTCCAGAGGCAACAGCAGCGTCACACTCCGTAATGCTAGAATGCTTTCTTTATCATAGGAAGTTTCAACTGTGAAATTACCTTTTTTCCCCACATTAAGACATCAGAAACTCAAAGACAGCAGGAAAACAGAAAGCACCAGACTCTAGACAGCCAGACACTGCATACAAGCAGATTTATACTATAGATACATTATCAGATACAATACTGTTGGGGGGGGGGGGGGAAGTAGAGCGGGAGTGCTGAACATTACGTGCAGCAGTCTATTGCTGCTGACTATAAATTGAAGTTCCGTTAACCTATCAAAGGCACATTACAGACAAATAAATCCAACGACACACCAATCAATAGAACAGGCACTGGACAAACAGCTACAGTTAGAGTGTTGCAATATAGACAATATGAGTACGTATGCTATAAACATTGATTTTTTTTTACTTCACTATAGAATATCACAAAAATGAAAGCAAAGGACAGGATTATAACTCAGGCAGGACTAGGGTTTCTTACACAAGAACTGCTTTCCTTTAAGGATTGGGAATTAAACATTGCAGGGTATAACATATTTAGAAAAGATAGAGAGGGAAAAAAGGGGAGGTGGAGTAGTTGTACTTATTAGGGATAACATAATGGCAGTAGAAAAAAGTGACGCAGCTCTCAGCAAGACGAAAATAGAATCCATATGGATAGAGATAAATGATAATAAAGGATCAATCACACTAATAGGCGTAGTCTACAGACCACCTAATAGTGGAAGGGAGGTGGAGGAAGAAATATACAGACAAATTAGAGAAATTAGTAAAAAGCATACAATAATAATCATGGGGGATTTCAACTACCCGATAAAGGGGATAAGGGAATGGAGTTCCTACAGTGTGTGTGTACAGGACTTCTTTCTAACCCAATATGTAAAAAGCCCAACAAGGGAGGATTCGCTACTGGATCGAGTTATGGGGAATGAGCCAGGGCAGATGAGAGAATAAAAGTAGGGGAATATCTAGGCAATAGTGACCATAATACAATACACTTTGAGATGACAATAGAGAAGGACATAAGAATGACAAAAACCAAGTTAATAGATTGGAGTAAAGCTGATTTTGAGGGGCTGAGAATAGAACTTGGGAAGATAAAATGGGCAACAATATCGGCAAACAACAATGTAGAACGACAATGGGAAACATTTAAAACGGTGTTCAACAGAGTGCAGGAACAATATATTCCACTAAAAGGAAAGAACAAACTAAAGAGACTCCATGGATGAATAAAGACATAAGGAAACAATTGAGGGTAAGGAAAGAGGCATACATTAAGTACATAGACAGCAGAGGAGTGCATGATAAGAGAGAATACGAAGGGATTAGGAGAGAAGTCAAAAAAACAATTAGGAGGGCAACGATGAACTATGAAATTAAATTATCAAGGAACATAAAACAAAATAGTAAAATATTTTACAGGCACATCAATAAAAAAGGAAGGTTGGGATGGGAATAGGGCCATTCAGGGATAGACAGGATAATACCACAGGTAACGATAGAGAGATGGCAGAAATATTAAATCATTATTTCGCTTCGGTATTTACCAGGGAGATAGAACAGGTGGACATGACATTGGATGATGAGATGAGTAATGAGATAAGTGCATTTAAAATTTAAAAAGGGGATATATTAAATAAACTAATCAAACTCAAGAGGATAGAACCCCTGGTCCAGATGGATTACATCCACACATTTTAAAAGAATTTAGAGAAGAGATAGCAGAGGCATTACTACACATATTTAATAATTCGTTAGAAAAAAAGTGCAGTGCCAGAGGACTGGCGGATAGCTAACATTATACCTATATTTAAGAAGGGGGAAAGAACATGTCCAGGGAATTATAGACCAGTCAGCTTAACATCGGTGGTAGGAAAAATAATGGAATCCCTACTAAAGGAGAGAATAGAAGAACATCTAGAAACGAAAAGTATAATAATGAAGTCATCATGGATTTGAAAAGGGAAAATCTTGCTTGACCAAGCTCATTGAATTTTTTGAAGAGGTAACAGAGAGAGTAGACAATGGTAATGCAGATGATGTAATTTATCTCGATTTTCAAAAGGCCTTCGATAAGGTACCCCATAATAGCCTAACGAATAAGGTCAGAGAATGCGGAGTCACGGGACAAGTAGCAGAATGGATTGCTAGCTGGCTTCAAGACAGAAAGCAGAGAGTGGGAGTAAAGGGTAGCTATTCACAGTGACAAAAGGTGGGTAGTGGTGTTCCACAAGGATCAGTGCTGGGACCACTGCTGTTCACAATTTATATTAACGATTTAGACTTTGGAATCAAAAACACAATTTCTAAATTTGCAGATGAGACCACATTGAGAGCATAATCAATACTGAGGAGGAACATAAGAACATAAGAACATAAGAAATAGGAGCAGGAGTAGGCCAATCGGCCCCTCGAGCCTGCTCCGCCATTCAATAAGATCATGGCTGATCTGATCCTAACCGCCAATCTACTATCTATCACAGAACCATCTCCTGCATCTAACAGAATTGCACACACAAAATAGGAGCAGAATCAGGCTACACAGTCCCTGGGCCCGCTCCACTACCCACAGGGCCATGACCGATCCGAACCTAGACTCAAGTCCAAATTCCTGCCCGCTCCCCGTAACCCTTAATGCCCTTTACTTCTAGGAAACTGTCTATTTCTGTTTTAAATTTAATTAATGTTGTAGCTTCTACAGCTTTTTGTGGCAGCATATTCCATGGACCTACCACCCTCTGAGTGAAGTAGTTCCTCCTCATCTCAGTTTTGAAAGAGCAGCCCCTTATTCTAAGACTATGTCCCCTAGTTCTCGTCTCACCCGTCATCGGGAACATCCTCCCCGCATCCACCCGATCCAACCCCTTCACAATCTTATATGTTTCAATAAGATCGCCTCTCATTCTTCTGAACTCCAATGAGTAGAGTCCCAATCTACCCAACCTCTCCTCATATGACCACCCCCTCATCCCCGGGATTAACCGAGTGAACCTTTTTTGCACTGCCTCGAGAGCAAGGATGTCTTTCCTTAAGTAAGGACACCAAAACTGTATGCAGTATTCCAGGTGCGGTCTCACCAATACCTTGTACAACTGAAGCAATACCTCCCTATTTTTATATTCTATCCCCCTAGCAATGAAAGCCAACATTCCATTTGCCTTCTTAATCACTTGCTGCACCTGCATACTAACCTTTTGAGTTTCGTGCACCAGGACCCCCAGATCCCTTTGCACTTCAGTACTCTCCAGTTTCTTGCCATTAAGATAATAAATTGCTCTAGGATTTTTCCTGCCAAAGTGCATCACCTCACACTTTCCAGTGTTGTATTCCATCTGCCAAATCTCTGCCCACTTACTTAGCCTGTCTATGTCCCCTTGCAGGTTTTTTATGTCCTCCTCACTCACTACTTTCCCTCCCATCTTTGTATCATCTGCAAATTTTGATATGTTACACTTGGTCCCTTCCTCCAAATCGTTAATATAGATTGTGAAGAGTTGGGGACCCAGCACTGACCCCTGTGGAACACCACTAGTTACTGATTGCAAGTCTGAGAATGAACCATTTATCCCAACTCTTTGCTTTCTGTTAGATAGCCAATCCTCTATCCATGCCAGAATATTACCCCCAATCCCGTGATTTTTTACCTTAAGCAATAATCTTTTGTGTGGCACCTTGTCAAATGCCTTTTGGAAGTCTAAATACACTACGTCCACTGGTTCCCCTTTATCCACCCTGTATGTTACTTCCTCAAAGAACTCCAGCAAATTTGTCAAACATGACTTCCCCTTCGTAAAACCATGCTGACTTTGTCCTATTAAATTATGATTATCCAAATGTCCTGTTACTGTTTCCTTAATAATGGACTCCAAAATTTTACCTACCACAGATGTTAGGCTAACCGGTCTATAGTTACCAGCCTTCTGTCTACTGCCCTTTTTAAATAAGGGTGTTACATTAGCAATTTTCCAGTCTGCCGGGACCTTAGCGGAATCCAGGGAGTTTTGAAAAATTATTACCAATGCATCTACAATCCCTACCGCCACTTCCTTCAAGACTCTAGGATGTAAGCCATCAGGTCCAGGTGATTTATCCGCCTTGAGTCCCATTATTTTACCGAGTACCACTTCCTTAGTGATTTTGATCGTGTTTAGCTCCTCTCCCCCTATAGCCCCCTGTTTGTCCAGTGTTGGGATATTCTTAGTGTCCTCTACTGTAAAGACTGATACAAAATATTCATTCAGTGTTTTTGCCATCTCCATATTTCCCACCATTAATTTCCCGGTCTCATCCTCTAAGGGACCAACATTTACTTTAGCCACCCTTTTTCTTTTTATATAACTATAAAAACTCTTACTATCTGTTTTTATATTTTTTGCTAATTTACTTTCATAATCTATCTCCCCTTTCTTAATCAATCTTTTTGTTATTTTTTGCTGCCTTTTAAAGTTTTCCCAATCCTCTGTCCTCCCACTAGATTTCGCTACCTTATATGCCCTTGTTTTTAGTCGAATACTATCCTTAATTTCTTTACTTAGCCACGGATGACTGTCCTTTCTTTTACACCCTTTTCTTTTCAGTGGAATATATATTTTTTGGAAGTTGTAAAATAACTCCTTGAATGTACACCACTGATCATGTGTCGTCTTACCCTTTAATCTATTTTCCCAATCCACTCTACTCAATTCCGCTCGCATACCTTCATAGTCTCCTTTATTCAAGCTTAGCACGCTTGTTTGAGATCCAACCTTCTCACCCTCTAATTGAATATGGAATTCAACCATGTTATGGTCACTCATTCCAAGGGGATCCTTTACTAGGACATTTTTAATTAATCCTGTCTCGTTACACAGGACCAGATCTAAGGTTGCTTGCCCCCTGGTCGGTTCAGTTACATACTGCTCAAGAAACCCATCCCTAATACACTCAATGAACTCATCCTCAAGGCAGCCCTGCCCCATTTGATTTGTCCAATTAATATGATAGTTAAAATCCCCCATAATTATAGATGTTCCCTTATTACATGCCTCAACTATTTCCTGATTGATACTCCATCCAATAGAGTTGCAACTGTTCGGAGGCCTATAGACTACGCCCACTAATGTTTTTTTCCCCTTATTATTCCTTATCTCCACCCAAACTGTTTCATTATCATGATTTTTTGACCCAATATCATTACTCTGTATTACAGTGATTCCTTCCTTTATTAACATAGCCACCCCACCTCCCCTTCCTTCCTGCCTGTCCTTCCTGATCGTTAAATAACCTGGTATGTTTAATTCCCAGGCATTGTCACCCTGCAGCCATGTTTCTGTAATGGCCACAATATCATAACCATATGTAGTTATTTGTGCCATTAACTCGACTGCAACAAATTACAGGAGGACATTAATAAACTTGCAGAAAGGGCATATAATTGGCAAATGAACTTCAACACAGACAAATGTGAGGTATTACATTTTGGTAGGAAGAATAGGGAGGTCACTTATTACTTGGAGGGTGCGAGTCTAGGTGGGGTAGAGGAACAAAGGGATCTTGGAGTACAAATATACAAATCACTAAAAGTTGCGCACAGGTTAGCAAGGCCATTAAAAATGCAAACCAAGCACTGGGGTTTATTTCTAGAGGTATAGAGTTGAACAGTAGGGAAGTTATGCTAAACCTGTATTGAACCTTGGTTAGACCACACTTAGAGTACTGCGTACAGTTCTGGTCGCCATATAAAAAGGATATAGAGGCACTGGAGAGGGTGCAGAGAAGATTTACAAGGATGATACCAGAAATGCGAGGGTGTACATATCAGGAAAGGATGAACAGGCTGGGTCTCTTTTCTCTTGAAAAAAGGCTGAGGGGTCACCTAATAGAGGTCTATAAAATTATGAAAGGTTTTGATAGAGTGGATACAGAGAGAATGTTTCCACTTGTGGGGAAGAGCATAACTAGAGGCCACCAATATAAGATAGTCACCAAGAAATCCAATAGGGAATTCAGAAGAAACCTCTTCACCCAGAGAGTGGTGAGAATGTGGAACTTGCTACCACAGGGAGTGATTAAAGTGAATAGTATAGATGTATTTAAGGGGAGGCTGGACAAGCATATGAGGGAGAAGGGAATAGAGGGTTATGCTAATAGATTTAGATGAGGAAAGATGGGAGGAGGCTCGAGTGGAGCATGAACACCTGCATGGACTGGTTGGGCCGAATGGCCCGTTTCTGTGCCGCATATCCTCTGTAATCCTATGTAAAACCGCAAAGCCAGCAGCCCTAAAAACGGTCAGGAAGTACACAAACTCCTCCTGCACAGAGAATTGATAGCAGCAGTTTTGCTAATATAGCCATGCCATAACACCTTAAATAGAGAAGTCGCACAACACCAGGTTATAGTCCAACAGATTTATTTAATTTTACAAGCTTTCGGAGCGGTTCGCTCCTTCCTCAGGTAGGGTAGCAGTGAGAGAATCTCCCAGAATTCACAATATAAACACAGAGAAAATCTATTCAAATCTTTCCCTACATCAAAGACACACTAAGAGCACAGCCAAGACAATGAGATGTGTCCCAGGGGGTCCAACGTGTCAAAACACCTGCTGGCTGCATATCCTGTCAATTTGTGTTGGTTCTTGTGTTCGTCTTTTTAAAAAAAAAACACCTGGAAAGACCGGCCGTGATGTCAAGTCACGTTCTGTATCGTGACATGAACCCGATATCGCGATTGAGGCCATCCTCATGAGTGCGGAACTTGGCTATCAGTTTCTGCTCTATGATTTTGCGCTGTCGTGTATCCCGAAGGCCGCCTTGGAGAACGCTTACCCGCAGATCCGAGGCTGAATGCCCCTGGCTGCTGAAGTGTTCCCCATCTCCACATCATGACCTTAAATAGAAACACTGTAAGACTTAAAAATGCTGCTTGCTTCTAACCTGAAGCACTATATAGAAGTAGGACAGAGATTTGTGTCCGTTCCCCACAAAGCAAGTTCTTGATCTTAAGGATACCATGAGAGGGAGGAACCAAGCAGAGTCCAGCAAAAACAGATCGTCCACCCATGCTATTCTTGCACTCCTTCTCACATTTTGCTCGATAACACAAAGTCAAATACTCAGGAAAAGACAGGCTACTAAGTTTTCTTTCTATTTAGAGATAATACAAACCAAATCAGAGGGGACAAATATAAATTAATAATCTGACTCAGTAAGAGTGCCTCCAACTAAGCCAAACTGACACTTAAGATGAAAAGGCTGCCCTGAAGGCTGAATGTGTAAGCACAGTGCCCTCTGCGATACTGAGTCAAGCAGCACAGGAATGTCCCAGGTTGATTTAGCCCAGTGTGGTATTAAAATTGGCTTCAGTGCTTTGGACTTGGAAAAGAAATCAACCCTAGTTCCCATTCTTGATTGCTATCCTGTGATCAGAGCTGCAATGTGTCTGTGTGTACGCGTGCATAAGAGACAGAGAACATGAGATGAAAACAGGGTCAGGCTTGGCTGTAATGCCCCCCCAAGGGGGAATCTAATGACACTCATTGTCAAGGTTTACACACAAGGAATGGTCATTTGGGTGAGGTACCATAGGACTGCTGGTATCGATGCAACTATACCCACAGCATGAGTTACAATCTTTGAGAAAGAAGGGAGGGAAATTGAAAGAGAGAGCAAAACATGAATAATTGGATATCTGCATCTCCCTGCACCATGCTCATATTAACCAGCTCGATAACAAGACGGTTAATGTAAATACATAGGTGAGAGTATTGGCTCAGTAGTACCACTGTCATCTCCGAGTCAGAAGGTTGTGTGTTGAAGTCTCACTCGAGAGAGACTTGAGCACCGAATCTAGGCTGACACTCCAGTGCAGTGCTGAGTGAGTGCTGCACTGTCGGAGGTGCCGTCTTTCAGATGGGATGTTAAACTGAGGCCCCGTCTGTCCTCTCAGGTGGATGTAAAAGATCCTATGACACGACTTGAGGAAGAGCAGAGGATTCCTCCTGGTGTCTTGACCAATTTTGACCAACATCACTAAAACAGATTATCTAGTTATTATCTTATTGCCATTGGTAAGGCCTTGCTGCACGCAAATTTGCCGCAGTGTTTCCCTACATTACAACAGTGACTACATTGGGACATCCTGTGAAAAGTGCTGATTTGGGACAAGGCACAAGTCAGGAGTGTGATGGAATACTCTCCACTTGCCTGGATGAGTGCAGCTCCAACAACACTCAAGAAGCTCGACACCATCCAGGACAAACCAGCCGCTTGATTGGCACCCCATCCACCACCTTAAATATTCACTCCCTCCACCACCGGCGTACCGTGGCTGCAGTGTGCACCATCTACAACATGCACTGCAGCAACTTGCCAAGGCTTCTTCGACAGCACCTCCCAAACCCGCGACCTCTTCCACCTAGAAGGACAAGGGCAGCAGGCGCATGGGAACACCACCACCTCCAAATTCCCCTCCAAGTCACACAGCATCCTGACTTGGAAGTATATCGCCGATCCTTCATTGTCGCTGGTCAAAATCCTGGAACTCTCTCCGTAACAGCACTGTGTGAGTACCTTCACCACAAGGACTGCAGCGGTTCAAGGCGGCGGCTCACCACCACCTTCTCAAGGGCAATTAGGGATGGGCAATAAATGCTGGCCTAACCAGCGACACCCACAGCCCATGACCGAATAAAAAAATAAATCCTGAGGTTGTGAAAGGAGTTACTTAAATGCAAGCTTTTTCTTACTTTCTCTATCCTGTAACTTAAAAATATGCATTGATTCTGTTTTGATCAATGAATGAAATGAACTGATGTGTTAAAATTTGTGTTTTTAAGTGACTGACATGTAGATAGGCAGTCTAATTAGAGTAGAGGTATATTTTCATAGCAAACGGAATCATACATTGCTGAGGGGTATTTAATGCTACAGTGGAGCAAATTGCCAGCTTTATAACATTGTCATAGGTTGCTGAGTAAAGGTTTGACCGAGTCTCCAAATAATACGTAGTACTGTATTTCCACTGTAAGACCTGAACTGACATTGTGGCTATACTTGACTTTGAGATCATCGGAGGACTTAACCCATTGCTCAGTCTTACTCAATGATGAATAACTATAGTGACAACAGTGTAGCTTGGGATACACACAAAATGGACATTAAAGGTGCTGCATGATATTGGGCAAATTGGCTTTTGTTTTATATATTATTTAAAATTTACATTTTATCTATAAATATAGCAGTGTAAAACTTTCTGCTAATTCTAGCAGATAGTTTTTCAATCCCTGATTCAAGCTCCAAAACAAACGGAAGTGCATAATGCAGGCTGACGTTTCAGTTTAGCGTCGACAGGGTGGTGCACGAGTGGAGATGCTATCTTTCTGATGATACTTTAAACCAAGGTACCATCTGCCTGCTTAGTTGGATGTAAAAGATCATATGGCTCTATTTAAACAGGAGTCGGGAGTTCTTCCACTGTCCGAACCAACATTCCTCACTCAACCAATATCACAAAAATAAATAAAAAACAGAATATGCTGGAAATACATAGCAGGTCAGGCAGCATCTGCGGAGAGAGACACAGTTAACATTTCAGGTTTATGACCTTTCACAAAAATAAAACTGGTTATCTGGTCATTTATAATTTGTGAGACTTTGCTGTGAAGAAATAGGCTGCCATGTTTGCCTCACAACAGTGACTTCACTTCAAAAAAATTAATTTATTCATTGTAAAGTGCTTTGGGACATCCTGTGATAAAACTCCCTACATAAATCCAAGATCTTTCTTTCCCATTCTTATGGAGACTCACAACAATACCTCAGTAATATAACGGAAACATCAATCTTATGAAGTCTTTCAGTACATTATCTGGGTAAATAACATACAATTTAGTATGTGTTAGCCAAAAACAAGTCTTTATCAACAAGCTTGAGCTTTTAGCATGACATGAACATATTACACAACATAAGCACATAAGAACTAGGAGCAGGAGGAGGCCATTCGTCCCTTTGAGCCTGCTCCGCCATTCAATGAGATCATAGCTGATCTTCTGCCTCAATTCCATTCACCGGCCCTATCGCCATATCCCTTGATGCCCTTACTAGTCAGAAATCTATCGACTTCTGTTTTGAATGTACCCAATGACTGAGCCTCCACAGCCCTCTGGGGTAGAGAATTCCAAAGATTCACCACCCTCTGAGTGAAGAAATTTCTTCTCATCTCAGTCCTGAATGGCCTACTCTTTATCCTGAGGCTGTGGCCCCTGAACTTCCGATCAACCAATCATCATTAGAGGTGTGGATTAGTGTATCTGAATGTCTGATCACCGTTGTCAAAATCTGAAATCCAAAATCATACCAGTTCTAGTTTGAAACAAAAAAAAAGTTCCATCAGTGAACATGTCAATCGCTCATATTTGGAGTGCATAAAGGTGTGCATAATGCAGGCTGACGTTTCCTCACATGCATTATAATATCCCAGACCACTTTACAATAAGAAAAAAGAATGAAGAAAGACTTGCGCTTATATAGTGCCTTTCATGACCTCAGGACATCCCAAAGTGTTTTACAGCCAATTAAGTACTTTTGAAGTGTCGTCACTGATGTAATGTAGGAAACCCAGCAGCTAAATTGCGCATAGCAAGCTCCCACAAACAGCAATGAAATAAATGACCAGATAATTTGTTTTTGGTGGTGTTGGTTGAGGGATAAATGATGGCCTGGACAGCAACTTCGAATAGTGCTGTGGGATCTTTTACATCTATCTGAGAGAGCAGACAGGGCTTCCTTCGGTTTAACATCTCATCTGAAAGACGGGACGTCTGACAGTGCCGCACGAAGTATCTGCCTAAATTACGTGTTTCTGGAGTGGGGCTTAAATCCACAATCTTCTGATTCAGAGATGAGAGTGCTACCACTGAGCCAAGGCTGACTGCCAAGAAAGAAAGGGATATAGTGGACATCCAGCATAGGGAAAGGGTATAGAAATGATAAGGCTAGGATGGGGAACTGAAGGCACTATTAAAGAGGAGGGGCTTGAGCAGGTTTCTGAAAGCAGGGAGAGGTGTGGCAGAAGGACATGGGGAGAGAATTCGAGAGGGCAGGAAGTGCAGCAGCTGAATGAATTGCCACCGATGGTGAAGCAAAGGGAGAAAGGAGACGTGCAATAGTACAGAAGCAGAGGGTGCGTGCAGGGACGTAAAAGCAAGAGACAAGAAGAACAGACTGACTATCCAAACACTGGAACGGTTCACTGAGTGACCAAATGCTACGCACACACTTGAAACTGTGTCCAAGTTTCACTTAAACAGAGGGAATTTTGCAAAAAATGTAGTGGGACCTCTGCAACGTGGTGTGAAGATAAAAACTTGCATTACATGACGAATGGATGTAGCTTAGAGTAATTTAAAACAGGTGTTATGTCTCTATAAATATCTCCTTCATACCGTATTAGTTACACTAATGTTTTCATTCAATTGTAGCCTGCACAGATGTACATCACTCGTTAATGATGTGAATCTAAATGGAAACTTAACATTCCATTACACGAGGACTGATGTTCCCTCCAGGGTAGTAAACGATTTATTTTACTCTGCACCTCAAAGACAGGAGGAGTTACTTTGTTTACTTTCGTGTGCAGATTTTTCCGTTCTCTTCATCCCCAGACATTGTGAATGCACGTACATACCAACTGTGTACACACTCGATAACTACATCCGCTTGAGTATTTTAATCTATGGCTCCTGTAAGGCTGTATGAATTCTTGCATACATGCTGTGTACACCAGGTGAAAAGGAAAAATTCACTCCTTTCTAATACTGTACTGGCCCGTGTCTCAGTGTCAGCTGCTGCACACAGGATAGAAGAGAAGAGTTCACTCATATCTGGGAGTGTCCAGCTTGTGTATGCCTCAGTCTCAGCTCCTGTACGTGCACACTGTAAATTGGGAACACTGTATGTCCGCAGAGATGCAGATATATGAGAGCAAGATAAGCTGTGCTAGTGATGGCGGAGCTGATATCCATTTGTTTATAGCAGTACATAGCGATCAGGATTCCCAGAATTCTGCAGCATCTCAATACCATTTTTGTAGCAAGAGAGTGTAGATTCTGCAACAGGTCTATGCATGCAAGTTCAGAACTGTCTCCCGAAGAGCTAGAAAGTCAAATATTTACAGAGCCATGAGAGAAAAATCCATGCTGTTAAACATTTAAATCAAAGTCAGGTAGGTATCCCATAATGTCCAGGGAGTTCTACTCCTACACTGCTTCGGAGCCAAGTCAGGCCCCGACTCCAGATGTATACTGCTAGTTTAGTATCGGTGAAGAATGGAAATCATTGTGCACTAAAGTTGTATTGTAAATACACTCTTACAGCAAACAACCAGTAAAATTCTAACACAATTCCTTTTACAGAATTATAAGAAACAACAAAACTATAAACGCAAGAGGGCTGATTTTGCAAGGCTTCATTCCTGGCACGGAAACTCATTCTAACTGAGTCCAGATGAGAAAGTCGGATGCTACGGTCATTAAACCAAGGCTCTGTTGGCCTGTTCCATTAGTTCAGGGGTACATAAAGATCCCACGTCAGGAAGTTCTCCAGCGGTCCTGATCAATACTCCTCCCTCAACCAACAATACCAATAATAGAATAACCGGTCATTCGTCTCATTGCTGTTCATGACACCTGGGTGTACTCAAAAATGCTACTACATTTACCCACACAACACTAACGTCAGAATGATTTATTGTATGTAAAGGGCTTCAGGATATTTCTGGAAGCCTGATATAAAGTGCCACATAAAATTATTATTTTTTTATCTTAAGGTTCTTAAGGTCTTCCTGCATTACACACTGGTCATCAGCCAAGAGAGTAGTTGGGCGCCTCACCAGCAGTGCTCTGCCAGTACCACTCTGTGCCAATTGGAAGATGATCAGTAAATACAGGCCAGAAGGCGATATCTTCCTGTTTTCCCTTCCCTCACTTTGGGGAAGTGGCTATCTTCTGCTGGGCAGCGCCACTTGATCGCATAGCTGAGAATAAGAACTCATGTGATGAATCACTGATTTCAACCCAGGTGTTACCATGCTGGGATACAACATACATGCATAATATAACTTATTATAGTGTACAATGGCTGTGGAATCTGTGATTGCGCAATCTCTATACAATATATAGCAACCAACTGTCATTAATAAGGACATTTTTTTAAATAAGGACTGTGACTGGACAGTCTCTCTATAATCTATTTTACATATAACATAACATCTGTAATCCCTAAATTGCAAACAGTAACTATGCAATCTCTATTATACAGTGACTATAATCTACACTTAATTTTAGCTGATCTACCATGGGTAGTCTTGGGTCTGGAACATGGTTTTGATGTTTAGCTGCTAAAATGGAGTTATGTCTAACCTGTCCTGTCCCTTTGAAGTACTCCCTTCGGAGAAGGGGTCAATTGAAGGGCCAATTGCTGAGGGAAATTTCTGTAGATTGGCAGTTACTTGTAATTGAGGAGACTTTAGGTTATGAAGGTCAGAACATCCAGCAGAAAATGACTGGCTTTTCTTTTTACTTTAATTCTGTGATGTCTAAAGTGCGATAGACAATCTTCTAGATCCCTACATGCTGGGTGAATGTCCTGTGGAGCTGCTCATCATAAATTAGAGATTGCATTTTTTAATAAGGACAGAAATGTTGTACCATGTAAATAGGTAGGTGTGTTTCTCTTTACGGCTATAAAGTCAAATTGATATTAAGTAAGTCCGAAGCGAATTCATTTGAAGGTTAATCGTTATTTAAGATGGAGATCACAACTCTGGCATTGTCTGTAGGACGGTTAATTAAGAGCCTGCAGACATTGTGACACTTTGTGCTGTGCCTGGAGAGTTCTAAAAACTGCAAATAACTGCCCTAGACAGTGTATGACATATGTGTGACAAACATGAAGTGCATACATACTTAGTGTATTATACAAACACACAAACACGTGGATCGCCTGTGCTGTTGCTCACAGTGCCTTGGGATGTTTACTACATGAACAGGTGTTATGCTCTGTAACGTCCAATGTATTATATGATGCAGCTGATCTCTGTGTTATTGTTCCAGGAGGACAATAACTAATTTTTTTCCCCCCTGAAAATGTCTTATTCTTTGACACACCCGAATTCTCTTTGTCTTCCCGTTTACCTTCTTTTCCTTACTTCTCACTTTCTACACGGCTCTGACATTTTTCTCACGGCGGCCTGTTTGTCTCCACCCTTCTCTTAAACTTTCTCTTACAATTTCTGTAAGCATCTTCTTCACTGTCTCCATTCTCTTCAATATCTCTCCCAGTACACCTTTACAGCTCTCACACATGAATCGTTACCTATGTACTCAATTTTTACTTTTTTACCTTTTTTGAAAGCCAAGAATACATAGCAACATGTTAGGCAACATCCAGCAAGTAGGTACGGACATCAGGCAGGGTGAGGCTTGGGGAACACCAACAGCGGAAGGGAAAGTGGGGGCTGGGAACTATGCTATGTTTTCTATACAAATAACCTAAACAGCATACATTACATTACAAAAAAAAGTAGTGTGATGTCATTTTGTATTTGTGACCCAATTATATAAATAACACTTATAAGCCCATAAAATTGATTTTGAAAACACTAGAATTACCCATAAAATGCCATTTTATGTTAAGAATGCCTCCAAAAAGTTTCTCCTACACAGACTGCTGAAATGTAAAACAAAATCTTGAATGCGACAATGAATTTAATGCACAATATTCCTGCTTTTGGTTTCCTCCCTCGTAAATGTACAATTCGCGATGACAGACTGACCATCGTGAGTTGTGGTGTAAACAAGGAGAATCCACACTGAGGTTAGATTCACTCCACCATTAGGACGCCACAATCAGCACGAGATCCAATATAAATTAGGGATGGTCGGGGGAAACATCCTATGGATTAGCCTGTGCACTATCAATTGAATACACACTGTCCCCAGGGAGGAAGTCACATGTATCTGCACGTGCTCCTTCAATCAAATACTATTTAGCTTAGAGCTGGCAAGTGAAGGTCAACCTGCTGAAAGGTCTTTAAAAAAGCAATTAGTGAGAATGTGTCAGGAGAAGGTCAAGTAGGAGGCAGCTTTTCCCGATTCTCAGAGCAAAATACATTTATATATTTTTTAAATGTTGCTGTAATAAAGAAGTTTAACTCTAGTTCTATGGAGGTCATTCTCTACCTGCCACTTGCAGTGCTTGTTCAGCATTTAACAGAAAGCTGAACACCTATTGTTCCACGGAGACAGGCCACACAGCACAGAAGCCTGCAGGGCCCATATTAGGAGAGACATAATGAAAACTCCCACTTTCAAAGCTGTCCTTTATTACTGACAAAGCATCCAATTTGTTGACCATCACTGGCTGGTGCTTTTGTCACTAATCATCAAACCGACACAATTCTGATCTGAGGAAGGCAGCTTCAACCTGATAAGTTTGTTGCTACATCTGGAACTTTTCGGACAAAGGATATCTGATGAGCAGCTTCAATCAATATTATCCTTTAAAAATGTATTATAAATAGGATATTGGATAGTAAGGAATGATTTATAAGCCTGGAGAATTTGGGTAACTCCACAAAGCACAATAGGGGAAGTTCAAGTGACTTACACATCTGAACTCAAAGATCACATTGCAGTATTGAAGTTCTCTCCTATACAATTTCTACCATGTATAAATACATTCAAAAAGACTTGTATTTTATTGAGAAAAAAATTCTGATGCATAATCTGCCAGGTACTCGATGTCAGCTTTCTCCTCCTTGTTATGTTTCTACCATCCTCCTGTTCCATTCATTTAATTCCTGTCAGCCTCAAGATCAAAATAAATCGATTTGTAGTTCAACTATTTTTCCCAATGTTTTCGAATCGTTCAATCGATAACACTTCAGTCAAAATGCCATCTGGAAGTATTTGAGTTAAAAAAAAAGAAAAGCATTCTCATGCCTACATGAAGTTGCATTTAGGGTACTGGAGATTCTTGTACAGTAGTTTGGCATCATGGCTCAGGCCATGTGTATTATATTGGAGCCTTACACAGTTCAGTTTTTAAATTATTCAGTCACTCAGCGGCGGCCGTCCATTTTGTTTTTTGGAGGGGTGAATTTGTTTTTCCAATTTTCCCATTTTT
Organism: Squalus acanthias; assembly: GCA_030390025.1. Classification (NCBI taxonomy): domain Eukaryota; kingdom Metazoa; phylum Chordata; class Chondrichthyes; order Squaliformes; family Squalidae; genus Squalus; species Squalus acanthias. Next base: position 80,925,221 of record CM059437.1, read on the forward strand.
TCCTAATGTATGATGTACACTCATGCTGGCGTACAGTTCATGGATGGTAGGTGTGGGTTGCTGTAGGCTATTCAACCGTGAGGCTTATCACAGCCAAGCCTGATCCTGTTTCAGCTAGTATTCACACACATACACTTCTAATTAGGTGTGAGAAGTCGCACAACACCAAGTTATAATCCAACAGGTTTATTTGAAATCACAAGCTTTCGGAGCGCTGCTCCTTCGTCAGGTGAAGTGAAGAGATACATATAGGCACAGCATATATAGTCAGAGAACACAGCCAGATGATTACAGTTAATCTTTCCAACTGCCCTTTATCAATTCTAATTAGGTGTCACTGGGTCGCAATCAAGCACATGAATCTTGGCCAATTTTTCCTCTCCTCTAACCTTGGGATGCTGATGTCAACTGCAGCATCCCCAGCATCACCCTGGTTCAGAGAAATAAATGCTTCTGTTCATCAGTGAGGGATAGCAGAGCTGCGGAATGGAACATTATTCCACTGTTGCCACCCAGTGTTAGCATCAATCATTTCTGAAGTCAGTTACAGCATAACCAAAGAGAAGGTAAAGCTCCCTCTACACTGCCTTAATCCCAACCTCAGGACAGTACTTTCTACACCACCAGTTTGTCACACAGACATCCTAGCACAGGGAAGTTGAGCAGGTAGAAAAGAAAGATTTCATTTACACCAAAAGCTACACGATGATCTCCCCAAAGCTTCAATTTACTGTATAAATATTGAAGGTCTCATTAGCAAACAGGAGGTGACAGACCCTTTTCCAGCATGAATCTATTATCTCATAAAAGGAGAATCAGTATGATTCCCCATGAGGTCTACTTTCAATGGCCCTCAAGTATAGTACAATATATCTATAAAAATAAAGGGCCCTTAGTACAATCCCTAATTACTAGGGATAAAACAGACAGTAGAAATTTATTATCCGTAACTGAACACACTGCTAGAGTTGATCAAACAGTTTGTCTTTTAACCTTATTCATAACTACAATGAAGCACCTTCTAGATTGTGAAAATCAATCCCCATAGTCTGTTCCTTAAAATCATTTCATTGCTGTCCCTGACCCAGTTCATTGTGATGTACACAGCACACAACATTTTTGTAGTATCATTCTGGGAAACCTTGTCCGCCGCCACCTTCTTGACACACAATGCAACACAAGGCTGAGCTCTTCTGATGGAACTGCTGTGCAGCTCTGCTTTCTATTGTGTAATACTAAAGCAGCAAAACACCATCTTGAAGACAGCATCAACTTGTGAAATGCTTACTTTGCGCCGCTGTTACTTCTGACGACCCCCCAGATCGCAAGACAGCATAGTAGCAAAGTGACCTGCACCCAGGATGCTATGTCTGCATTCTAGGAAGTGTGCAAGGACAGCCTTGGGCTTGGCTTGCCACCTCCCCTCAAAGGCACCTCAAATTTCCCAGATGCTGTATCACAGGCAGAGGCCAACAGACAGAAAGAAATAACCTGAAGTTATATGGTGCCTTTCACAACATCAGGACATCCCAAAGCACTGCACGGCCATTCACTTTCGAAGGATACTCACTGTTGCTTTATAGGCTAACACATCAGCCAATTTTCACAAAATAAGGACCCACAAACTGCAGTGAGATGAATGACCAGTTAATTTGTTTTGGAGGTGTTGGTTGAGTAGATGAATGTTGCACAGGACACTGGGAGAACTCCATGCACTTCTTCAAAAGTATGCCGTGGGATCTTTTACACCCTCCTGAACGGGCACTCGGGTCTCATCTGGAAGATGACTCCGCCAAAAGTGCAGCGCTCACTCTCTACTGTACTGAAATGTTTGCAAGTCCTGGAGTTGCCTTCCGATTTCCAGGCACAAGCGCTACCACTGAACCAAGCTGACATGATACATTACACATGTTTTAACATTACATTAGGTATGTACATAATGAAACACAATCTTAGGGTTCTGACTGCTATGAAAATCATCTAGTTATAGCCTCCTAACACATCTCAAGCCAACTGTTATTCTGTATGTATTAAAGAAAATGTTCATTCATCTATACTGCCACATGAGAATAGAAATGCGATGAAGAGATACAACTGTATAGTTACTGGGATTTCAGCATTTCCCTATTCCCATGTTTTCAGGTGTCAAATCTGCTGCTCAGAAGCAGTCTTTGGGTAACAGTCTTGTGTACTAAGTTCCCCAACAATCTGCGGAGAACACGGTTAACTGCTACCTGTCTCCGTAGTGTCAAAGTTTTAGTCCCATTCACTGCAAGATAACTTTCCGTGCTACATAGTCGCTGTAGCTGGAGACAGATATAAGGGGATCTGAATAACTTGCACCAGTGGAGGGAAGACAACACGTGGGGTCGATTTTATCTATTGGGTAGCTGACTGGCGGAGCGCGCTGGCTGCCCAATAGTGCCAAAGGGAGGCCTTGGACCAGTTTGTGGGCCGGGCCTCGTTAACCTTCGGTCGGCAGGCTGGCGGTGGAAAACAAGCGTCCGAGGTTAGTCCGACAGCTGCGGGTCACCGCAGTATTGGGCGGCCTGGCCAGGCCGGAAGATGATAGGTCCGTGTCCCAGTTCAGCGGGGAGCTGGCGCGGCAGCGGCCCAAGCTGGTTTTGTGGAGCACGGAGGGGCACTCCTGCTCTTCCTGGCCCCACATAATAAACACAAACTTGCCGGTCGGCTCCTCTTTGGCTGGACCGCCAGCTGAAACTGGGCACAGCAGGCACCCACTTCACTTAGTTTGGTCCTAAAATGGCAAATGGGGTCCTGTGGACATCATAGGACACCGATTTGCATTTTAAATGAGCCTACCACCTGACTCAATACTATAGAAAGTCAGAATGTTTACCATTTAAAATCTCTCCACGTTATTTTCTTACAGGGTTTACTGTTCTGGGATCGCTCATCCAGTCAGACAATCAGTGAAGAAATCAACTACAGGAATGTATTTTGCTGCTCAGAAATTATAGCTTGAGCTGTCTGCGGCTTTTCTTCAACCCTGAAACAATTAGGGCGATTTTGCGGCTTATTACTTAATTCTCATTGGCAACTGAAAATAAGCTTCTTTGAACCCTCAGCCACAAACCAGTTTCATTTTAAGGTATTGTCTGGCGATTACATTCAGTTTTTATTAGTTTCTAACTGTCAACTGGCCATTCTGGTGCAGAGATCGCGAAAGGTTCATGACCAATGCCGTGAAGCAACAGTTGGAGCGAATAGGGTGCCAGGGTGCAGTTACAGGACAATTCACTGCAAGACAAAGCATACTATTTTGTCCTTGTACAAGACCTTGCTTAGACCTCAGTTAGAATACTGTGCCCAGTTTTTGTCTCCTCACATGGTGGGTGATATGGAGGCTTTGGAGAGCGTGCAGACGAGGGCCACAAGTTTAATTCCCCAGTTTTAGTTAGCAAGTAAGGCTCAAAGAGCTGAGACTCGACACTTCAGACTTGGGGGCGATTTGATCAAGGTTTATAAGATGAAGAAGGGATTAGATTGTGTTTGTTTCAACTAAATAGGTTAGGGAGGACCAGGGGTCACAATCTCAAGTTATGTAAAGGTAGAACTAGGTTCGATGTTAGGAGGTGGTCCCTATCCCAGTGAATAGTGGACCGGTGGAACAGGCTGCTGGCTCATACAGAATGAATACTGAATTCCTTCAAGTGAGCACTGGACCGATTTCTGGCTGGACCAGAGATCACCTCGTACAAAAGATAGGTACTCTACAACATTAATCAGGGCTAGAGTGAGTTCCTGGCCATGGCTTTCGGGTGGGGCAGGGCCGGCCTTGCCGGTGGGCGACTGCCCAGGGCATGTGGTCAGAGGGGCGCCGCGGCAGGAAAAACTGAAACGATGGTTTAAAAAAGTTGATTCAGTAACTGGTTTTTTACCCAGATCATAAACGGCAGTTCGAGCAGCGAATTGCTCTGCAATCAGATTGGGCAGAACCTCCCTCGCTCCCCGCCCCCCAAACCCTTCAGGAGGGACTTCCAATAGTTTGTTTGATTTGACAACCGCAGGCGGAACAATCAGCGCTCCCATCGGGAATGTGGATCATACGAGTAAGCGAATGAGCGGTGGCCGAAGGCGGGCTTGGTGCAAGCCTGGAGCCAAGTGCAGGCCTCCACATGTGCACTGCAGAGTGTGCTGGCTGTCTCACCTAGGGGAGCGCTGAGAGCGGCCCGAAGATTGCCAGCTAGACCCGCAGTTACCAAGGCTGCTGGTGGGCGTCAGGTGAGCTCAGGCAGGCTTTTAAATAAACCAATCAATCCATTAAATAGACAAAAGAACCTCTGTGTTTAATGCACAGACCATTACTGAGCCTTGTTGAAGAGAGGGGAGTTTATTAAAATATTTAAATATGTAGTATATGGGAGTGAGTCACTCTGTTTACAGTTAGTCGTAGGTGAAATTTGCCTAGAGAATGCAAACCCTATTGGCAGGTTGACTTTGTTCTTAACGGAGGCAAGAGGGTTTAGAGATTTAAGAGTGGGGTTTCTTTTCACTAATACTACTACATACCTAAACTGAAAGAAAGGGTGCCAAAGTACAAGTTCGCCCAGGGCGCCATTTTCCCCAAGGACGTCCCTGGGGTGGGTTGTCAGAGTCAACAGTGAAAGGAAAATAGATGCCAGCACAAATGCAACAGCAAGTGGATAGCTAATCCTACAATCCTAACGTTTTACTATGTTAAAGGCACGATATAAATGCAAGAATTGAAGGTGGTAAGGCGTTCGGGAGGAACCAGATAAACCTGAAGAAAACAGAACCATCATTTTTTGAGAGACCTCAGAATTTAGTTCTGTAACACAAGTGGACCAACCTAACCAAACAACAGTAAGTAAACCAATACCACAACATCAGAAAGCAACAGACGACTGTGATTATAATCCAACAAGATGGTGAGCCAGCACCTCTGGAACTCTAATGGAAATGGCTCCCATCAACACTACGAATAGCAAGTCTGCTACTCTAATAAGTAAGAGAACACTGATTTTATCTAAATTTGTGACTATATATGAACTTGGGACTTTATAATTAATATATATTGCCATTGTTGATGACGTGCTTTCATTGAAAAGTTTACTTTCTTTTAATGAGAGAGATCTATCGATATTGGTACAATTATATTTTTGAGTCAAGTACAGGCTGTTCCCACCAATTTGGTAATGCTGGTCTGATTGATGGCTGCATGTAGTTAAGTTGGCTGAGCAATAAAGAGTGTGTTTGTTACTGACTGACCTTAATGGCAAATGCTAGAGAGAGAAAATTATATGGAAAACAGTGAGTGAAAAGTCGTCTGCTACATTTCTGTGAAGCACATTATGCCAGCCCAAATATGACAAACCTTTCTGAACAAGCACCAAGTGTTTGATGAGAGGAAATCAACAACTGTCATGGGTTCTTCACAATCTACCTGAACCACCAGACAAGGCTGTAGTTTAATGTCTCATTCAAAGGACAGCACTTCCAACAATATAGCACGTCCTCAGTACGGTACTGGAGTGCAGGCAGAGATTATGTGCTCAAGTAGGATTTGAATCGACAGCTTAACTCAAAGGTGAGAACGCTACCAATTGAGCGAAGCTAACACTGAACAACAACATGGTAGTATGTCAGCACAGTTTTCAGAGCTGTGCAAAAGTAAAAACTGCCTAAAACACCTCATTGCCTTTACAATAACTGGAAGTTTATATTTCTCATATGAAGGACAAAACATCACCAAAAACACCGTTTACCATTTATGTCAGTGGTAAGAAAAATATATATATTTTTTTAAGTTTCTGAATAAAGAATCTGCTTTCTCCGCATTTTCTTCCCTGCGCACACAACCTTATTCAGGTGCAAAGGTTTTCTAGGATTTGGAGTCCTCCACAAGCACTGTCAATGCTACTTCATCATCACAAAAGTTGAAGGCACGGTTGGTGTGAAGTATCTGCTTCAATCATTCCATCCTCTCCCTCCGTGAGTCTGTGCGCCAGACAGCCCAGGACTTGACCCCTGCCCTTTCCAACTGCAAGTCCAGCGATCATCTGCACAAGCTGCCACACCACCTTGGACATTTGTGACATTGGACGTTTTTTGTAACTGCAACACCAGCTTGAGTAAAATCCCATGATCAGCACAAACCAATTTAACCATGATTACGCCTCTGTGAAGTGCCTTGGGACGTTTCACTACGTTAAACGTGCTATATAAATGCTAATTGTTGATGGTGTGTGCTGCTTTCGTCTCACTCTCATTCCAACTACAGGGCTTCCTATCAATGTTTACCGACTGTAATGCTGGAACAACATTACACACAGGCTGGCACAGTGTGCTGGAACAGCAACTGCTGTACAATGGAGTGATAGGACATGAATTTAAAATATTAATGCACAGGACGGTGAAGAGGCAGAATATATCAGAACACCAATACAATTAAAATGCCATTCAATTAAAGACAGAATTTGTAATTAATTTCAAAGGTAATATGGACAATCATCTCATAGTTGGGGTACTTTTTTATTGCAGAATACTTCTAACCGCCCTTTACGCACATGCAAATCCTCTCTTCTTGTTCTTCATCAGGGATATATAAAGTATGGACTTTCAAATGAATTTGTTCCAAGTCCAATAAAGTATGAAAACTGCAGAATCAAGATTCGTACTCGTATAATGGAACAAAAGTTGAAATCTCCATTTCTCCAGAGCATTTTACTCTGAAAATCAAAGGTCACATACTGTAAACATCATGAAACCCAAGTCCCACAGGCTTCCTGCATACCGTAAACCTACTACAGTTTAAAAGAAGCTTTTAAATGAGCACTCCATTAAAAATATGATTTTGAATGTTTCTGTATCCTGTCTGCCTTTATTCTGGCCTCCTCAAATTTAATTCCAGCTCCATCACTGGCAGAAGGCTGCCCTGAATTTATGAGGCTGTACAATTATTGCTAGAGGCAGCCCAGGTGATGGCTTCACTCCACTCTGTAATAAGACTCATATACCCATTTTCTTGCCTTTGACTGGCAGATGCTAAAATGAGTTAATCCATGGATATGAGCAAAATGTTATGTTGACGACACAGACTTTTGCACTGTACTTTACTGTTATCCTTCTTCATAGTCTAATACTATAGCGTGATGTGACATAATCTAAGTGGGATGTGAATCAAACAATCACTATTAAAATAAACTGTTCTAAATATATTTATTGGAGCACTCCTCTCCTCTGGGCCTTATGACCACATTTTATAACTCAGCAGAAACTGCTTTTTAAAAGAAAAACTGTTGAACATTATATACTCAGCAATTATTACAGTTGCTGTATCTTCTGTGATGAGAGTATTACAGGCATTGATTACAAGTTTCAGGTTTGTTATAGACAGTTTCTCTGGTACAGCGATGCAAGTCAGTCTCATAAGCAGTCTTAGCATCTAACATAGTAACAGGAATAGGCCATTCAGCCCCCTGAACCTGTTCCGCCCTTCAATTAGTTCATGGCCGATAGGTACCTCAACTCCATTTATCCACCTTTGTTCCAGGCATGTGTCCATCCTGCCCAATGTCTGATTATATGATAGCGTAACTTTAGAGGTGTAACAATAGGACCTCCTTGTGATCTGAACTGGATTTCATGTTTTTCCATACGTGCCCTCGCATGTACTTCTCCATTATTTTCAGAGGCTGACTGAGGAACACTTGGTAAGACGAGGCCAGATACAAATCGTGCAGCATTTCCCAGACAACAATTGAACATACAGAGCAATAGGCAAAGCAAATTCCACTTAATTTAATTACACTTTCTCTTAGAAAACATATGGAAAAACAGTAACCACATGCCCTGTCCTTTTCATGGGATGACTGACTTGCTTTTGGCATTCGTTTTCTTGCTACACTACTTATAACTGTAAAGCTGATCTGCATTTTAACTTCCAGCTCCGGGCCCCTATGTCGCTGTGTCCCTTTTCTCTCTCTGTTCCCAGACAAGGAGGGGGCTGGGACACTAACTTCCTCCCTGGTTGGTAATTCACCAATAGGCCCATGTCCTACCCCCTTGGGCAAAACATCTCCTGCTGTTATCAAAATGAATAGTCTTCCTGGCTAATGGAACTGAGAGGAGACAATTGGCCCTTACTGTACTAGTTTGGGACAGATTGAGCTGTGCTCTTCATAAATACGTTTGCAATTTTCCTACACTGAGTGTAAAGGAAATCTTCCCCCCTGTGGTTTCTAGAATGTCAGACAAAGCAGTTACAATTACACAATTATGGGGAAGGTGAGGAATGGGCCAGTAACTCGATGTGTGGTATTTACTGGTGTCAAACAGCTCAAATATGTTGCGATATCACCGGAGGAGAAACCACTTCAAAATATGAAAAGAAAAAAGGCCTCACTTTCATTTCCCTCCTCCCTGTATCCACATACCCTCGTTGCTGCAGAAATACAACAAATGGTTCAAATGTGCTGGCATTCAGTGCTTCAAATGGTGATGTATTCCAAGTTGTCAATATAAATCGACTGATTCATGCCACAATGCAGTTCCCAGTGGTTGTAGGCCCAGAGCACAAAACTGCCTGTAATTTAACACAAATTGTCAATGTCACTCAGAAAGGGCATAATAATTGGGGTGGGAAATGAAATTGTCACAGTGGAATCGTACGGATGGTTTTTTTTTGCTTGAGACAAGGGTTAAGGCACATCGTTGGGGGCAAAATAAAAGGAGTCCAACTCTATTTAATTAGGAGTACATCTGACCTACCAAGGGTCGATGAAGGCACTGAGCACAAGAAATAGAAAAATGCTCGATTCCTCACCATGACTTCCCTCAGCTTGATGAACAACATTTCTTTTTAAAGAAGCAGGGAGCTGTACTAACCCACATACCCCAGTGTAATTCCAGGAGGGACACCTCAAAAGCAGACAGACTGAAAATATCACCCAAAAAAACACTGCCAGCAACAACATACCACAGCATTTTGAAAAAAAATCCTCCACTTTTTTGAAATATGTGAAACTGTTTTTAATGGCATGTTTTACTTGACCTACAGACCTCTACCTGAAATGATGTATTTTTTTTTTTTTAAGTGTTCTTTTAACACAGACAGAGAGTTATAACAAGTTGAAATGTATTTCAGGAATTGTCTGATACAAGATTGTGAATGTCCAAAAAAAACAGAATTATTCCAGAGATGGCAGGATGGCTGTTGCAAATCTAAACCGCTGAACTCTCAGCCCAGACACCGAACTTCAAGTGCCGTTTATGGTCGATAGTCACGTTTTGGTTCCACTCCCAGAGTAGAATTTTGTAATTCTTGTCTGTGTTGACCAAGGAGAGGCAGAAGGACAACAATAAAACTTTGCATTAAATAGCTCCTTTAATGTGGGGGGGGGGGGGAAATCCCACCACGCTTCACAAAAGTGTAAGGCAAAAATGGATGCTAAACCAAATAAAGAGAAAATTAGAGGGGGGGGGGGGGGGGGTGACCAAAAGCTTGATCAAATAGGTAGCTTTTAAAGAAGTTTTTAAAGGATGAGATGGATGTGAAGAAGCAGCGGAGTATGTTCTGGAGGGAAACATAGAGAGGGGCAGTGATTGTTGAGCGGCTGGCAGTGTCCATGGGGGCAGTAGTGGGTGGCGTGAGTGGGATGGGAAGGAGGTTAATGAGGTTATCCCCCATCAGCCATGCTGGGTGGGAAGTTAGGCAAGAGAGAAGGATGGGGCAGATGAGATTGCTCCTCCCGAGGAGGCAGCAACAAGTGCCTCGTTGGGCCTTTCGTAGATTGCGAAGAGACAACTGAGGGTAATTGTGGGCTTATTCAAGGGGGATTCAAGCCTATAATGGCAGCAGGAGAGCAGGAAGGCAGAGATGTATTGATGGATTGGAGTGGGGATGGGGGAAGCAAATTACCCGAAGGGAGAAATGAGCATGGCTGGGTGACAGGAAGGGGTGGTAGTAGGAGAGCAGGGCTTGAGAGGAGCCCAGGAGAAAAACAAAAGGAATAGCTTGCAGTCTGCTGTCTTAACCTCATTTCCCCCAAAAAAACTCTATAATCAATGAGAATGTTATAGTGCATTCTTATTCAAGAACATAGTCTGAAACCCATCTCTTAATCTGATTAGAGTTTGGATTAAAGCTGCCTGAATTTTACCAATGTTTTAAATCTTGCGATTTACAAGTGAAATGTGTTCAGAGTAATATCTACATGAGCAAATTATAAATATTCAAATGCATCCCATGATGTTCCAGTAAAAGTAAGGGTTTTACCTCACCGAACTTAAACATGCATACCGGTGGCTCCATTTAGGAGCCTTGCTAATGTTATCCATAATGAAGCTCGTGGATTTAACAGTCATATCTTACTAACCGTGGAAGGTAGTTTGGAAAATGGGAGATTATTTGCAACTAGGGAAAGAATGAGGAGGAATTTAGAAAACAGAATCAAAAAGGCTTAGGACTGAATGACTGAAAAGATGATAACTCTAATTAACACACCAGTACAGTAATGAAGGAGTGCTGCATTGCCAGAGGTGCTGTCATTTGGACGAGACATTTAACCGAGGCTCTGTCTGCCTGTTCCAAAGTTTTGGTGGATGTTCAAAGAGGAGCAAGGGGCTCTCCCGCTCCTGGTGTCCTGACCAACACTGGTCCGTCAATCACACTGTCAAAAATAGATTAACTGATCATTAATTTCATTAGCGTTTTGTGGAATGTTGCTGTGTTTTTTTTTCATTCTCGGGATGTGGGCATCACTAGCAAGGCCATCCCTAGTTACCCTTGAGAAGATGATGGTAGACCTTCTATTTGAACTGCTGCAGTCCGTGTGGCAAGGGTACTTCCACAATGCTGTTAGATAGGGAGTTCCAGGATTTTGACCCAGCGACGATGAAGGAACAGTGATTTATGGCCAAATCAGGATGGTGTGTGATTTGGAGAGAAACTTGGGAGGTGTTGGAGTTCCCATGCGCCTGCTGCCCTTCTTCTAGGTGGTAGAGGTTGCGGGTTTAGGAGGTGCTGCCGAAGAAGCCGTGGCAAGTTGCTGCAGTATATCCTGTAGATAGTACACATTACAGCAATGGTGGAGGGAGTGGATGCTTAAGCCAGTGGGTGGGATGCCGATTAAGCGGGCTGCTTTTTTCTGGGTACCGTCAAGCTTTGAGAGTTGTTGGAGCTGCACACATTCAAGCTAGTGGACAGTATTCCATCACACATTTGACTAGTGCCTTGTAGCTGGTAGAGAGACTTTGGGGAGTCAGGAAGTGAGTCACTCTCCATAGAATACCCAGCCTCTGACCTGCTTTAGCAGCCACGGCATATATGTGGCTGGCCCAGTTCAGTTTCTGGTCAATGGTGACCTCCAGGATGTTGCTGGTGGGGGATTCTGCAATGGTAAGGCCATGTCATAGAAATTTACAGCACAGAAGGTCGTCATTCGGCCCATCTTGTCCGTGCCGGCCGACAAAGAGCTATCCACCCTAATCCCACTTTCCAGCTCTTGGTCTGTAGCCTTGTAGGTTGCGGCACTTCAAGTGCATATCCAAGAACTTTTTAAATGTGATGAGAGTCTCTGCCTCTACCACCCTTTCAGGCAGTGAGTTCCAGACCCCACCACCCTCTGGGTGAAAGAATTTCTCCTCAAATCCCTTCTAAACCTCCGACCAATTACTTGAAATCTATGCCCCCTGGTTATTGACCCTTCTGCTAAGGGAAATAGGTCCTTCCTATCCACTCTATCTAGGCACCTCATAATTTTATACACCTCAATTAGGTCTCCTCTCAGCCTCCTCTGTTCCAAAGAAAACAACCCCAGCCTATCCAATCTTTCCTCATAGCTAAAATATGAGGAATTCATGGTGGTTGTACTCTCTTTGTTGGAGATGGTAGTTGCCTGACACCTGCTACTTATAAGCCCAAGCCTGGATGTTGTCCAGATCTTGTTGCATGCGGGCATGGACTGTTGCATTTGCCTATATAGCAGCGGTGACTGCACTTCAAAGTAATTTATTGCATGTGAAGTGCTTTGGGATAGAGATACATGATAAGGTGCTGTAACATGATTTCAGCCAGCCAGGGTAGTGGCAGGACCCCTATAATTGGCCTCTGGGCAAAGGAAAGGAAAATGCTCTCAAGCTCCTGCTGATCACTATCCTGCACCCCTGCTGGAGGCGCACATGTAGCCATCGAGTGAAGACAGAATCGGCCCAGCTTTTCCCTTTCCTCCCTCTACCCTGCAGTCAACAACCAAGTGACACTCATCATCAAGGCTCACATGAGTAACTGCCACCCAGATGTAGTATGAAAGGGCAACCAGAACCAACGGAACCGTAACCTAACTAAGAAGTCAATGCCTGTAGGGAATGAGGAGAAGGGATAAAATTAGAATTTTATTTTTTTACTTATTTGAAATACTTATTTATCCAAAAACATTTAAGAAATGTCTAAGCATTTTGTTAACTGAAAAATGGAACCCTGTCACAATCAGACACTCCCAAGTCAGGTACAGGATGAATCAGATGCAGGGTATAGCTCTCACTACAAAGTCTCATCAAGTACTTGCAACACGGTGGCATAGTGGTTAGCACTGTTGCCTCACAGCGCCAGGGACCCGGGTTCGAATCTGGCCTCGGGTGACTGTCTGTGTGGAGTTTGCACATTCTCCCCGTGTCTGCGTAGGGTTTCCTCCGGGTGCTCCGGTTTCCTCCCACAGTCCAAAGATGTGCGGGTTAGGTTGATTTGGCTATGATAAATTGACCCTTAGTGTTAGGGGGGATTAAATACGTGGGGTTACGGGGATAGGATGGGATATGTGTCGGTGCAGGCTCGATGGGCCGAAATGGCCTCTATCTGCACTGTGGGGATTCTGTGATTCTGTGATACTCCAGGTCAGGAACAGCATAGGTTAATGATCCTTGTTGACAATGGCCCCTGATAAGGGAACAGCACTTTACAAAACTACTGTTTGTTTAAGGAACTGTGGGAATGAAGAGATACCCTACGGCCCCCAACATCTATTTTGAAATTTCTTTAACTAGGCAATGAAATCGATGAAAATAAAAATTGGGTTATTTCTAAAATGGACAGCCCATCTGCAACATCAGTTTTATGCTTGGGTGGCACATTAATAATCTACCCCCTGAAGTGATCACCTTCCAATTCTGAAATAAGCGATCAAGCTTTTCATATACCTCTCATTAAGAAATGTTGTAATCGAGATGGTTCAACAGTATTTCCTGAGGAGACTGGATTAAAATCATTCATACTGGGATCCGATTGCTATGGAAACAGGGCTCCTTCTGTGCAAGCACAACATCCCAGGTAATTCTATTGCTGTTCACTGCGTCTTCCCACAGCTTAAAAACACTGTTCCCAATTAGCTGAGCACTCCACATCAATTTGTGATACTGTTAGGAATCAACAGAAAAACATTTCTTGCAGACATTACGTATACGTTGAAAGCTGCAATGGACACTCAGTCCCCAGAGGGGTTAAATAGCTAAACTGTAAAATCAGTTAGCCCCGTGACCTTAGTTTGTATAAAAACTGAGCTTTTAAACAGTGCCAGTTAAACCTAAAGAAATTACAGGGAAGATATATGATTATTTGGGAAAATTCTACAAAGCACTGTATCCTAAAATCCCTGATATGAGGCTGTGATACAACAATATTGTCACCAACAAAAAAATTCTACACCATATGTTTTCCATAAAAAAATGCATGGAAAGACATTGATACAGATACATGACCCTTCTATTGATTGATTTTAATGGACCGATTCAACAATAACATGCGTTTCTATAGTGCTCATCTGCAGGGAGGCATCTTATTCCTTTTAGCACAAAGGAGTAATTTATGAAGACGTTGTGAATACCATGGGGGAGAAATTAAACATATTTTTGCCCATTTTGGGTGAAGCCATGTCTCAACGTCATGTAAGAATGCATGGGGGAGGGAGGGTGTTATTCAGCAGGGAGATTCTAGTCGGGACAGAAAAATAGTCAGATGAAGATTCTCAATTTCCTGGCTTCTGTTCCAACATCTCCTCATCATCCCTAGACCCCAGCCCTTGCCCAATTCCCCTTTTGCTGTCAATCCACTCGATTTGGAATGCAAAAACAGAGCAGCGCTCGAGACCTGAAAATATTTGACAAGCAGCTGAAGGCCCGCTTCACAGCCCAACCCTCTAGAGAAAGGATGGGCGATCATTGCCACAGAAAAAAACAACAGAGCAGGGAATGGATTGGTGATATGGGGAGCTCAATGAAGGGGGTAGGTGATAATGTCTCGCAAATTTAATTAGCGTGCGAAGGTTCGGGGTTGCTCCTTCAGATTTAAAAATGTCATACTCCTGAGATACACCATGCTGCAAACAGGCCTGAAATGGGCGAACAAATTGCAACACTGGTAGGGTGACATGAGAAAATCACCAAGGACTTGGGAGATTTCCTCACACTTAAGTCTATGTGGAAAATTTGATAACTTACTACTGTATAGTCACCCAATGGTTGGGAATAGAACTGCAAGGTCACTTACAAATCTGTAATACACCTGCAGCAACTGCTTTCTGATATGAAGTTACATAACCTTTTAACATGGCAGATCCCCATCAGTGCACCACCTACAGGTATAACTGGTACTGCAGGTAAATGTTGACACTTAAAATTAATTTTGCCATTCAGGGAACCCGAGATAGCAGTTTTTAGTACATATTAAAATGGAATGTTGCGACCCACTTAGCGATTTTTAATGTGTGGTGGGGGAGGAATCATGATGGGTAGAGTTGGAAAATTCTCACTACGTTGCAACCTGGAGCAACTTATTGTGCAAATCCTGCCTTATTGGCTCTATAGTATCGGTCTTCTGATTTATTGTAGAAGGAAAGGAATGGAAGTGAACAGAAGGGAAGAGGTGAAGAGGAGAGGGGAAGAGGTGAAGAGGAGAGGGGAAGAGGAGAAGGGAAGAGGGGAAGAGGAGAAGGGAAGAGGGGAAGAGGAGAAGGGAAGAGGGGAAGAGGAGAGGGGAAGAGGAGAAGGGAAGAGGGGAAGAGGAGAAGGGAAGAGGGGAAGAGGAGAAGGGAAGAGGGGAAGAGGGGAAGAGGAGAAGGGAAGAGGGGAAGAGGAGCAGGGAAGAGGGGAAGAGGAGCAGGGAAGAGGGGAAGAGGAGCAGGGAAGAGGGGAAGAGGGGAAGAGGAGAAGGGAAGAGATAAAGAGAGGAAGAGGGGAAGGGAAGAGGGGAAGAGGTGAAGAGGGGAAGAGGAGAAAGGAAGAGGGGAAGAGGAGAAGGGAAGAGGGGAAGAGGGGAAGAGGAGAAGGGAAGAGGGGAAGAGGAGAAGGGAAGAGGGGAAGAGGAGAAGGGAAGAGGGGAAGAGGAGCAGGGAAGAGGGGAAGAGGAGCAGGGAAGAGGGGAAGAGGAGCAGGGAAGAGGGGAAGAGGGGAAGAGGAGAAGGGAAGAGGGGAAGAGGAGAAGGGAAGAGGGGAAGAGGGGAAGGGAAGAGGTGAAGAGCAGAGGTGAAGAGCAGAGGTGAAGAGCAGAGGGGATGAGGTGAAGAGAAGAGGAGAAGGGAAGAGGGGAAGAGGAGAAGGGAAGAGTGGAAGAGGAGAAGGGAAGAGGAGAAGGGAAGAGGGGAAGAGGAGAAGGGAAGAGGGGAAAAGGAGAAGGGAAGAGGGGAAGAGGAGAAGGGAAGAGGAGAAGGGAAGAGGGGAAGAGGAGAAGGGAAGAGGAGAAGGGAAGAGGGGAAGAGGAGAAGGGAAGAGGGGAAGAGGAGAAGGGAAGAGGGGAAGAGGAGCAGGGAAGAGGGGAAGAGGAGCAGGGAAGAGGGGAAGAGGGGAAGAGGAGAAGGGAAGAGGGGGAAGAGGAGAAGGGAAGAGGGGAAGAGGGGAGGGGAAGAGGTGAAGAGCAGAGGTGAAGAGCAGAGGGGATGAGGTGAAGAGAAGAGGAGAAGGGAAGAGGGGAAGAGGAGAAGGGAAGAGGGGAAGAGGAGAAGGGAAGAGGAGAAGGGAAGAGGGGAAGAGGAGAAGGGAAGAGGAAAAGGGAAGAGGGGAAGAGGAGAAGGGAAGAAGGGAAGAGGAGAAGGGAAGAGGGGAAGAGGAGAAGAGCAGAGGGGATGAGGTGAAGAGGGGAAGAGGGGAAGAGGTGAAGAGGGGAAGAGGAGAAGGGAAGAGGGGAAGAGGAGAAGGGAAGAGGGGAAGAGGGGAAGAGGAGAAGGGAAGAGGGGAAGAGGAGAAGGGAAGAGGGGAAGAGGAGAAGGGAAGAGGGGAAGAGGAGCAGGGAAGAGGGGAAGAGGAGCAGGGAAGAGGGGAAGAGGAGCAGGGAAGAGGGGAAGAGGGGAAGAGGAGAAGGGAAGAGGGGAAGAGGAGAAGGGAAGAGGGGAAGAGGGGAAGGGAAGAGGTGAAGAGCAGAGGTGAAGAGCAGAGGTGAAGAGCAGAGGGGATGAGGTGAAGAGAAGAGGAGAAGGGAAGAGGGGAAGAGGAGAAGGGAAGAGTGGAAGAGGAGAAGGGAAGAGGAGAAGGGAAGAGGGGAAGAGGAGAAGGGAAGAGGGGAAAAGGAGAAGGGAAGAGGGGAAGAGGAGAAGGGAAGAGGAGAAGGGAAGAGGGGAAGAGGAGAAGGGAAGAGGAGAAGGGAAGAGGGGAAGAGGAGAAGGGAAGAGGGGAAGAGGAGAAGGGAAGAGGGGAAGAGGAGCAGGGAAGAGGGGAAGAGGAGCAGGGAAGAGGGGAAGAGGGGAAGAGGAGAAGGGAAGAGGGGGAAGAGGAGAAGGGAAGAGGGGAAGAGGGGAGGGGAAGAGGTGAAGAGCAGAGGTGAAGAGCAGAGGGGATGAGGTGAAGAGAAGAGGAGAAGGGAAGAGGGAAGAGGAGAAGGGAAGAGGGGAAGAGGAGAAGGGAAGAGGAGAAGGGAAGAGGGGAAGAGGAGAAGGGAAGAGGGGAAAAGGAGAAGGGAAGAGGGGAAGAGGAGAAGGGAAGAGGAGAAGGGAAGAGGGGAAGAGGAGAAGGGAAGAGGAGAAGGGAAGAGGGGAAGAGGAGAAGGGAAGAGGGGAAGAGGAGAAGGGAAGAGGGGAAGAGGAGCAGGGAAGAGGGGAAGAGGAGCAGGGAAGAGGGGAAGAGGAGCAGGGAAGAGGGGAAGAGGGGAAGAGGAGAAGGGAAGAGGGGAAGAGGAGCAGGGAAGAGGGGAAGAGGAGCAGGGAAGAGGGGAAGAGGGGAAGAGGAGAAGGGAAGAGGGGGAAGAGGAGAAGGGAAGAGGGGAAGAGGGGAGGGGAAGAGGTGAAGAGCAGAGGTGAAGAGCAGAGGGGATGAGGTGAAGAGCAGAGGGGATGAGGTGAAGAGAAGAGGAGAAGGGAAGAGGGGAAGAGGAGAAGGGAAGAGGGGAAGAGGAGAAGGGAAGAGGAGAAGGGAAGAGGGGAAGAGGAGAAGGGAAGAGGGGAAAAGGAGAAGGGAAGAGGGGAAGAGGAGAAGGGAAGAGGAGAAGGGAAGAGGGGAAGAGGAGAAGGGAAGAGGAGAAGGGAAGAGGGGAAGAGGAGAAGGGAAGAGGGGAAGAGGAGAAGGGAAGAGGGGAAGAGGAGCAGGGAAGAGGGGAAGAGGAGCAGGGAAGAGGGGAAGAGGAGCAGGGAAGAGGGGAAGAGGGGAAGAGGAGAAGGGAAGAGGGGGAAGAGGAGAAGGGAAGAGGGGAAGAGGGGAGGGGAAGAGGTGAAGAGCAGAGGTGAAGAGCAGAGGGGATGAGGTGAAGAGAAGAGGAGAAGGGAAGAGGGGAAGAGGAGAAGGGAAGAGGGGAAGAGGAGAAGGGAAGAGGAGAAGGGAAGAGGGGAAGAGGAGAAGGGAAGAGGAGAAGGGAAGAGGGGAAGAGGAGAAGGGAAGAAGGGAAGAGGAGAAGGGAAGAGGGGAAGAGGAGAAGAGCAGAGGGGATGAGGTGAAGAGGGGAAGAGGGGAAGAGAAGGAGGGAAGAGGGGAAGAGTAGAGGGAAGAGGGGAAGAGGGGAGGGGTAAGAGGGAGGGGTAAGAGGGGAAGGGTAAGAGGGGAAGGGTAAGAGGGGAAGGGTAAGAGGAGAAGGGTAAGAGGAGAAGGGTAAGAGGAGAAGGGTAAGAGGAGAAGGGTAAGAGGAGAAGGGTAAGAGGAGAAGGGTAAGAGGAGAAGGGTAAGAGGAGAAGGGTAAGAGGAGAAGGGTAAGAGGAGAAGGGTAAGAGGAGAAGGGTAAGAGGAGAAGGGTAAGAGGAGAAGGGTAAGAGGAGAAGGGTAAGAGGAGAAGGGTAAGAGGAGAAGGGTAAGAGGAGAAGGGTAAGAGGAGAAGGGGAAGAGGAGAATGGGGAAGAGGAGAATGGGTAAGAGGGGAAGAGGAGAATGGGGAAGAGGAGAAGAGTAGAGGGAAGAGGGGAAGAGGAGAATGGGGAAGAGGAGAAGAGGAGAGGGGAAGAGGGGAAGAGGAGAGGGGAAGAGGGGAAGAGGAGAGGGGAAGAGGAGAGGGGAAGAGGAGAGGGGAAGAGGAGAGGGGAAGAGGAGAGGGGAAGAGGAGAGGGGAAGAGGAGAGGGGAAGAGGAGAGGGGAAGAGGAGAGGGGAAGAGGAGAGGGGAAGAGGAGAGGGGAAGAGGAGAGGGGAAGAGGAGAGGGGAAGAGGAGAGGGGAAGAGGAGAGGGGAAGAGGAGAGGGGAAGAGGAGAGGGGAAGAGGAGAGGGGAAGAGGAGAGGGGAAGAGGAGAGGGGAAGAGGAGAGGGGAAGAGGAGAGGGGAAGAGGAGAGGGGAAGAGGAGAGGGGAAGAGGAGAGGGGAAGAGGAGAGGGGAAGAGGAGAGGGGAAGAGGAGAGGGGAAGAGGAGAGGGGAAGAGGGGAAGAGAGGAGAGGGGAAGAGGGGAAGGGAAGAGGTGAAGGGAAGAGGTGAAGGGAAGAGGTGAAGAGGGGAAGGGAAGAGGTGAAGAGGAGAAGGGAAGAGGAGAAGAGGAGAAGGGAAGAGGAGAAGAGGAGAAGGGAAGAGTAGAGGGGAAGAGTAGAGGGAAGAGGTGATGAGGAGACAGGAGTGGGAAGAAGAATGGCAAGGACAGGATGGAGAATTTACCACCACATATTTTTAACAAACCCCTGGCTTAACATCTACTAACCTAATTGCGTTTTCATCTCTTAAACCATACACTATTTATATTGAAAAAATATACACACGGCAAGACCAAATGAATTTCACATGTATTGGAATGTTCTAGCAGTTAAAACATTCAGCTCCTGGAATTCTCCCAGGACAGTTTTAAAATTACACAGGGTATGTATGAAGCAGGAACATTAGTTTGGATCTGAATATAATCCTTCTTCAAGTATATGTTTGGCTTCCCTGCCATCTCCTTTAAACTTACCTCAAGAGAGTTTTGAGTCCAGTCCAACTGGGTCAGCGGACCATACCTTTGTTGACACCTGGCCAGCCAGCTGTCTGTGTTCCTAACAAGGTTGCTAGCACAGTGACAACCAATTCACTCCATCATGTTTGATCAATGCTACGTAATTGATTTTCGTTTCAAATAGCTAGATATTGTCAAACCAAATCAATCTGGACGGTTCTTCAATTTTTGGGGGAAAAACATTTCTTACATACCATAACAAAGAAGGTAATTTTGCAACAAAGCTCCTGATGTCAGCTGGAGTTGCCCACTTCTTCCTTAGAAACTCTGAGAATAGCGGAGGGGGGCAAGTCAAGCTTACCCGTTCTCGCCCTTTGGCCAGCTGCATCAACAAAGGCCCGGTAGCAGGCCCGACACAGGATGCTGAATGATGCATCACATACTGCAATCAGTGGGATTTTGTTCGTATAAAAAAATTATTTTTGTGCCGTTTATTTCAGGATATAGCTCAAAGTTCATTAGGCATCACCAAAATATTATAATGCTAATGTGTATTCCACTCCTTCTGCAACAAAATTGAAACACACATAAGGGGAGGTAAAAGAACAGGGAAGCACTCAGCTTTGCCATGTAACTTAGCAGTCAGGGCATAAATTTAAACAAAACAAAATCCGACATACACAGCAGTGTAGTACACTTTTCATATAATCATACCCTCATGCTTATCCTTTTCTCTTTCTACATTATATTTTCCCGTTTCCCTCTCACTCACCATACTACTAAAACTGGCCTCCACACGATACACAAGAGTGGAACCAGGGATCATTTTCTCTCTGCCCCAATGGGAAAGCATCAGGACTGCGCTCATCGCCTCCCTCTAATGACAAAAGTTTGGAATGCAAACTGATTTTCCTTTTCATTGCAGCTGGGGAATACTCAGCTCCTACATGGAGCGAAGAAGACATGGGGTAGAGGCCTGATACATCAGGTCGCAGCCCCCTCAATGTAGCCCGGGGATTTCCAGGGCTTCCCCAAACCGAATTATATCTGAACCTGCATCCGCAATAAGCACAGGTTCAATGTATGGATGTTAATTAAGTGGGAGGGGGCATTTCTGGTTGCCCCACCTCAATTCCTTCTGTGGGGACCCTCAACTGGAGGGGTACCCAAAAAAAGTGTCAGGAGGCATGAGGCGGGACCCTCTGCAGAGCAGACGGTTTGCAAGGGATCTTGGAGCACCCTGAAGTTCAATGGTGGTATAAGGTACATCAAACATTCCTCCCAATGATCCTTGGGCCTCTTTAGTAGAAGCCAGAAACCTGTGATGCTAGTGATGAGGAGTGCAACTGCAGGCCACTCACATCCCCAATCATGATGCTAGGCCCTGCCTGCACCAGGAAAATTGGCACAAGTTCTGCAACTGGTGCGGTGCATCTCTGGGACTTGGCACCCATCAGTTTCCCAGCACGGGTCCAGAAAGGAAAATCAACCCCGACATATTGAACAAATCTAAGTAGGTGGAAGGAGAGAATAACTTCCCACTTTCCGAGATAATCAGGGTTGAGATTGGTAACTCAACATGCAGTAAATCATAGCACAATAACCCAAACAAATCCCAGCAATGCACCATAAATATACTGCGTTGTTGAGTTGCTAAGACTATAAATTATATTCAGACTCGAAAATGACAAAAATGGAAGTCTGGGCTTAGCTTCTTTAGTTTTCTGCCACAGTACATCTTTGAAAGGAATAATGGCCCGTAATGTGGAGGCCTCCTATCGGAAAACAATCTACGAACTTACCCGAGGGCTCCTAAGGTCCAGACACTTCCGCTCCTGGGCCTCTCCACAGTCGAAATGCGCAGAGCCCACGTATCCCAGGGGCGCATGCAGTTCGCAAGCATCCCTGGGATCACATGGGCCAGGCCAGCCAATAGGAGAAGGGAATCTCCCTTTATACTTTTGACAGATAGACCTGCCAAATATATGAATGGAGATCACCCCAAAAACCACAGTAAAACATTAAATAAATTTTAAAAAACATCACGTTTTTAAAATTAGTTAAAATTACATTAAATTAAATATTTTAAACAAAAATTTAATTTTTGTAAAAAATTAAAGTTTTTCACAGGGCTAAAAATAAACTTACCTTTTTTAAAAAAGTATTTTAAATTATAAATGAGAATTTTTTTTTTTACTTTTTTTCAACTCTTATGCTGGTAAAAGCAGGCCTTACGCCTGCTTTTACCAGGTGTAAGATTTCTAAGGGTTTGCAGCGGGCGGAGGTTCTGCAGAAAGCGGAATTCTCCACCTACAGAGGCCCTTCTCCAGGGCAGGCGTGCGATCTGTCAAGAGCATTCCTGACAGATCGGAAATGCCGGTTTTCAGCGCATGCGCTTCGCATGCCTGAAACCGGCATTTCCGATGTCCCTATGGGTGTGTACACAGCCCGTACACGCCCATAGGCATCGGAAAATACGGGCCACGTATTTTGACACGCTGTTTTGATTGCAAAGTTGGTAAGAGTTGTATCACATACTTTCTGTTGTATTCATATGAGTACCCATTAATTGAATTTGCCAGACTGTACCTTTCACCTTGTTAAATTGTTTTGTAAATAGTACATTTGCTCTGTAACCTCATCAGGAATGGCTTCTCAGAATTATCTAAATGAAACTGCTTTTAGATCAAAATGGAATCCTGTGCATAAATGTTACAGAATTGCTCATTTTGATTTAGTTCAGTTTGTCTTGGCATGACACGTGGAGACCAATTAAGGCCTATAATTAACTTATAGTTAGATAATTCTTACAAAGATTGCACTGTGTTTTTGCTTTAAAACAAGATTGCGAATTTCCTTCCAAAAGTACTTCATCTCAAGCTCTTTAAGAATCCAAAGCACTTGCCTGACTAATCATTTGATTGTTACCTTGAGCTCTTTCTCCAGACTGCTAGTGATAGTATCCTGCTAAAGTTACATGAAACGTAGTGGAATCCTATATCCTATCCAGTAGCAAGTTTACAATAGTACGGACTTTTTGCCCTGTGGCATACAATTTCCCACATACTATATGCATACTGTTAAGTTTCAGATCATAGGGAATGCAAGCTCACCTATTAAAGCTGTGTTTTGTGGTGAAAACAAGAAATAAATGTATTGGGAGCAAGCCCAAAGCTTAATGATATATACAAGTTACCTTTCTTTAATGGAAAAGACTTCACAATGTATGAACCTGCACCAGCATTAATCAAAAGTGAAGGAAGATATGGAATTATTCAAAGGGTAGCCACAGCTCCTCATATGCTGGCCGCAAGGAAAGCTGTGACAGAGGGAGGACTGGAGCTATTGGAAACAGATGGTAGAAGCTCAGGTGCACAGCAACGCATACCATCTCCTGCACCATGGGATCACCCAGCACAACGACCCTGGCAGACATGTGCATTAACACATTCAGATGAAATTCCTTCGTCTGCTATATCGCACAGCGTGATTTCACCTGAAAAGTTTCTCAACCACTGACGAGAGACTAGATGGACATTTGCCATATTCAGTTAGGGTGTGAAAAGAGCCTCATAGCGATAAAATGTTAAGACCATCAATATTCTTGTCAGTGATTGAGATCTCGGACGTGGAGCATTCATGAGAGATAGCAAAGTTGAGAGGAAGGCAGTAAGTGTGGGTGGGAGAGTTTATGTGAAGGGCAAGACTGATTGAAGGTAGGAAGGCAAGTAAATCTAAGAATGGGCTGGGGAGTTTAGGTGTAGATTGAAATCACTGACAATGAGGAGTCATTTGGTGCAAAGGTGAAAGGAAGAGATCTCAGCAAGGAAAGTAGCAAAGGGCTTGGAAGAGTGGTACAAAATGAATAGTGGGGGGCACGGAAGGCAGTGAGGCACTTTAAAAAAAAATTAGTTTATGGGATGTGGGCGTCGCTGGCAAGGCCAGCATTTATTGCCCATCCCTAGTTGCCCTTGAGAAGGTGGTGGGGAGCCGCCTTGTTGAACCGCTGCAGTCCGTGTGGTGAAGATACTCCCACAGTCCCAGGATTTTGACCCAGCGAAGATGAAGGATCCATGAAATACTTGTAAGTCAGGATGGTGTGTGACTTGGAGGGGAACTTGGAGGTGGTGGTGTTTCCATGCGCCTGCTGCCCTTGTCCTTCTTGGTGGAAGAGGTCATGGGTTTGGGAGGTGCTGCCGAAGAAGCCTTGGCGCATCTTGTAGATGGTACACACTGCAGCCACGGTACGCCGGTGGTGGAGGGAGTGAATGTTTAAGGTGGTGGATGGGGTGCCAATCAAGCGGGCTGCTTTGTCCTGGATGATGTCGAGCTTCTTGAGTGTTGTTGGAGCTGCACTCATCCAGGCAAGTGGAGAGTATTCTATCACACTCCTTACTTGTGCCTTGTAGATGGTGGAAAGGCTTGAAGGAGACAAAGATCAGAAAAGTAGAAGGGCAGAACCAAGGTGGGATTTGACAATAAGTACTACACCACTGATGCAGCTGCTTGGATGGAGTAAGTAATGGAATGTGTAGCCAGGCGGGGAGACTTCAGTAAGGGCGATGGAGTCACCACCTGTAAGTCAGGTTTCTGTCAGCTCTGTAAATTTCCTGTGTACATATCATCTGTAAACAGGTTTATTGTTCATCCTGGGCACATTATCCCCCAGACTGGATTGTGCATAAGCTTACAGTTCAGTTCATAGGATAGGAAGCTTGAGTTTGCCTGTGGAAGTGATTTGCCATCCTTGGCATGATAAAAAGTATCTGCTGAACACCTAATTGTAACAGCTATGTCACGTCACATGAGGAAGTTCCACCGAGACCCAAGCCTTGTTCCAATAGGTCTGGTGAGCTTTGTTGTGTAAGGATAGTGTTAATTCCTCAATCCCAGGATTTTGAAACTGTGAATTCCAGGATTTCAACACTATGAATCTCAGGATTTTGTTGCCTTGCAATTGGCCAGGGTTACCCAGAATTGCAAACCCCAGTTTGGAGCTGTTTGAAAGTAACTCAAAGTGCTGCTGTTACCAATGGTCCTCAAGGACCAGTTCCCATTTAATATAACATACAAATTGAATCCATATGCAATCCTAACTGAAGAAAATATTTACTGTATCCAATTTGTTCTTCATTTGATGCAATAAAGTGTGCTAATAGACACGCCTGTAAAATACATGCTACTCATTGTAGTAAGGATTGGTATTAGACCCGTAATATACATGAACCTAACATAACTGTTGTGTTTTCCTGTCCCAGCATATTATGTACAACAAGGTCTCTCATACATGTCATATCAATATACATATCAACAGCACATTGCACTCACAAGAAAACTCTGTGCGGCACGACGGGAGGTTTCTAGTTGACGGATGTGAAAGTCATGGTTTAAGTCTGCTTATTGGACTGAATATTTAAAATAATTGTGTTTTTACTCAAGTACATTTTCAATGCATGCTTTTTATTAGAAGAATGTTCCACAGATGTGAAACCGTATGGATCATATAAAAATGTTTTTTTCCCCCCCAAAAAAGCAGGGAAAACTGAACTGTAGGTTAATGCCACCCTGAGGATGTGTGTTCAGACCACGCAGTCGTTTTGTGTCAGCAAACCGGCCGATGTTCACCATCAAAGCAATTTAACAATGTGAACAAGTTGTACCTTTAGAATCTGTTACAAATCAGTTGAATGATCATTGACTTCGGCATACTTTTTAAAGTTTCTTTTTACCCTCAACAATGAGGCCACTGATGGCAAGGGAGGTAGTTGAAGCTAAAAGAGCCTCGTTTTAGTGACTATCTGCTGCTAATCCAGCTCCCGAACTCAGGTTGCTGGCTGGGAGGAGCTGCTCTGTTGCTGACTATCTCTAAGGATGTTAATACAAATTCCTTCAGTTGTCAAGCTCTCCAACTCCTCCAGTCTCTCGCATCATAACTGCTATTGAACTAAAACTATTCAAGCAATTACCAACAGAAATAATGAAAAGGATGTTAAAATTAACAGTGATTCTTCACAACTGAATTTTAAATTGGAGGCGGGGATGATGGCAACCGTCTAGGTTCCCTCGTCGTTTACCTATTTATGGAGAGGACAGTGGAAGTAATTAGGCAATAAATACAATTGCTGAAAGACTTTACACACTGTAACAAAAGTGAAGAGTTTTCTTTTACCAATATTCTAATAAAAGCAGAAATGTGAAATTCTGGTCATTTCCTGACTGTACTTCTGGTATTGCATAACAGAATCAGCTGTCAGGATTTACATCAACTTCTATTCATCAAATTACATGGCCTCTTTTGCAATTCTTTGAGCTAGCTCTGCGCACTGAATTCCATTTCAGAGTTAAACATGCATATCTCCCATGAGGAACCAAGAATGGCAACCTCTGACCCCGGTTTGTTCATCTGGCAAACATCTGCAAAACAGGGTGAATGTGTGTGTTTAGACCTACATTCATACAGTATCACAGCTCAACAGAGCAGAATCTAATCTTGCACCAATCCATACAGTCTTGCAAACTGCTATGCATTCTGATTTAAGCTCTCACTTTCCATTGGAGCTGAACAGCAGTTCAACAGGGGTAGAGTGAAGATTTTATGAAAATAACACAATATATTGAAACAAAGTATTACTGAGAGTTCTGTCAATTAATATTCATACTCGTATATTAGGTAACAATATGGACACCCTCAAGCATCGATAAGGGGGGGGGGAAATATAAACAGTAAAGCACCTCAAAATCTTTACAATGATTATAAATACAGAAGATTTAATTTAATTCTTTATTTTTTTTTTACTGTAATATGTAGATGAATGTAAATCTAGGGATTAGCCATGATGGGCTTAACAGTGTTGTCGCATCCCTGACCTTTCTTGTGTTCCTAATTCACTGCAGATAATTTTCAGACAATTTTGCAGCGATTATGTTAAAAATTGAATCCTGCAACAATAAGGTCACAAATAACAAATACTAGTAGATCTCCCATGATGTTGCACGTGGAAAGTCATGACTAAGTCCAGTACTCATGTCAAGTAGGTTAGAAAGCGATGGGATAATTGGACCCATCATTCTGCTACTCCTCCCAAGTCTTATGCACTACACAGTTGTAATAATGAAGTGTTTTGACTAGAAACTTCACCTTTATTACTGCTGAAAGATTGTAATTGTATGAATTCCCGTCAAAATCAAGTGTAAATTTGATTTTGAAATCTATGAAATTGAAGAAATTAACTCAAACGGCAGAAAAAGAAAAACATACCCCTTTGTTTTTGCAAAAAACAGAGTGGAAGGGAATTTAAGATGGCCAGCTGTTGGAACACAATGGGCCCGATATTAATGCAATGGCGGGTTCCGAGCAGAGAAAGGGATTGTGTGCGTAAAACCCGGAAGTAAAGTTAGCGAGTTGGATTCTCAGATTGAGACTTGAATGAATGAATCATTAAATTTTTCCTTCCGGGTTTCGCGCCGCCAAGCTGCGCAGCGGGTGTGATAGGCACCCACGTGACGCGATCTGAAGTCCACTATTTAAAGGGCTAATACAGAAATGGAATTTGGAGGAGCCAGGTGGTGTTTAGGATGGATTCACGGAGGGCAAGGTCAGCACCCAGATTCAATGATGCTTCCCTTGAATTACTGCTGGGTGCAGTCAGGAGCAGGAGGGACACACTTTTCCCCAGCAATGGGAGGAAGAAACCTGCTGCTGCCACCAAGAAGGTGGCTGAGGAGGTGAGCAGCAGGAGCATTGTACCCCAGTCTTGGATGCAATGCAGGTTTAATGACCTAACCAAGTCAGGAAAAGTGAGTACATTTGCTGATTCACATACATCCAGTGGTGCAAACCACTCCCTCTCCCTCTCCACTCTGTCTTGGCAAGCGTACCCCATCACATCACTCTTCACACCCACTTAAATTTCAGCACCATCCATGCTTCACATCCTATGCACTTCCTCACCTCCCCATGGATCCATCCACCGCTGCCACTCATCCCAATCTTTATGCAATGTGATACATCTGTCCGATAGTCACCCTGACCGAATGCATTGCATTACTCGGGTGAATATGTGACCTTCATTCACTCACAGGGTCTGTTTGGTCACCCCTTGCAGGAGAGCGCGCAAAACAAGAGGGCGAGGGAGAGGACTGGAACTGGCCCACCATCAATAGTCCAGATCACAGATGCAGAGGAGGATGCCAAGGCTTCTTCGGCAGCACCTCCCAAACCCACGACCTCTTCCACCTAGAAGGACAAGGGCAGCAGGCGGATGGGAACACCACCACCTCCAAGTTCCCCTCCAAGTCACACACCATCCTGACTTAGAAGTATATCGCCGATCCTTCACCGTCGCTGGGTCAAAATCCTGGAACTCCCTACCTAACAGCACTGTGGGAGTACCTTCACCACACGGACTGCAGCGGTTCAAGGTGGCGGCTCACCACCACCTTCTCAAGGGCAATTAGGGATGGGCAATAAATGCTGGCCTTGCCAGCAATGCCCACATCCCATAAATGAATAAAATATAAGTGGCACATCTGCATCCCTCTCAATCGGAGGAGGAGAGACTGGCAACTTGCAGATGGTTGGTGACAGAATTAATAATATTTCTGACACACATGCTGACTTTATTTCATCAACAACTGAACTATGAGAAGATGGAGTACTGTGATTGTCAAGATTGCCACGACTAAATCATAGCCCTGTCTTTTGTCTTCCAGGTCCTTCACGCGTGGAGCAAGAGTCGCTGGAGATGCACGAGGACGATTCCTCAGAGGACCTCATTCCTTCTGAGAGTGTACCATCACAGGAGGTACAGCCATGCACCAGCGCAAATACTCGCACTTCGGTGGGTCCAGTTGGAGAGTTAGTTGGGTCTTCACCTGGCAATTCACAAGTGAGCACGAGCGCTCACTGGTGGCAGGGACAGCTGTGGACAGTCCGCATCGGGGGCACAAATCCTCTGCAAGCTGTGCTCAGTTAGACATAGATGCTGAACTCCGGGGGGCATCAAAAGAAGGAGAATGACAGAGGTGCATCAGCAACTTTGCGAGGTACCGACAGAAGAGCCACACACACACTCTCCACAGTAGTGGAAAGGATGGAGGAGACCAACTCGGACAGTAGTGGATTGATGGCGCAGGTAATTGCGAGATTGTCTACCATGGAGAGAGTGGCCGCCTCCATGGAGCTTCAAGCACGGCTCTCATACGAGTCCATGCCGGCCATGACCACGGCCATGCAGATGTTGGATGCCAACCTGCCTGCTGCCTTAAAGAGGATGACAGATACCGTATCCGTGGCCTTACAACGCATCACTGATCTTCACCAAGCTGGTCTGCAGCAGAGTGGTAGGAGTGATGTGGCGCTGGCCCAGGAGAGGGATGATGGCAAACGGGGAAGTGGGAACTCCACTCAAAGCGCTCCCACTTCTCACCCAATACAAGAGATAAATACTGCGGATGCTGGAAATCTGAAATAAAAACAAAAAATGCTTGAAATACTCCGCAAATCAGGCAGCATCTGTGGCGAGGGAAACGAGAGTTAACATTTCAGGTTGACCTTTCATCAGATTCTGATGAATCAGGGTTCTATGAAAGGTCACCGACCTGAAACGTTAACTCTGTTTCTCGCTTCACAGATGCGGAGTATCTCCACCATTTTTATTTACCACTTATGCAGTATCAAAGCATCATGACAGCTCCCAGGGAATCTGGCGCACAACATCTGCATGAACCTCTTCTTGTGATTGCCCACCAGCTACGCATTGATGGAATAAAATCCCTTGCAGTTGATAAAAACGCCTGGCTGATGTGGTGGTCCTCGGATTGCCATGTGTGCGCAATTGACGGCACCCTGTAGCTGTGGGAAGCCAGCCAGAGAGGCGACTGCGAGTGCCCGCACATTCTGGCTATTGTCGTCACAGGGGAAGTTGATATAAATCGACGCCCTGGCAAACAACCCATCTGCGACCTGCCGTTATATTTAGGAGTAGCCGTGGGTGGTGATTGTCCGATGTAGTATCGAAAACATCCGTGGTGCCCCCCTCCCCCATCCTGCTGGTATCCGTTTGAAAGCCTTCAAACTGCTCAAAAACCTCTATGCTGACAAGAACACTCTGTAAAACGTTTGCCAGAGGGAACTGACAAAGCAGCCGTAAGCACTGAGCCTTTATTGAGATGAGGCAATCTGAATTTTAAAGACGCCCCCAAGGAAGGGCACCTCAATCTCCCCTCCTGTTCACTGGTGACTTTCCCGAGCCCTGGGAAACCCATGCTGGAGGCATTAAATTCAACAGCCTCTTTAATTCAATTGACAATCCCCTCATTACCATGTGCTAATGATGTTAAATGGCTGTGGTAATTACCGACTCGCCTGTCCTAATGTTCGTGCCAACTCCGGCGAGCAGGTTACTCGCACACAGCCAAACGCGCCTCTGTTAAACCCGGAAGTGGGCGCACTGGAGCCGCACTTCAATTTTCCCTTGCCACCCGACCCTTGGGGGTTAAGACTTCCCCTCCCCAATAAATCTGGCAACCACCACATCAGTTTATACTAAGTTATCTGCTTCTGCTGGATCCAGGGACAAAGCCGGTCGATGAAATGCTCCCAAACTGAAGACATTGTTCCTTTAAAAGGTGATCAGAGCCAGCAGGTGCATCCTACAAGAATAAAAAATGCCTCCAACAATACGCAAACACAGCATTGAGTAACGCAGACAGTATCAATGTGGTGCATAATGATACACCTCATTAAATGCATAACTGCTGAGAAATGCATCATCACCAACACCAAAAGGCCAGGGACACAAACCAAGGCACCTCCCAGGGCCTGCATCTGCAGCTCCGGCCATGTTTCATCTTTTATGGAGTATCGTCAAAAAGCTCAAGCCCACAGAAGCAGCAGACCCCACTAGTTGGAGGTGAAAACAGAAATGCACAACAGGTCAGGCAGCACGTGAAAGAAAAAGACAGATTAATGTTTCTGGTGGGACCTTTCATCAGAACTGGGCAAGGTTCCACCCAAAATGTTATCTTTCTGTTTCAGATGCTAACTGCCCTTGGGTATTTATTTGAGATTTCCAGCATTTATGGTTTGCTTTTATCCCTACTACTTGTGGAAGTACCATAATCAATGTATGCAGAGACACCCATCGAAGCGCCAACAGGGGAAGTAGCCTTCTGCACCATTTGATGTGCCTTAAATTCCAGGAATCTTCAGCCCCATATTTTTCAATAAATTTTAAATGTCTATTTGTTTTGGTAATAATAGAAGGTCGATTCATGTTAGTCTCATCTTTTGCTTACACTTGGAGCACAATTACTTGTCATGACCTGATAAGTCTTGTCCATTTCAGTCTAAGTACTCTTTTAACAATGTTAAAGTGTTAATTACTGCCGGTTCACCTCTCTGGCACTGAAAATTAACTATTACAAGTGTGGAGTCTCATTCCTTCAGGTTTTAATTGTTGTTGGAGATTTTTTTTTATACATTTCCTTTCTGTTTCTTCTTTCTCTCTCTTAATCCAATCTTTCTCTCCCTCTCTTTATTTCTCTTTCTGTACCTGTTTTGACTTTGAATTCACCCACTCGAATTTACACTTCCTTCTCGGTCCTTGCGCTGTAAGTTTCCCAATCCTTCAATCTGATTGGTTATGGAGATACACAGTTGCTTTCCCTGTTAACTCGGGTCCCAGATGCCCAGTTTCCCTCGCTGCGACATTATCAGCTCGCACTTTCAGCAACTTGCCACACAAAAAATTTAAAAACCTAAACATGCAAGGGCAAGTCTAACTAACGGCAGATGCCACAAGATGAGCTGCCACAGCAAATTATGGCCCAATAGCCAAGGAATTAAAACCGCCAATAGGAACACAAGAACATAAGAAATAGGAACAGCAGTAGGCCATACGCCCCCTGGAGATGATGGCTGATCTTCTACCTCAACTCCACTTTCCCGCCCTATCCCCATATCCCTTGATTCCCTTCGTGTCCAAGTATGACACAACACTTGTAAAACCTTTATGCAATCACTAATATTTCACATCCAGTTTTGTTCAACATTTATTACACACTGAATTTTTAGGATGTGACATCAGCTGTGTCCCCTGCAGAATGCAATGCAAGGCACTCATCAGTATGAAGGAACATTGAGGGTTCAGCACTCAAGAGCAGCCCTGGTTTGGCTCAGCCCTTCAGATTTTCCTTCTCTCTCTCCATATCATGAAGTGCCTGATCTCTACTCAGCGTTTCCTCTCGATAACTCCAGGAATTTGGTGATTGGCG
Organism: Squalus acanthias; assembly: GCA_030390025.1. Lineage (NCBI taxonomy): Eukaryota > Metazoa > Chordata > Chondrichthyes > Squaliformes > Squalidae > Squalus > Squalus acanthias. Next base: position 80,956,791 of record CM059437.1, read on the forward strand.
AATCAGGAGCTGAAATGCGCTTCTTACCGCCCCACAGGTTAGCACATTACAAAATCAGCCCATTCCACAGACAGACAGAATTCGCCCCAAGTGTCTATACGTCCATTTTCTTTCAAAGACAGCAGACGCCGACGATCTGGCTGTGAAACCTACATGGCCTCAATGATGAGCAGAATGAAATGCCATCCTGCTGGTGACTCAGAGACAAGGGTAAAATTACTGTTTACATTATTAGTGGACACTTAACAAGTTACAAGACATTACTCATTTAAAATACCAAGTTAATGCCTCTGTTAAACTGGACAGAGCTGCTATAAGAATGTGTTAAGTCTATAGAACACAAATTGAACTTTTACAGCTTCAAGTTATAGGACAGGACAGTTTCATTTCAAACAGATCTTTGGTCATTTGGAGCAAAGAAGAATTTGCCCTCAACTGTGAATAAGTATCGAAATATCAGTTTCGTATAATTGTGCAGCGAAAATTAGGCACACATTATTTTTTTAACTTGCAAATAAAATCCTGTATTCTAAGAGTTAAATGAAAGAGATTAACTGCTGTCCTCTTCACTACATGCCTCCTTTTACAGATCCTTCCCAGCACACCACTATTTATCCACAGTTTATATACAGCCTCAGAGAAAAGGTCAGCTTAACCTTAAGGGACCACCATTACCTCAGGGCAAATATATCGGATTTCTGGATCCTTCAAGAACCTGACTGAAGGCTTCTGCCATATTTAAATGTTACTGGTGCAGCAATCCTCTGGTTGAGGATTTGCTCCCAAACACTACACTGTTAGTGCGATGTTATCTCGAGCTTTTCCAGACAGCAAATACTGGCTTAAGCCTAGCTTAGAATTTTACCATCTTTTGATGTATAAATTAATTTAAAAAAGAGATACAGGGAATCTGATATTGCAGTAAGTTATAGGAAACCAAAATTTATCTGATCGAAACCGACGAGAATTCTTTATTTAGACCATTTACAGGTCTAAAGAAAGGTGCATATCTTGAAAACTGGAGAGATCTTTCTCAGGTGTGAAGGTACCTGAAACAATGGACCTCAGATGAGGAGCATCATCCACGCATAGTACGATAGTAAATAGTGAAGGAGATTCTATAGGGGTTGTGAATATTATCAGCAATCAGTGATGTGGAGTCGTCTGGATAAAGCACAGAGCTGGCAGCTCAGGGCTGGTTATCCACAAGAACATAATTCGAACACAAACTCAGAACCTGTACATTTTTTTTTATCCCTACTATGTGCAACTAATTAACATCCTCATCTCTTCATCAGAAGCATTTTGTGGCTGTTAATTTTCCAGACATAAGTGACAGTGGAAATTCAATGGGATGGAGTGGAGGAAGAAAATCTAAGAATTCATAAGAGGCAGAGGAGCTCATCAGCCCCGTAATGAAACGCTATCTTGGAGAAGTGAATTCATGACTGACAGCATCCTGACTGAAGATACCGATATCCCGTTTCTCATGTGCCTTGGGTATTCAGACAGAATGTGCTGGTACAGATGACTAACAACTGAAAACAGAGGAAAACGCTGCACAATGGAGATTTTTACAAAGAATTTTACAGCACAGCTACAGGCCATTCGGCCTAACAGGTCTTACCTCATCTCACTCTCTCAACATATCCTTCTATTCCTTTCTCCCTCATGTACTTATCTAGCTTCCCTTATTGATATTCCCCTTATTGATATTTTCAATCGCATTTTTAAGACACCCCCTACTCCACATGCACACCATGCTTCCTCCCTCTCAGACATATACCATTCCTTTCCTACTTTTTTTTTGTTTATGGGATGTGGGCGTTGCTGGCAACGCCAGCATTTAATGCCCATCCCTAATTGCCTTTGAGAAGGTGGTGGTGAGCCGCCTTCTTGAACCACTGCAGTCCGCGTGGTGAAGGTACTCCCGCAGTGCTGTTAGGGAGGGAGTTCCAGGAGTTTGACCCATCGACGATGAAGGATCGACGATATACTTCCAAGTCAGGATGGTGTGCGACTTGGAGGGGAACTTGGAGGTGGTGGTGTTCCCATACGTCTGCTGCCCTTGTCCTTCTAGGTGAAAGAGGTCGCAGGTTTGGAAGGTGCTGCTTTAGGAGTCTTGGCGAGTTGCTGCTGTGCATCTTGTAGATGGTACACACTGCAGCCACAGTACACCGGCGGTGGAGGGAGTGAATGTTTAAGGTGGTGGATAGGGTGCCAATCAAGCGGGCTGCTCTGTCCTGGAAGGTGTCGAGCTTCTTGAGTGTTGTTGGAGCTGCACTCATCCAGGCAAGTGGAGAGTATTCCATTATACTCCTTACTTGTGCCTTGTAGATGGTGGAAAGGCTTTGAGAAGTCAGGAGGTGAGACACTCGCCACAGAATACCTAGCCTCTGACCTGCTCTTGTTACCACAGTATTTATGTGACTGGTCCAGTTAAGATTCTGGTCAGTGGTGACCCCCAGGATGTTGATGGTGGGGGATTCGGCGATGGTAATGCTGTTGAATGTCAAGGGGCGGTGGTTAGACTCTCGCTTGTTGGAGATAGTCATTGTCTGGCACTTCTGTGGCGCAAATGTTACCTGCCACTTATCAGCCCAAGCTTGAATGTCGTCAAGGTGTTGTTGCATGCGGACATGGACTGCTTCATTATCTGAGGAGTTGTGAATGGCACTGGACACTCTGCAGTCATCAGCAAACATCCCCATTTTTGACCAATATGCGCAACGTAGTACAGACCTCCTCTCCATATTCTGTCCCTCCCTTTCAATTTTACGAAATATATTAAGTAATGATAAATGCCATTTTGGAGTAAGAAGCAGTGAGTCACTATTTGAAGTGAATAAACGTTTTGTATCCTTTCCCCACTGTCCCCAAAATACAAAGTATGGCATAATACCTGTAAACAGCAATTACTGGAAATCCACAGGTAACATTACAAGGACTATGTAACTTGCAGGCTCTTCTGATTGATAGATCTTAGTTACCAGTTATTTTTCTGCCAGCTCCTGCTCGGTTATCCTCAACGTACCTTCTTAAAGTAACATTGCTTTGAGTATGGCGAAAACCTAAAACATGTTCTCTTTGCTCCGTTTGGGGGTCTTAAAACACACAGACAGATGAGTGCTTAAAACATAACAAATGCAATATGCATGAATACATACACACATAGAATATAAATATCCACACAAACATAGACACACTCACAAAGATGCACATCAATGCATATATATATTATTGCTCAACAATTTAGTAAAATATTTGGGCCTTTTGTTCAACGACCAGAGCAGCTTTTGACTTTATCTCCACTGGAATATTTGGCTCCAGACTCAGCCAGTCTTCAGTTATCACAATGCTGTCTCTCAGCCTATAGATATATTGCATTGCTGCACCAGGTATCAACACTGCAAAAGCACCGGCAGTCCTTGCCAACCATCCACTGGCAGCGGACTCTGAACTACACTGTCAGGCAAATCATGGCATTTTCCTTTTAAAAAATGCATTTTCATTTAGTTTCTGGTTTAAAATCACATTTGGGTCCATCTGCGCACATATCTTCGGGACACTCAAAATGCATACAAGACTACAGAGTGAGTAACAGCCAGAAGGTTGACAATTGCTGGCATAAGGGTTACAAACTGTTTACACCAATTACAGAAACACCAAATTAGACAGCGATTGCTCTTAATTAGAACTTTACTGGTATCTGAAGCTGACACAAGCTGGGTAAACAGGTGAAGCAGCTCAATTGCTTCACCATCTCTGTTGGATCAGTATGTTGTCTGTGTTAACTGTTGCCCAGTTTTACTACTCCTGTATTACCAATGCCACAACCTGTATGTTTTTTTAAATCCCCACCCTTCCTCTACTCAATCTTCCTTACACCACACTCTGCTTCCTGATTTAAGACCGCAGGCAAGTGACCTCCTCTAAGCACTCTACCAATATTAATCTGTGATCAGTCACTAGGAAATGCATGGGAGCGCCTTGTCCATTGATCTTCCTTCCCTCACTCTAAAACTGTCTGGCCTTTGCTCTGCACCCTTCACTTCAACCTCATCCTAGTGACCAAGTCAGATAAACGAAACACAAATTAAGGAAACCATTCTAACTTCTATTCCAGACACTAATAGGCCCATTGTGGTTTTATATTGTACTTAAAGCATTCCCAGATTTTCTTTTCATCTCAGAATGTGGGGATATAGATAGCGTGCCAAATGTGGTGCCTCAGTTTATAAACAATGACAGATTATGATACTCCTCTTTTGATTCCACACGGACTATTGCAATTACTCTTTGATTCAAATGAGGTAATCATCTGTGGGAGGTCCTCTTTATAAAAAGGGAAGCAACAATCTCTGCAGGGGAGAGGAGTAAAGAGAATACTTCCAACATAAAGCTTCCTCCCTAAATAACAATTTGCCCCCAAAAAAGCTAGAAATTAAAAAGGTTAATGCCTCCGTTAAAATAGTAATTTCATCCCAACGTGTCTGCACCACGCTATCAGACTGTGTAATTTCTAGGCTGTCTCCTGAAGATATTCTGCATTTTGCTGCTGATAAAACAGTCTTCTGGAGACATGCCACATTGGGCATCCCAACAGAACACATTTGCTCAAATGATGTATCCAGTGGCTGTTTTTGGCTGAATCTCAGTATGGTGCGGAGGGAACCCATTGCACAAAGACTGGCAAAGAGGTTCAGTAAAACTGGGGTGAAATGAAAAGTACTCCCATCCTCTCCCTGCCATTGCATGATTACTGGGCATAACCTTCAAATTTGAATTTTCAGTTAAAAACAAATCTAGAAATATATTCCTCACACAAACGTGCGTGTGAATTTGAAATGCACTGCCCCAGAGGACGACAGATGCAGAATCAATTGAGGGGTTTAAAAGTTAGAGGGATAAGTACTTGGGATGTAAGAGAATTAACAAATATGGAGAAAGGGCAGGGAATTGCAGATAAAAAGCTAGAGATACATTGTTAACAAATGGTGAAGTGGGCTTTAGGGAACAAATAGCCTGCTCAGGGTTTTCAAGGAGTAGATACACTACCCACATGGCTCCTGCCTTGAATTTGAAATTCTTATCCTTGTTTTCAAATCCCTCCATGGCCTCACCCCTCCCTATCTCTGTTACCTCCTCCAGCCCGACAACCCTCTGAGAACTCTGCGCTCCTCCAATTTTGGTCTCTTGCGCATCCCCAATTTTAATCGCTCCACCAGGCATCCGTACCTTCAGCTGCTTAGGCCCTAAGCTCTGGAATTCCCTCCCTAAGCCTCTCTCGCTCCCTCTCCACCTTTAAGACGTTCCTTAAAACCTACCTCTTTGACAAGTGTCCTAATAGCTCCTTATATGGCTCGCTGTCAAATACTGTTTGGTAACACGCCTGTGAAGTGCCTTGGGACGTTTTACTACGTTAAAGGCCCTTTATAAATGTAAGTTGTTGTTTGTGCTGAGTTTGCCAATCTAAATTAGGCCTGCAGTGGAGGTAGTACAGTTGGAGTTAGTGTCCTCTAAGAGGGAGCATAAAAATCAACAGGATTCTTGCTTAAACCATGATCCAGTGATCTCTGCTGGAAAGTGCATTTGTGTGTGGACATTAGAGAATAGATCAGGCTCTTCTGTAGTGCTCCTCATAGTGGAATAGCGTGCCAACACACTCAATCCAGGCTCACACAATTAAGCCTGGCCACATTATCAGAAGGCTGCTAGTACAACTGTGCCCAGCATACAACAGTACCCAACGTAGGCCACCACCTTCAGAAGAACAATCTGTCTCAACTTCCAAGTCTGTTGCGTGGCTGGTCAAATTTTAGTCGCTAGTGAAAAATAACATTCTGTAAATGAAGAAAATTCAGGTCTGAATTTTGGGATTGCTTCCATCACATTATCAGATTTTATGAATGGGTGGGAGCTGTTAGATTTGGTGGGACTGCCATTGCAACTCTAATAAATAATTCATGGCAGATGATTTGCACAGAGAGAAATAAAGGACCATGAGAAGCAAAGAATCAACAACTTCACGGGAGCAGAAGACCACAAGATCAGCCTTCAGAAATCTCTGGCCCCGATTTCAACTCCAGGTGGGTTTTGCATGGGTGGGTCACAAGATGGATTGGAAACGCAGCTGCTGCTCCAAAAATGAGGCCCGGGCAATTTTAACCCCAGGGCCTCAGTTAAATCCCGCCTGCTGACTTCGGCGGAAAACGACAGAAAATTGCGCAGCCTGGAGGCCACACACCCCGACACAGGTTCACGGGATTGGCTTCTGGGACCGTCTCCTGGAAGTCTCGCATTCGGGATGGTTGGGGGGTAGGGGGGAAATTTTATTTTTAAAAACCTACCCGTTTGGGCTTCTTCTAGCCACTGCTCCTCTTCCCGCTGCCTTCACCTGGAGAAAAGCCACGATGGCTTCCCCGTTTCAGGCCACCTGTTAAAATTGCAGTTGGGTTCCAATGACATCATGCTTATGTAAAGAAGGACCCCACCAGTTTTGGACGGGTGTCCTTGCACCTGCTCAGTGGAGCAGGTTAAAATTTGGAACAGTGAGTTCCGAGCGACTTTCCGGCAGGTAGCGTGAGAATCGCCCCCTTTATTTCTCCAAGAGGCAACACACACATCAGCTTTCGAAGGAAATCCCAAGCTCTCGGCCATTCAGTCCCATCCCAGGTTTCTGCTGTCTGACTGGCTCGGTTTGCAGTTTGCACAATAAGTTGACAGCATTTGTGGTTTACACAAAAAACTCCGACGTTGTGTTGCCACAAACACATGGTAGTAACTTTTGACTTGCCACCCAGGCGTAAAATTGGCATTGCAGATTGGTGTTATATAAACCGCCTGGATTGTCAAATTAAAACAGGTTGGTTTCTGTAATGGGCAGCCGATTGTAACAAACGCTGGGCGGAAAGTCAAACATTACCCCCATAGACATTCCTCCAGAACCTGGAACTCTTATTGTAAGCTAATTAGTTCATTAACTGGCTAGGAGTCAATCAGCAGGTGACATCTTTAGCTTGCCTAATACATCTCACCCGTCTCATGCTTAATTGTCCAGAGAAAAGTCTGTCATAGATGGGATAACCTTCTAAAGGCACAGACTCATCAAGAATCATCCACAATGCAGCTACAAAAGCGATTCAGTTCCCAAAGGGGTTAAATGCTCACACACAGCACTTCACAGTTCTGAAGTCTTAACCGCATTAATGGTGCAGACCTTTTGAAGGCTTTTTTTAAAAAAACAACACGAATGTAAAAGTTACAATGTTAAAAATGGTCAAATGGGATCTGGGCTCTCAGGATCCCTGCTGCTGCCTCTAATCTTCTTCACATGAGACAGATGAGCATTATTAAGCTGGCAATCATTTCCCGCAGGTTCTGTTTATCTAGCTCTGAATGCACTTTCTCATCAGCCCTCTGAAGAACATACAGTAGCATGCCTGCACTTTGTAACACAATAGGACAAGCCTCAATGTAGTGCTGCATCTTAATTGATGCCTTTAACTCCTTCGTCAGCTCTACTGTGTTTATACAAAAGCTATAATTACAGGCACAGAAGTCTGCAGCTCATAAGATTGTTTTTAAAACTTTGCCTTATCGTTTGACTGATGTGTTTGCTCATGCACAAGACATCGAGAACCAACTGGCAGCAACTTTGATGGCTAGCATTAGCACCAACAGTTGACAATCTTTTAGTTCTATTAAGCAGTTACTCATTTATGAATAGCTTGCAAATGAATAAATTCACGAGTGAAATTATATTCATTAAAATATATCTCACGATGGCAACTTGCCCCACCGAAAAACCCGCTCTTTCAGCTAATATACCAATTACAGTGTATGTTGTACTCTGCGTCCTACTCCTCAGTAGACAAGATGTTTGGAGTTATCACAGCTTTGGTTTGGATTTGTTTTCCGTCCCTAGATCTGCTCTTGATAACCCCACAGGCTATTAATATTTTCATCATTTTCTAAAAGTGTATCATACTGCAATGTCGCAATGACTTCTTGCTACTCACTCGTCCAAAACTGTCAGTCTAACCCTAGTCTGGCCAAGGGTACTTTCTTAACGCCCACAATACCATCAAGACAGACACTTCTCTCCAGAAACCGATCACTCCACACTAGATATGGGCATACTAGCATTAGACTCCACCCCATATCATGGAATCCTTCTGGTTCACGGTGAATAAGTGTAAATCCTGCACCATATTGTGTGAGATCAGTGTCATCACACAGCTCCCGACAGTCTCATATCTCAGTCCTCAGTCTCCCTCTTGGACATGTTTGCATTGTTAGCATTTAATGTCCTTGAACTCATAGATCTGTGATTTATTCTGCTGTCTGGCATTCCCTCACAAGGTATCAGATAATCACTCAGTTTGGTGAATCAACCGCCAGTTAGCCCACGTGGGGGATCTGACTTGTTGAATCCCGGCAATTGTGAGACTGCATAATCCTCGGTTAACTTAACCAATCTGACTATATTTATCCACATTCAACAATGTAACATTATTTGATTATTTATTTTTACAGTACAGTTGTCAGTCTAACACTGGGTTTGAGTCACTAACCGGGTTTGCTTATATGAACATAAGAAATAGGGGCAGGAGTAGGCAATTCGGCCCTTCAATCCGGCTCCACCATTCAGTAAGAGCATGGCTGATCTTCGACCTCAACTCCGCCTACCCACACTATCCCCATATCCCTTAGTATCCAAAATTTTATCACTCTCTGTCCTGAAGATACTCAACGACTGAGCATCCACAGCCGTCTGGGTTAGAGCATTCCAAAGATTCACAACCCTCAGTGAAGAAATTTCTCCTCATCTCAGTGCTAAATGTCTGACCCCTTATTTAGAGGCTGTGACCCCTAGTTCTAGACTCTCCAGCCAGGGGAAACATCCTCCCAGCATCTACTCTGTCAAGCCCCTTAAAAATTTTGTATGTTTCAATGAGATCATCGCTCATTTTTCTAAACTCTAGGGAATATAGGCCTAGTCTACTCAATCTCTCCTCGTAGGACAATCCCCTCATCCCAGGAATCAGTCTGGTGAACCTTCGTTGCAGTCCCTCTATGGCAAGTATATCCTTCCTTAGGTAAGGAGAACTAAACTGTACACAATACTCCAGGTGTGGTCTCACCAGCGCCCTATATAATTGTATTAATTATCAGTGAATTTATGATATTGCATCCCCTGAACTAAAGGACTGACATATCAGATTTTGTATTTTAAATCCGAGTGTAATGTTTCCTCATACCTGTAGAGGTCAGGTTACCTCAAAATCATTTAAAAAGAATAATTGTGCAGTTTATAAATTTAGCCCTACTAATTGCAAGAAGTGCAGAAGGATTTGAGAGAAATTGCATTAGGTTTCAACAGGCCAGGCAGAGATTTCCCAGAGCCAACTACATAATCCAGTAACCTTGGGTCAGCAGCTAACTGGATACAAGGAGCAAAATCCCAGGTGATGAGAGTCTGGGAGGGAGAGTTCCATGGTCCGAAGAAGTGCACAAGGCCTTGTTGCTGCCCTTCAGGGTTAACATTCTGTTGCAACTGCAGCAGATCCTGTAATCCTGAAATACTGTAAATAAGGAGGGATTAGTAACTCTTGTGGGTAGAGCAGAGAGCTCAGCCAAATCTCTATTATTGTAGAATACGGACTCAACGTCTAGTCTACTGTTAAACTCGGCCATGAATCTCATGGAGTCCAATGGGCAAGAGATGGGTTTTCTCTACAATGATAATATTGTATCACTGGCCAGTTATTGGCTTTGTATTGTAGAACAGTGAAGTTACTGAGAGCAACAAGCAGGGAGAATCAGATTTTACACATTGTGGAGAATTTCTATTTCAAAACACCACTACAAAGATACACTCAGGACTTACAGTATTTCATGGTATTGCAGCATTGGGAACAAGCTCCCCTGTACGAATACCATCTTTGTCCACATTCCACTCAGCAAACATAGCTGTGCTACACTCCGAACAGTGTGGAGTCGAAACATCAGCGGGGACTCGTTGGGCCGAATGGCCTGATTCTGTGCTGCATATTCCATAATTCTACAAGTTATGCACCTGCTTCTCTTGGTGGTTCCAGTTGGATAAGATGAAGCAGGAGGATAAGAACATAAAAAATAGGAGCAGGAGTAGGCCATTTGGCCCCTCGAGCCATTTAATGAGATCATGGCTGATCTGACCTTGGGCTCAGCTCCATTTCCCTGCCCGCTCCCCATAACCCATCACTCCCTTATTGTTCAAAAATCTGTCTATTGCCACCTTAAATATATTCAATGACCCAGTCTCCACAGCTCTCTGGGGCAGAGAATTCCACAGATCTGCAAACAACCACAGACTGTTGGAGCTGTGTCATCCAGCTCTGATCCATTATCAGAGTTACTTCTGTAATTTCTGTCCATAACAACCCTCGCTAGTATCACGCATACCGTCGACAACAGTTAAAAACCTCTAACAACAACAGAAAACGCTGGAAAAACTCAGCAGGCCAGGCAGCATCCGTGGAGAGAGAAACAGAGTTAACGTTTCAGGTCAAAGTCTGACGAAAGGTCTTCGACCTGAAACGTTAACTCTCTTTCTCTCTCCACGGATGCTGCCTGGCCTGCTGAGTTTTTCCAGCGTTTTCTGTTGTTATTTCGGATTTCCAGCATCCGCAGTATTTTGCTATCGTATTAGTTAAAAACCTCCTGTTTATACTTCACAGAAAACAATGCAGTTACTTTTCTCAGTTGCTCACCAGTTAGATGGGATCTGAGATTTAGGATTTATATATGGGCATGGCAAACAAACCATCTTAATTAACTCTCAACAAACAGCAACAATATTTATTTTCTTTGCGTTGCTAGGAGCGAAACCAACTGCTCGATGTAATTAAAAAAAAATCTCCTGTGCCCAATCTGTGGCGTGGCCCGTCAAGTTTTCGGAGTGAAGGTTCGTTTAAGCAGTCCATTCTTTGTGTGCTCACGTTGCTGGCCTCCACTCCGCTCTCGAGTGCTCCGCTTTGTCAGGAACCAAGGGCAGTAGCTGAATGTCAGCGTGTGTGATCACACAAACCACTCCTGAAATCAACCAGCATTACAACAACTTGAATCGCTTTGTAAATGAGCAACTAGCAACACAATTTAAAGAAGAACATAATTTGGCTTTTTCAACTTCTCCTGCACGTCAGAAATAGACGAGTCTCACCAACCATTGGGCACCGAAGCATGAAAGGTTCGCTCAAAATAAATGGAAGTATATAGATTTTATCCCCTTGTGTTCAACCATATATCTGGTAACACAGCCACAGTAAAAATGTTGTTACACTATAATTAATCTAATTATAAAACTTGTAATTAGTTGGAAAGAGTATTCAGCATAGCTTTTCTGATATAAAAAGCCTAAAATACACAGCTCTGACAGTTACAACATGGTACGCTGCTGTTAATTAACAGTATCGCCACCAGCACAAATGAGCTACCCTTTGAAAGTAATTAACTACTAATCTTGTTCCACGAATAAATGATTAACATCAACTGGATTCTGTCAGTGCATCAACAATCCCTCTTAGATTTGATAGAGCAAAACACAACACCTTGTTTTACATCGTGTCAAATGCCTCCGCCAAAGAACCCTGAGAGCAGCTTTTCCGTTTTTCTCCGGTACTGCAGGTGCAAGGTGCACCCTAAAAAAGACGATGGGACGAGTGCTGCTCTTTCGCTGCGTCTCTATTTAAATCACAAATATATATATATATATATATCTTATGAAGTAACACACGGTGTTGATTAGGAAGACCATTTTAGAATTACATTCCAATACTGTCATTTCAATGCAAGCAGCCAAAAAGCTCATCAGACACAACTGCTGCTGGAACCCAACCACCGACCAGAGAGAAACTTTTTTTAAAAAATCGAACATTTTTGCTTCGCAACATGAAACTGAACCTTGATTTGCATTTTCCCTTCATCTTGATTCACAAATCCCACCCCAGTTGTTCAGTTATTTTCCCTCTTCTTCAGGTCCTTCCAGCCACCTAACATTCACAGGCTAAGGGAAGATGGGAAAATAATTTGCTTGAAGTTCCACAAGAGCTTTACTATTTTATTTTTGCAATGTATGTGTCATCAGTTTCTGCCAATAACAGATACCAATAACTGCAGAAAATAAACTATCCCTTTTTAATTGCTGGTTTGGCATTCGGTGATGAGTTCCAAGACAAGGGGCATTTCCACCGATACAAAATCTCATCCCAGACATTCTGGCACATCTCCTTGTGTGCTGTTACGTAGAGGCCCTGGCAGGGGCATACAACAAGATCACTCTTACCTGTGTACGGTACATGGTACACAGAGAAAAATATTGTTAAAAACAGTACAACAGTCTCTCCTATATTTGGATACAAAGCTGTGATGTCTAGACTAGATTGGAACATAAGAAATAGGAGCAGGAGTAGGCCAATCGGCCCCTCGAGCCTGCTCCGCCATTCAATAAGATCATGGCTGATCTGATCCTAACCTCAAATCTAAAGAACACAAGAAGTAGGAGCAGGACCCGGCCACTCAGCCCCTGGGCCCGCTCCGCCACCCACAGGGCCTTGACTGATCCGAACTCAGCCTCATTTCCAATTTCCTGCCCGCTCCCCGTAACCCCTAATTCCCTTTACTTCTAGGAAACTGTCTATTTCTGTTTTAAATTTATTTAATGATGTAGCTTCCACAGCACAGGTTTGTAACAATTCTTAAAATAAAAATAAATGGTTTGTGTCAAAACACAAGGAAAAAAAAATATTCCCATGCAGCACATTAATCTTTAAAAGGGACTTTAACTGTCACACCAGGATAGTGACTCGCCACCTGTCATAACTAATTGGTATCTGCTTCATCCTTTAAATTGCACGAGAACTGCTGAGATCCTCTGCTCTCCCAGCAGCCCTTTCTCACACGACCTGCAGTGTCCCACTGGATACACAATATTAACCCTGGCATAGGAGCTGGCGTGGAACGACACTCTCGTGTGGTAACATCATTCTGCACAGACAGGTACTCAGTTCCTTTGTATTTCTGAAAAAATATATACTGCGACTGATGAGATAGATCTTCCTATAAACGCACAGCCCCCCCAGAATGTGGATACCTGTTTTCTTTGAGCAAAGAAATGACACCACCGCCATCTTGCGTTTATATCGCGTCGTTAACGTAGAAAATTATCCCAAGGCACTTCAGAGTGGTGAGAATGTGGAACTCGCTACCACAGGGAGTAGTTGAGGCGAATAGCATAGATGCACTTAAAGGGGAAGCTAGATAAACACACGAGGGAGAAAGGAATAGAGGATAAGCTGAAAGGGTTCGATGAAGAGGGGTGCGAGGAGGCACGTGTGGAGCATAAACACCAGCCTGGACCAGTTGGGCCAAATAGCCTGTTTCTGTGCTGTAAATTCGATGCAATAGGCAGTCACAGATATGGGGTCAGCTTCCACACATATGCTGATGATATCCTGTTCTACCTCTCCACAGCCTCTGTACTGCCAGACTGCTTGTCCGACATCCAGGCTTGAATGAGCTTTAAAAGACCAAAGCCATCGTATCGGCTCCTGCCACAAACCCTGTACCCTCACCACTGATTCCATTCCCCTCACCGCCACTGTCTCAGGTTGAACCAGACTGTTTGCAAAACTCGGCATCCTATGTGACCTTGAGCTGAGCTTATGACTTCATGTCCTCTCCAGAGACTGCCTATTTCCACCTCCATAACATTGCCCACCTCGGCCTCAGCCCAAAGGTTGCTGAACCTGTCATCAGTACCTTTGCCAACTCGAGACTTGACTATTTCAATGCTCTCCTGGCTGGCCTCCTATCCTGCACGCGCTGTAAACTTCAGATCATCCAAAGTTAACCTTACCTATCACTCTCGTCCTTACGGACCTATATTGCTTCCTAGTCCCCAATGCCATCAGTTTAAAATTCTCATCCCCATGTCCAAATCCCTTCATGCCCTTGCCTCTCCAACCTCCTTCGGTCCTACAATCTCCCAGCCCCAGAACTCTCCATTCCTCCAACTCTAATTTTTCGCGCAACCTTCCTCCCTTTGGCCCACCATTGGCGGCTGTGCCTCGCGTTGTCGAGGCCCCAATCTCTGGAGCTCTTTCCCTAAACCCCACCACCATTCGACCGCCCTCTCCTTTATGACCCTCCTTAAAACCCACCTCTTTGATCAAGCTTTTGGTAACAACTCCCATTAACTTCTGTTGTGGTGTGGCATCCATTGTTGTCTGATTCTACCTCGGTGAAGCACCTTTGGACATTTTTCTATATTAAAAGGTACTGTATAAATGCAAGTTATTATTAAACTGGGAACACACATGCTCCCATTACCTGATAACAGGAACCTCAGGGGCGGGCAAGGAATTGCATACTCCGCCTTCCATACAAAATGACATACCCAAGGGCTTTTGCATTCCCAATGTTTTCAACAGCAGATGAAAGCATAACAGGAGCAGAAATTAAAAGAAAAAAATGCTAGAAATACATAGGTCAGTCAGCATTTGTAAAGAGAACAGATAGGTTATTGATATTACATGTGTCAATCTTCACAGAACATCTGCAGTTCCTTTTTATTTTACAAAAATATGAGCAATCCTGTGTGAAAGTACCTCATTGGCTGTAAAGCGTTTGAGATGTCCGGTGGTCATGAAAGGCGCTATATAAATGCAAGTCTTTCTTTTTCTTGTGAAACGTTGGCAACCTTCTGCATTCTGCCCATTAATTGACATTCCTGCCTGGGTAAATTACATTCCTGCCTGGGTAAATTACGTTCTGTAATCTGACTCTGTCACCATCCTTACCGTCTCTTCTCTGACCTGCTGTAGCAGGATTTGTGTAACAATCAAACAAAACCCCTATCTTTCTTCTCATTTAAGAGATGGCCCTAAACCATTGCAAGTACCATTCCTTGCAAATATAGCTGCATGTTTGCATTTTTGCGTGGAGCTTAACTTCAGCCACACAACAGCTCGAACTATAACGAACACCTAATTTACTGTATCAAGATGCTCGTCTGTTCTCATTAGATTTTTGCCAAATTATAAAATAAAGTCATTGTATAATAAAAGACCACAAGCCACATATTCCACTATTTAGAAAAAAATACTCTCGGTAAAAACTGTCAATTTAGGCCAGAATATTTTTGCAGGAGAGATTTAAAAGTTAATGGACACTGCAAATTGCTCTACATTAAAAAATGTGAAATTTCTCAGTCAACCCACTGAAGACTGTTTGAAAGGTACATTTAAATGCAGGTGGGGCAAAAAATGTGGACAAAGAAATAACTTTAAACCAATGAAATATAAATTGGGTTGTGGGTTGGCTGGCACAGCATGTTAGGGTGATAAGAACCAAGATCACCACACAAAATTACTTGTATGCTCCGTGGACAAGATCATCAGTTTCAAAATCCTCAAGCTACCCTGCAGTACAAAATCACGTCACGTCTACAACTCATGAACAATGACACTCATTTCTTTCACGCCCTCTTAGTCCAAAGGAAATATAAAGCAGTCCAATGAAGGAGAGGTGTACTGAATAACAGGGGTTTTTTTCCGGGCTGAGGGGGGGTGGGGGAGAGAGGGGGGAAGGAATTTGTGAATGCACTCATAAGGGAGTTTATCCACAACAGAAGTCAACTCCTGTTACTTGTGTTGTGTTGAGACAGACGGTATTGTGTCGAGTCAGTCTGACAGAACTGTCTGCAGTCAGTCAGTCACACACTGTTAATGTGTCTGTCCAAACATTTCTGCTGTTATTGTTCAAGCAGACATTTCATTTCAATGAGTGTTACTGCACAGACCATCTAAGGGGCGAATCAACAAGAAAACTGGTCCCAGTAATGAGCATATAAAATATTTAACATTTTTTAAACAAAAATATTTCCGTCAGCATTAACACTGACTGCAGCTTTATTGTTATTTGACTTAAAAATAATATTTTCTTTTAAAAATGTAATTGCAGATTATATCAGCGCAATTTTTGCATTAATAATTCACATCAGTAACCATGACTAAGCTTTTATTCCAGTCGAGATGGGATTTTTCAGTCAATAGCTCTTAAGAAAATTATGAAGCTCACAATTAAGCATCTCATCTGTCAATACCAGTTGACTTGTTCAGTATTGGAAGGAAGTCTGGGAATAAAAACATAAATCGGTAATTTTACTAATAAAGCTTTTTTCCTCTAGTTTAGTGGAAGAAGTCAAGTCTATCACTGTCAAACTGGAGGATCAGCAGTCAGAGCTCCAGGACTCCGGAATTTCAAAACTGCATTTAAACCCATGTCCAGAAATAAAATTTACAAAATGTTCCTCTTTCCATTTATTTTAAAGATATAGAGCCCTTTGACTAAGTGCTCAGTCTCCACACCCCATGCTTTGAGCACTCACACTGCTGACCTGTGGCTCTTTGGACTTTGGCCTGAGTTCTGTGATCCAAAACTCTGCTGCCCATATCTTAACTCGCATCAAGCCCTGTTCACCCATCAGCCCTGTGCTCGCTGACCTGCATTGGCTCCCGGTTCAGCAATATCTAGAATTTACAATTCTCATCCCGATATTCAAATCTACAAGATGCACTGCAGCAACTCGCCAAGGCTTCTTCGACAGCACCTCCCAAACCTGCGACCTCTTGCACCTAGAAGGACAAGGGCAGCAGGCACATGGGAACACCACCACCTCCAAGTTCACCTCCAAGTCACACACCATCCTGACTTAGAAGTATATCGCCGATCCTTCATCGTCGCTGGGTCAAAATCCTGGAACTCCCTATCTAACAGCACTGTGGGAGTACCTTCACCACATGGACTGCAGTGGTTCAAGGCGGCGGCTCACCACCACCTTCTCAAGGGCAATTAGGGATGGTCAATAAATGCTGGCCTTGCCAGCGACTCCCGCATCCCATACACGAATTTAAAAAAAATCCCTCCATGGCCTCGCCTCGTCCTACCTCTGTAACCTCCTCCAGCCCTACAACCCGCCAAGAACGCTATGTACCTCCAATTCTGGCCTCTTGTGCATCCTTAACTTCCTTCACCCCACCATTGGTGGCCGTGCTTTTAGCTATCCGCCTCTCCATCTTTAAGACGATCCTTAAAACCTACCTCTTTGACCAAGCTTTTGGTCACTTGTCCAATATCTCTATATGTGGCCTGATGTCAAATTTTGTCTGATAATGCTCCTGTGAAGCGCCTTGGGACGTTTTACTACGTTAAAGGCGCTATATAAATGCAAGCTGTTGCTGTTATTATTGGTAGTAACCCAGTGAGTGAGAAGCAGAGGTCAGTGGTGGTCTAAGTCACATTCCCAGTTTTGCAGGTCAGAAAATCCTCTTTGAAATCAACCTATTCACGGTGTTCAATTCAGCAAACATTGTATTTTAACAATTACAAACAAAACATATATTTATTTTCCCAAGGGCTGCTTGCAGGTAGTTCACTGAGGAAATCAGCAGCATAGACTCCAAGACAATTTTTAGCAATTTAGTTGATTCAATGATGTGGTGCCTGCGATACAACTACAAACACATATGCCCAACTATCTGCCTGCCTCTCTCTCTCAGTATGTTGCTCATTCTATGTCTCTTTTAAGGCATAATGCGGAGATGCCAGTGTTGGACTGGGGTGGACAAAAATGAGAAGTCGCACAACACCAGGTTATAGTCCAACAGATTCTTTTAAGGCATACTCACCTGTACTGTACACAGTTAGACTATTCAGTGAAAATCAGAGACAAAAATAAAATGAATACTCCACAGCACTTCATCTCTGATACAGCACTATAAAATCATTTATTTTCGTACGAGTCAGTGCTGCTCAGAGTGCTACAGTAATACATCTGCAAGCAACACTTGGAAAAAGATATATATGTTTTGTTTTTAAGAAGCAAAGTTTACTGAATTGAACTTACAATGAATAGGTTGCATTTTCAAAGAGGGTTTTCTCACCTGCAAACTTGGGACTATGACTTACGGCGTCGGTAACTGGTGGCCACTGACCTCTGCTTCTCACTCACTGTCTATACACACACACACTTTATGTATGTATATACACACACATACAAATGCATTATATTAAAGGTTTCCATAATCCTTTGAACTTAGATGTTTCACAAAGATAATGTTGCAGCAGACAGACTGATATGTAACCACTCAGTCCTTCAAAATTCATTACATCTGCTGCTTTCAGCTGTGAGTAATTAAATTTGGGCATTATCCCCTGTGATCTATAAAAGGAACATTTAAAATGGAAAAATAAAATAAGGCAAAAAAGCTGGTTTAAAGCAATTACCACAACTCTCACTAATCTGATAAATAATGACAGTCTGGGTGGACAGTAATTAAAAAGGCAGAGTTTCTGTTGACCTATAGGAGGCTACATTCACTAAACAAGAAATCAAGCTTCTGTGTCAAGACAGTAGCGGAGCTACTCAAACTGCGAACATGTCATCATCCTCTATATTCGAAGAATTGTAAACGAGAATCTGACTGCAGGAGACAACATGGCAACCTCTTGTGAAGGGAGGATAGTAGCCTACGAAAGCAAGTGATTATTTTCAAGGATATTCCAGTTACTTCTCGTGGCAGACATGTGTATGATTAACAAATAATGTGGTTAAATTATAGTTTTAGAGCCTTGCTCTGCTTCCTTCCCAGCCACGTTTTCATTCTTCTCAGACCACAGCATGACTCCTACAGCCCTCATTTCACTCCAACCAGCAATAGTTTCTTTACCTCATATTGTTCTTTGTCTAGGGCTGATTTTGCTTTCCAAGCCTCAATCACACCTCAAGCCTCTTAGCAGACTGTTTGGCAGGAAACACACAGTCATGGGTACAGTGGTGTCACAGCACACTGGAGATACAACAAAATGTACCATACAGTGGTGGGACACAGGCTTGTCAAGTTCTCAATCTTGGCTGTGCCATCGGAAGCAAGTTTAGTTAGAGGCTAAGGGTTACCTCCAGCCTCAGTAGTACGGGGGTGGGCGGAGCATAAAGAGTGGGAGAAAACAAAACACCTTAACGAATGGAGGGGAACAAATGCCTGCATTCACCTATGACCTATTCAATCGCACTCCACCATATCATAGGAACGGAAGTAGGCCATTCAGACCTTGTGTCAACTGTGGCTAGCACTCTCGCCTCTGAGTCAGAAGGTTGTGGGTTCAAGTCCCACTCCAGAGATTTGAGCACAAAAATTTAGGCCAACACTCCAGTGCAGTACTGAGGGAGTGCTGCACTCACTGTTGGAGGTGCTGTCTTTCGGATGAGACATTAAGCCGAGGCCCCATCTGCTCTCTCAGGTGGACGCAAAAGATCCCATGGCACTACGTACCCCTAGTGTCCTGGTCAATATTTATCCCTCAATCAACATCACGAAAAAAAAACAGATTATCTGGTCATTATCACATTGCTGGTTGTGTGCAAATTGGCTGCTACATTACAACAGTGACTATACTTCAATGGATGTTCGGTGGTCGGTAAAGGCGCCATATAAATGCAATTTTTCCTTTCTCGAGCCTGTTCTGCCATTTAAGCAGATCATGGCTGATCTGTACCTCAACTCCGTTTACCTGCCTTTGTTCCATATCCCTTGATACCTTACCTAACAAAATTCAATTGATTTCAGCCTTGGAAATTTCAATTCATCCGCAGCCTTTTTCCAAGGAGAGTTCAAGATTTCCACTACCCTTTGTGTGAAAAATTGCTTCCTGATTTTACTCCCTTTAATTTTAAGATTGTTTCCCTTGTTCTGATTCCCCCACCAGAAGAAATAGTTTCTCTGTTCTTACCCTACTGAAACCTTTTGTCATTTTAATCACCTCGATTAGATCAGCCCAAAACCTTCTAAATAAACTCATCTCAATTTGGCTTCCTCAAAGTAACTCCATCACACAAGAATGTACTTTGAGACAGCTCAAACAGAACTGATCAAATAAACTGTCGATGCCAGATTCAGTCACACACACTGGCCCAAGTGAGACTGTAACTGTCTGAATTACAGTAGACATTTGAAAGCAACCCAGATTTAAATAAGGACCAGGTCCATCATCAGAAAGGAAATCTTCAACGCTCACCATCTATTCCATCACCCCCCACATGCTGGATTCAAACCCAGAAAGTCCCAGAAACAAATGACTAACGCTCCAACAAAATCTACCATTCATTCACAAGATCCTGCACCACAAGGCAGCATGATAGATAGCATGGAATCTGCTGGGATTCTTAGTTAATAAACATACAGTCCGCTGGATGAGCAACAAATGAGACAAGGAAATACGAACATAAACGGTGTTCACAACCTAATCACTAAGCTGATTTAAAAAAGGTTCCCACCTCCGGAACAGGAAAAAGAAAAATCAGAAGGGACGGGAGGATCCAAGTTCACAATGCGATTCCCCAAACGGTGAGTTTCTAAACTTAGTCATCGATGGTGGGGGGGTGGGGGCTGAGGAGAGGAGAGGAAAAATGAGAAATTACCACTGGCTACTCCTGTGCACTATTTAGTATTCAGTACAAGACCAGTCTTGGTGGATTACTTGGAAACGAACTGCCTATTAACTTAGCTATGTGCGATATGGGGCAATGTAAAAATAAACCAAAAATTCACACAACTCACTTTCCTCAGCATAAACAGACCAAAAGGATGCATTATTAAAAAAATCAATAATTATTGCAAATATCAGTTTAAATTGTTAATGGCTATATCGTTGGAAACAGCAGGAATTCCAATTCTTTACAAGTTAATGGAGGTTCCATTGTGTTGGTCTACTGACGGAGTGAAGCTCTGCAGACGAAAAAGTATTTTATCTTCTATCGGGCTGCGTGTTTAACTAAATATTGTAGGAAGCTGTTTGCATTTTTGAAGTGTAATATCATTAATCATTTCTGTTTGCCTGGGATTATATTATATGTTCCCGCAGGGAAAGGAAGCATTTGTGATTTCCCAGGATGTATTGCTCTAACAAGTTAAAAACAGCAGAGTTCTTCAATTCAGCAATTCAATGTTTTTGGACGTTTGGTCAGATAAGAGAACTCTGAAACATGAGGCTTACAATAAAAACATCACAATTTAACTCTAATTGACACGACGCACATCGAAGAAAGATTGACTTTACCAATCAAGAAACTTTATTACTATTCAGAGAGAGTTCTCAAAAAAAGGTAATGGGCTTATTTTGAGCATAGCATTTTTATATTCAATAGTATTTGGAAAATTCTTTTGTGCTTCATTTTTTATTGCACTGAAACAATTAGTTCCTTCAGCCTGTAAAAACTCGAGTAAGTATGTACAATTCCACCATTTCTGAAGAGAGTGCAGTACGGTATGACACTAAGTTTAATATTGCAAGTAGAGTAACTGCTAATGCTTGTGGTGACACAATTCTTCATGGTAGGATTACTGAAAAGGTACAGCTTCCGGATTATAGAGGACAAGGTTTGCTTACAGGGGTCAACTATGAAACCAATGAAATAGAAAGCAGCCCTATAAAATACCCAGATTGGTAACACCAGCCACAATATTCTCCTGGGAATTCCCTCTGTAATGAGTTAGCACTCTGCAGTCACATCCAGACAAAACACACATCCGATTCAAGCACAGACTTCCACTGGACCAAATTACTTCCAGTTTTCTCCCATTATA
Source organism: Squalus acanthias (assembly GCA_030390025.1). NCBI lineage: Eukaryota > Metazoa > Chordata > Chondrichthyes > Squaliformes > Squalidae > Squalus > Squalus acanthias. The sequence goes on from CM059437.1 coordinate 80,978,477, forward strand.
TAGAACTGCTGAACTCGCCACATCATGGAAATTCTACTCCCATCACTCAGCTTATATTTACCCAGTTATTCCCACATCGGTGTGCTGAATAATGAAAATCCATTGCTGAATTTTGAGGAACTTTATGCTAATCAAGATGAGGGATAATGGGTTGACGAAAAATAAATTTCTAGTCCTGTCTTTTGGCATCAAACATTCCTTCGTCAAATATACGTGGGGTTAGATCCAGTGCAGAGGCCCCTCTAGATAGACTACTCCCTCACAATATACATGAAACGTAGCTTTAGTATAGAACACACCTCATTACTCCCAAGGATAGAGACTGGCAGTTCAATCTCCTGACTTGGACTTTTGCTGTCCAGAACAAGTGCCAAATTATAGGTTTCTTGGGCAGTGGATTTCCCTCACTTGAGAACTGGACCGAGGTCATCCAAACTCATTAAGAACCTGGATAGCCTGGATATTAGGCATCAAATAACGTTAACATTTAAATCCAGGTCCCAGTGTTGCATTTACACTATACCACCCATCCCACCAGTTGCACACAAGCCTAACCCCTCTTTCACTTAATTCTTGTAAAAATTCATTCTGGTTAATTTATCACAATAATGCAGCAGCGATGATTATCCCCTTCATTTCCATTTAAATTAAGTTGAATGACTAATGGGCTCTGGTGCAAACACAAGAAGCTTCTTTAATGAAAACATCCAGTGTGTGTAAATTCCAACCGAATCACAACCTCAGCCAAGCACATTCTAGCCAAATTAGAAATGTACAATAATTCATTTGAATAAGATCAACAGGGCAGGAGCAAACGCTGCAGAAATAAAAATGTCAAATATAGCCTCACCCTCACTGTAGTTTGAAACAAAAGTTAACCCACAGGGCAAGACAAAAAATAAATTTTAAAACCACGTTCTACATCAATTGAAGGCTTATAGCTGTAGGAGTATTATTTTCATTGCTTTTCTGTAGAACATAGACTAATGTCAGTTTTCCTGTAGTTAACACACAAGTCAGTCTTTGTGTGAGATCAGACAGGAAGATTAACAGTGAATGTGTGGGCAGAAGTGAGCACTTACAGACGAGTCTGTGCACTTACCAAGGAACAGGCAGGTTGTGTGAATGTGTTCAGTGTAAGTCACAATGAGACAAGGAGTACTCAATACGCAACACAGTTTAGTCTCCATGGCGTAAGAACTCATCTAGTTGCTATGTGTGGCAGCATTGTGAATGAATTTTGTTATTTAAAAAAATATATATTTACAATCTCACTGGCAATACGCAACAGAGGAAGTCAGCACAGACACTGTTACAATATCACTACACATAGCAACTAATAGAACTTTTACCTTTGGTGGTTGAGGGGGGCGGGGAGTTTCCCACTCTGGCTAAGCAGGACAGATGCCTGCCACTCCCAGGCCAGCTAATAAAAGATGGAGCAAGCAGCTGGCGGTGATTCCCTCCAATTTGTCCCAGCCAAATCCGTAAGTGTCGCTCCTTTGCTCGGTGCCTTCCCACACATACGATTTGGGAGTTCACTGCGTGTGGATTCATGCGCACAATCCTGTCTGATACCATTCCAGAGCATAGTGCGCTGGTGCACCTTCACGCTCTACTACCACAGCGCAACACTCAATAAATCTCTATCTACATTAGCATGGAGTTATACTTGGGAAAGTGTAGCTTTTCAGAACTCATTTGCCACCATTACAAAATACGTTAAGTCATATCAAAGAAAATGTATTCAAATAATAAGGGCTATTGTAGTTTACTGCAGATTATACAGAGGAAGGAAAGAACATACTCAAAGCCTTTTTGCACACAGGGGGAAAAAAAAACATTGATTGAAATTTATGTTTCCATCTTTTCGCACTTGTGTGGGCTTTTTTTTTAATAAATTTTAAATTTGTAAAAGACTGTCTTTTCTGTTTCAAATTAAATACAATTTAATACATGAAAATGCATAACAATTTCATATGGAACATCAATGAAAACTAAACGAGCAGGAAATATGTAATTTGAAAATCAAAAGGCTGTGGAGTGTGACACTGAAGTGTTGTGACACAAAGTAATAGCATTTAGAAATTAAATGTAGGGATTTATGTGCTCACAGCAGCTTCCTCACCTTCCATTACTGCAGCTCCAGACTTTCAAGTGTACATTTACCAAGCAAGTCACATCTACTCAATTTTTTTTTATTCTCCTAAATTGTTTAGCCTTACATTACCCACACAACAAATAATTTTCTGTTATGCAGCTTTTTGTGCCGCTGCCATGTATTTTATCAGGAGCTGTTGCATTAAAATTCTGTGCTTATGTATTTTATTACTCCGAGCCAAACCCCAAATTTAGGAATTAGCCTGACAGTTTATTGCTCTCAACAGAGATGGAACGGCTCTTGTAAGCGTACTCCTATTTTTCCAAAGAAACACTCAGAACTTTACAGCATAGAAGGAGACCATTCAACCCACGCCGCCTGTACCAGCCTTGTGAAAGGGCTATCCACTTACTCCCATTCCCTTGCCGTTTCCCAATACCATTTTTAAGATTTCCTTTTACAAATATTTATCCACACTCCTGTATGTAGTGAGCCTTAAAAGGTAATTACCGCCAGTGTTTAAATATTTAAAAAAAAAAAATCTTTCTGGCAAGCTCAGGGCTGCCTCCACATCATGTATGAGAGATTCAGTGGTCAATTGATCTCAGTAAGGCCTAATTTTCAAACAGGGGACTGTGGACAAGGCAAACAGGTTTCTTTCTGTCTGGGGCTCAAAGTCTCTCAAGTGTTCAACATTCTCCATTTTTTTGTATCTTCAGACATCTATTGATTCACCAGCACCTGGTTTCTGTATCTATAGATTGCATTTACTATATACAGTATGTTGTACACTTCATATTTGGGCAACACCACCATGATAACACAGTCACCCAGCTATCACTAGATGGAGCGTCAAATGCGCCCCATAGCTATCTCACCAGTCACGATACATGACGTGATCCAGACTCGAGTCGTCGTTGGCTTGTTGACAGATGTGATTCCCAGTAAAAAAGTAAAAATTTTAAAGTTTATCGTTTCCCATACTGCGGCTTTTGACACATTGAACCCCCTGTGGCTCCACCTCATTGTCTCAGTTGTATCTTGCTATGATGCGGAGATGCCGGTGTTGGACTGGGGTGGACAAAAATGGGAAGTCGCACAACACCAGGTTATAGTCCAACAGTTTTATTTGAAATCGCTAGCTCCGAAAGCTTGTGATTTCAAATAAAACTGTTGGACTATAACCTGGTATCTTGCTATGTCTTTGATGTGACCTGATTGCCTTTTGTCACACTTCGGCAGATAAACAGTCAGGGTGATTTAAATGTAGTCGTCTGCTTTTGTAAGTAACACATGCATTGTTCTCTATCTATATATGCTTTGGCGATTCTGTATCTCTTTACTTCACCTGAGGAAGGGGCGATCGATAGCTCCGAAAGCTTGGTGATTTCAAATAAAACTGTTGGACTATAACCTGGTGTTGTGCGACTTCTCATTTTTATCTCACCATTGTACAGGTTCAGAGACTTCATAGCTCTAGGTCGCAAACAACCTGACAGCGTCTTTGGCAAGACAGTAGTGGTCGGTTCACATTTTTATTTTGATGTATTCTAGATAATTTCCTCCCTGTTTTGATTACTCCCCTCCCGCCCGGCCTGCCCCCCACCCCAGGTCCAACCTGGTGCCACAGTTCCTGCTTAAGTCAGCTCCCAAGCCTTCCCTGCTGCATCTTTGGCCGCTCCCCACGTAAATTTTAAAATCGGAACAATTTTTTCCTATAAATATTTCATGTTTTTTCACCAATTCTTAAGGTTTCAATTCTCTCTCATAACTTCTCCACATCAACATCATTCTTTTCAAATTTTCAATGAATATAAATATGTATACAATACAAAATACGAAAGGCTGTTCCCACTCGTTGATGGTACAAGAACTAGGGGACACAGATTTATGGTTTTGGGCAAGAGATACAGGGGATATGAGAGGAAAAACTTTTTTTACGCAGCGAGTGATGACCTGGAATTCGCTGCCAACGGAAGTGGTGGAAGTGGAGACACTCGATGTTTTCAAGGGGAGACTGGATAGGCACTTGAGGAAAATAAACTTGCAGGGCTACGGGGATAGAGCGGGGGAATGGGACTGACTGGATTGCTCTACAGAGAGCCGGCACGGACTCGATGGGCCGAATGGCCTCCTTCTGTGCCGTTATGACTCTTGCATCCAATTCATTAAAAAGATTCTTTCAGTTCCATTACTCGTTTTAATATTTTACTATCTCACATGCATAGCATCAATTATAACTAATAGTTTTATTGGTAGGACTAGCTAAACGGAGCTAAATTGTAACCTCAACTTTAAATTTCTTTTATCGAGATATTTTTCATTATTTATAACATTTTACAATTTTGCTAATTAACAGTAGGTTAGCATACGCAAGTTCATGACCCAATAGGTCACTGTCACAGGCGAATTACAGGACAATACTATCAGCCGTGGCACAACACAAGTAGACAACGACACCATCTACATCTTCACCAGGACATCAGCTATATGTGAGTGACATATCCTCTGACTCACCGCGGACAACGCAGTGGGAGTTCCACCAAAATAGTAAAACTGCAATGGTTGTACTATTTTCCTTGAACTGTCACTTTATTTGGAGGTTAGGATAGGGAGTTCCCAGAAATATTTGGAGGGAGTCCCAGGAGTATACCAATATTCGCAGGGGTTTTCACAAACAAAAATGTTTGAAAATTGCTGTAGGAGGCGCTAGCTAGAAACGTGCCTCAGGCTGTTCTGATACGGCAGGTCTGGTAGCGTAACAGGGCATTCCACTTATCATCAATTTTGAAAGAAAATGACAAGAACTTGAAAAGATACACTTACTACCACTAACAAACTGCCAAATTAATCTCAGTGCTACCGATTTTACTGTTAAAAATATACTTAGCACATATTACATGAGCACAATAAAAAAAAGATTGGGATAGGAATAGGGCCATTAAGGGATAGTCAGGATACTAACACAGGTAACAATAAAGAGATGTCAGAAATATTAAATAATTATTTCGCTTCAGTATTTACCAGGGAGATAGAACAGGTGGACATGACATTGGATGATGAGATTAGTAATGAGATAAGTGCATTTAAAATTTTAAAAAGGGGATATATTAAATTAAAACTCAGGATAAAACCCCTGGTCCGGATGGATTGCATCCATAGATTTTAAAAGAATCTAGGGAAGAGATAGCAGAGGCATTACTACGCATATTTAATAATTCGTTAGAAAAAGGTGCAGTGCCAGAGGACTGGCGGATAGCTAACGTTATACCGATATTTAAGAAGGGGGATAGAACATGTCCAGGGAATTATAGACCAGTCAGCTTAACATCGGTGGTAGGAAAAATAATGGAATCCCTACTAAAGGAGAAAATAGAAGAACATCTAGAAACCAAAAATATAATGATGAATAGTTGGCATGGATTTCAAAAGGGAAGGTCTTGCTTGACCAACCTTATTGAATTTTTTGAAGAGGTAACAGAGAGAGTAGACAATGGAAATGCCGTAGATGTAATTTATCTGGATTTGCAAAAGGCCTTTGAAAAGGTACCCCATAATAGACTAATTAACAAGGCCAGAGAATGCGGAGTCAGGGGACAAGTAGCAGAATGGATTGCTGGTTGGCTTCAGGACAGAAAGCAGAGAGTAGGAGTAAAGGGTAGCTATTCACAGTGGCAGAAGGTGGGTAGTGGTGTTCCACAAGGATCAGTGCTGGGACCACTGCTGTTCACAATTTGCGTTAATGATTTAGACTTTGGAATCAAAAACACAATTTCTAAATTTGCGGATAACACCAAATTGGGGGTGGGGGGGGGGGGGAGAGATAGTCAATACTTAGGAGGACTGCAACAAATTACAGGAGCACATTAATAAACTTGCAGAATGGGCATATAACTGGCAAATGAAGTTCAACACAGATAAATGTGAGGTATTACATTTTGGTAGGTTGAATAGGGAGGTCACATCACTTGAAGTGTGCGAGTCTAGGTGGGGTAGAGGAACAAAGGGATCTAGGAGTACAAATACACAAATCACAAAGTTGTGACACAGGTTAGCAAGGGCATAAAAAAAAAGCAAACCAAGCACTAGGGTTTATTTCTAGGAGGTATAGAATTGAAAAGTAGGGAAGTTATGCTAAACCTGTATCGAACCTTGGTTAGACCACACTTAAGAGTATTATAAAAAGGATATAGAGGCACTGGAGCGAGTGCAGAGAAGATTTACAAGGATGATACCAGAAATGCGAGGGTATACCTATCAGGAAAGGTTGAACAGGCTGGGTCTCTTTTCTCTTGAAAAAAGGCTGAGGGGTGACCTAATAGAGGTCTTTAAAATTATGAAAAATTTTGATAGAGTGGATACAGAGAGAATGTTTCCACTTGTGGGGAAGAGCATAACTGGAGGCCATCAATATAAGATAGTCACCAAGAAATCCAATAGGGAATTCAGAAGAAACTTCTTTACCCAAAGAGTGGCGAGAATGTGGAACTTGCTACCACAGGGAGTCATTGAAGCGAATAGTATAGATGTATTTAAGGGGAGGCTAGACAAGCATATGAGGGAGAAGGGAATCGAGGGTTATGCTGATAGATTTAGATGAGGAAAGACGGGAGGAGGCTCGAATGGAGCATAAATGCCGGCTTGGACTGGTTTAGCAGAATGGCCTGTTTATGTGCAGTATATCCTGTGTAATCCTATGTACATAATGTCTCTGCTCACTTTAAGAATGTCTAATGCTAGCTCTTACTCTAAATTCTTGCCAACAGCTTATTTTTTTTTATTTGTTTATGGGATGTGGGCGTCGCTGGCAAGGCCAGCATTTATTGCCCATCCTTAATTGCCCTTGAGAAGGTGGTGGTAAGCCGCCTTCTTGAACTGCTGCAGTCCGTGTGGTAAAGGTACTGCCACAGTGCTGTTAGGTAGAGAGTTCCAGGATTTTGACCCAGCGACGATGAAGGATCGGCGATATACTTCTAAGTCAGGATGGTGTGTGACTTGCAGGGGAACTTGGAGGTGGTGGTGTTCCCATGCGCCTGCTGCCCTTGTCCTTGTAGGTGGAAGAGGTCGTGGGTTTTCGAGGTGCCTTGGCGAGTTGCTGCAGTGCATCTTGTAGATGGTACACACTGCAGCCACGGTACGCTGGTGGTGGAGGGAGTGAATGTTTAAGGTGGTGGATGGGGTGCCAATCAAGCGGGCTGCTTTGTCCTGGATGGTGTCGAGCTTCTTGAGTGTTGTTGGAGGAGCACTCATCCAGGCAAGTGGAGAGTATTCCATCACACTCCTGACTTGTGCCTTGTAGATGGTGCCTTGTATATTAATCCTGAACTATAATGCACCATAAACAATAACAATATTTCAAAGTTATATTCATAAAATACAATGGAATTAATTAAACCACAAAAAAGGAGTTTGAGTTAAACAGGTATTGCAGCCTGACAGAGATCTTTAGACAGAGTCACCCTGCCTTTCCTTCCCAAACTCAGTTTTTTAAATATTCATTCTCAGGATGGGGACATCGCTGACAGAACCGGCACTTATTGCCCATCCTCAATTGCCTTTGAGAAGGTGGTGTTGTGCCTTCTTGAACCGCTGCAGCCCTTGCGGTGAAGGTACTTCTACAATGCTGTTAGGGAGGGAGTCCCAGGAGTTTGACCCAGCGACGATGAACGATGCTACTGCCACCGTGCATCATGTTTCAGGAGTGTGAACTTTTGTCCAATTAAAAAAAAATGATTCCATTGGGTGGAAATTTCAACTTCGGCAGGGGTGTTAAACAGGCAGGAAAAAAAAAACGGGCGGGGTGTCTAACGGGAGGCCAATCCGCTGCCGTCTGTTTTACGCCCCTGCCAAAGAGGAAAGCTCCACCCATTAAGTTGGAAGGCTTTTGATCTTTTTCAGGCTATGAAAGGCCAGGAAATAAAGCAGAATCACTGACTGATACAGGCACTCTGGCTTTTGGAAACAACACACTGCGCAGCCGGTCAGGCAGCAAAATGATCCGCGAAGGATGAGGTACTGGATAGAGGAATGAGAAAATCAGGTTGTTTTTTTTTTAAGTCAAGCAAGCTGATCCACTGAAGTGGGGTTACTGTAGCATGTTCTTTATTTTTATATCGTTGCACTAAGACAAGTTGTATTGATGTAAAATAAGTGAAACCAATCGTAATTATTAGTCTGCACATCCACTGTTGGGAAATCAAGCAGCTTATCAATTCATATGAAGTCTCATCTCGCCACGTGTTCGCTCGGTCCACCTTCAGAAAGATTGAAGAAGTATATGTGCAAAAAGCATAAGTATCTGGTCCAGATCACAAGGGGATGCTACTGTTACATCCCTGAGTTATGCTATTGTACAAGTAGATATGAAGCAGAGTCCCAAAGAAGTCAGATGCTCAGACCACTTAAGAGAATGACTGATGCCACTGAACTCAAGAAGGTATCTGCGGTCGACGTAAATTAATAACATTCGCCCACGACACCACCCAGTGTCCCGCGCATCCTTTGTCTATTAACTCGATAAGCTTTCCTGTAAAATGCAGCCAGTTCACCTTGCCAGCACAGACCCAAACTGCATCAGTCTGACCATTTGTCACAATGAGGAAACTGTACTTTACTTCATTCAGTAACGTCAGAAGAACTTTGCCCCCATTACATACAGCAGAACATAGATCAATCTCTGCAGAGAGGGCTTTAGAAGAAGCTGGAGGTCCAATTAGCTCCTATACAGGCACTGGTTTCCTATACTTAGCCTGGTGAAGATTGGTAATTTATAATAGAGGGGGAAATGACAGGTCATTCATAAGAAATATTATTCATCAGTTCAATGGAATAAGGGATATTGCTGACCCATAAAAGTTTTTGTTAAACGAAATAAATGTCAGAGATTTTTAAATAATATTATTAAACTAAAATGATCAATACGCAAAATATTGAGAGGTTTATACAGGTCCAAATTTCATAATCTATGTTCATTTTTAGCTCAGTACAATAATAAGCACCTTTGTTTCTATTTTGCTAATAGACTTGTTAGTTCTGAATGTTATTCAACCAATTCCGACCTAATCAGATTTTTCCAACCTGTTTGGATGGATTCAGAATTCAGGTAATTTTGAATTCTAAGCTCAACTTTTCAGACTCCTGTGTTCAAAGATCAGATTCAAATTGCATGGAGTCTGGCCAAATCCAAAGTCTGAAATCCAAATGGTTGGCCATCTCTTTTCAGCACACATATATCAAACACACATTCCCAAATCTCTGCCAAATTTTACTCCTAAAATTGGCAATGTGGAAGCATCCAGCTTGACAGAGATCAATGAGTGATGGGTTATATTACATTTGCTGAGATCAAAGAGATGCAGATTATCATCCAATACCTTATATGCTTTATATTAGAATAGCTACTTCCATAAATAAGATGGGTCCTCAATTCATGTAAGCCTTCTTTGTTTGTTGCACATTTTAGATATAATGTTGACAAAGTACAAGCTCTATCACTTAAATAAATCCTATACATGCATTAGTATGGTATAGTTGCCAGATATATTGCTTTACCATTTGATATACAAGTCTTCTGTATGACGCACACTTGCTGCAAGTGTCCCACTGAGTTCCTGTAACACTTTCGATCACACTTTGTTGATAACAGCCTATTGTTATAAAACAGTGCATCTCCTGAGATAGTCAATATCCTGTAGTGTTGTGCACGGGGAGTCAAGACCAAGAGTGTTATTCAGGTCAAGCAGGGTTTGAAGGCTGGGGGAATAATTGGACCAAATGGGGGAGGGGAGGGGGTGGGGGGGAAGAGGCAGATGGGAGGGAGGAGAGGGGAACTGGGAAGGATGGAAAGAAGAATGGGAGGGGGACAGGTAGAGCAAAAGCTCATAAACTACCTCAGTTGATGATGTGGAGAAAAACTACGCCATGTTCTTCGCAGCCTTCAACATGTCATCGATGACGACGAACACCATGCTAAGGCCATCCCCACGCCTCCACTACTCGCCTTCAAGCAGCTGCCTAACCTCAAAAGTACCATCGTTCGCAGCAGATTACCCATCTTTCAGGAGAACAGCAACCACGACACCACACAACCCTGCCACGGCAACCTCTGCAAGACATGCCAGATCATGGACACAGATACCATCATCACACGTGAGGACACTACCCACCAGGTACATGGTACATACTCATGTGACTCGGCCAACGTTGTCTACCTGATACGTTGCAGTAAAGGATGCCCCAGAGCATGGTACATCGGTGAGACCATGCAGACACTGAGACAACGTATGAACGGACACCGCGCAACAATCGCCAGGCAGGAGGGTTGCCTCCCAGTCGGGGAACACTTCAGCAGTCAGGGGCATTCAGCCTCGGATCTGCGGGTAAGCGTTCTCCAAGGCGGCCTTCGGGATATACGACAGCGCAAAATCAGAGAGCAGAAACTGATAGCCAAGTTCCGCACTCATGAGGATGGCCTCAATCGCGATATCGGGTTCATGTCACGATACAGAACGTGACTTGACATCATGGCCGGTCTTTCCAGGTTTTTTTTTAAACCCAAATGGAGAGGATATGCAGCCACCAGGTGTTTTGACACGTTGGACCCCCTGGGACACATCTCATTGTCTTGGCTGTGCTCTTAGTGTGTCTTTGATGTAGGGAAAGATTTGAATACATTTTTTCTGTGTTTATATTGTGAATTCTGGGAGATTCTCTCACAGCTACCCTACCTGAAGAAGGGGCGACAGCTCCGAAAGCTTGTAATTTTAAATAAATCTGTTGGACTATAACCTGGTGTTGTGCGACTTCTCATTTTTACCTCAGTTGAGGAGAGACACAAACAATCTCAGTGGCTGAATTGTGCTTATTTTCAGGCTAAAGCTAAGACACATCTTATTTGGGGTTCAAAGGAAAAAAAATGGGTCGCTCATAGCCACAGCTTTGCAGTGGATCTGCCCGCTGACTGATAAGCGAACGATACTGTACCAGTACTGGTTTTCCGGAACTGACATTACATTGTAAAGGTCAATCACCGTGCCGCCTAAAGACTTAGCTGATACTGCAGGTATATATAAACACTTTGAAAATGAATTTTCCCCACAGAGTTTGCTTGACAAAGGAGTTTTTAATGCATTCTGAAATGTAATGTTGTGAACCTCCCAGTCAGTCTAAAATTTAATTGATATACAGTACATTTATATCAATCTCCCATGGTGCTGCACATGGGGAGTTAAGACTAATTGCAATCTTCGGGTGAAGTGGGGACAGAGGGCGGGAGATAATTGGATTAGAAGATGCTGACGTAATTCAGTCACCATTTTAGTCACATAATCTATCTTTATTTTTATTTAATACTAGTCAATCTCTCACAGTAGGTAGGAGAATGTAGTCTCGCTCTCACCTGACTCTGCTGTATTCAGGCTGCTGTTTCTCTTTCTCTCTCATATTCTGCTTCTGTCTTTCTTTCTTAACCCTTCTGCTTGTCTTTATCTTTTTTTCCCCCCCCATCAGGTGGAAAATGGAGGGTGGCATGATGTTGTGTGACTAGAAGAGTAGCCAACAATGACTGCATGGCTACATTTAAGGTGAGGGTTGCAAGAAAAATGTGGATCCCAACAGTTCCCTTTCCCCCACCTCTCCTCTTCCTCCACCCCCTCACTCCCATCATTATCCCTACTTCTTCCCCTTGAACACCTCAACCCCTTTATTCTCTCCACCCTCCACCCACTCCCACATGCTCACTCCTGAGCTTGTTTCCCTTCCCTTTAATTACTGAGAAAAAAAATGTCAGATCAAAAATTTTCAGATGCAATTTGAGTGAATTTGGGGGGGGGGGGGTGGGCGGGGCCCGTGGGTGGGGGGGGAAAGCCACCCAGTGGCCAGATGGTGCAATTACAGAGCAGCAAGTTTACATCGGCAATTTCCATTTTAAATATGGGCATAGGAATTTGGTATAAAGCTGTGATGAAAAAAGAGTGACAAGAGGAAGTATAGTTTTATTGAAAGGAAGTGCATGCAGATATAACATTTTGAATAAGCTATATAGATTTGATTTGATATTTAGCTAAATAGCAAACATACATCAGTTTGGGAAGCAGAGAAGAAGAGTTAGTTGAAACACTGGAGTTTCTCTGCAGTATCGGCTGAGCAACAGGGAATCACAAAACTGAGGAACTACCATGTCACCACTGGCAGGAAGATGTAATTACAGTGTGATAAGTTTACATAAGCAGTTTAGACCATAAATGTGGACACAGGAATTTCTAATGCAAAAAAGTTGACAGGAAGTGCACGTAGATGCAAAATATGTGCACCGACACAAACACACTATACAACATTCATTAAACTTTACAGAAACATGAATTTACATTACACCATTCAAGTCCCAAGGCGATGCACAGTCAATGAATTACTTTTGAAGTGAAATCACTATTGAGACAAACACAGCAGCTAATTTGTGCAAAAACAAGGTCCCATAAACACTAATAAGATAAACAAACAGTTCATCTGTTTTGGTGGTGTTGGTTAGGATGCAGAAGGAAGTGGCCTGCTTTTTTTTGTTTAAATAGTGCTGTAGGATGTTTTACTTGCACCTGAACAGGTAAATGGAGCGTTGGCTTAACATCTCATCCTAAAGGTGGTACCTCCGACAAAGCAGCACCCCGTCAGTGCTGCACTGAAGGGTCAGTCTAGATTCTAGCTCATGCACTGCACTGGGGTTTGAACCCATGACCTTCTGACTCAGAGGCGCGAGTGCTACCACTGAGTCACGTTGACACTTATACCGACAGATATTTTCATACTTCACATACATTTTTTATGCATGTGCATAAATACAAACCAAGTCCTCAATTTATGCAAGTTCATTTGGAGCAATTTTAAATATTAATTCAAATGAGTTTGCCATTGCATAAATGAACACCACTGCCTTTTGATTCAATACCATTTTTATGCAAGGAGTTTTCCCCACTTAACCGTCCTGCTTTGTGTAAATGTCACACTGGACAATATATGGCATTTTCTCTACTGACTGTACACGAGATATGAGGGTATTATCTTATTCACATAATGTGTTGTTTATCTCTCACCTTTAGCAAAGACTGTGACTGAGACTTTCAAATGAAAAATGAAGCAGTAAATCAGTCCAGCCTACAAGTTTACATTTTAGTAATTTCCCGCCCCCCTTTGACCTCTAACTCAAACTCCCCAAGGAATCCCTGCTTCAAAGCATCAGTATTCCAAGCACCTGAATCAATATACCCCTTCTCACATAAATTCATTGAGGGGCTACACTCAATTGGTTTTGAATTACAGAAAAGAATGTTTTATTCCGCTGCATTTTCTAGAACATTTCACTTAAAACAATTTTTCAGAATAGTATGTTTCACTCCATCTCTGATCTGAATGGCAGGAAAATGATTCCTGCAGTACCTCCTCAGTGTTCCACAATGAAAATTGTTATAAATTGGAACGCCTATCAAGATGAAAAAATCTCCGATTAGTTAGAAAAATTGCTTCTGAACACAGAAATGAGAGAAAAGGATGTTGAAATGTAACAAATTCTCAACAGCGGAAGTCAAGATAACTGTACATGAAAATCCTTTAAAACAGACAATAGTGGAAACAACACAGTAAGTCAGTCAGCCCCTATCTGCTGTGTTTTTCCATTATTTTCAGTAATTATTTTATACGACCAGGACCGCGTTTCGGGCAGGGTCTGAAGAAAGGTACTGCCCAAAATGTCATCCCATCTTTTTTTCTCCACAAATGCTGACTGATCTGTCCTGTGTTTACCAGCAATTTTGGACTGTTTCTGGATTTCCAGGTTTTTCTTCAAGCCAAAGAATTACTCCATTTTCCAAAAGCAAAGACTGTATTTTCATTCTTTCAACGCTGCTGACTCCTACTTCACTTTCCTCCTGCCTTCCTTGGCCTCATCCAGCATTCCCTGGTTAAATGGTGCGAGTAGGTGAACAGTTTCAAGGCCTCTCTATGCTACTCCTGAGTCGAACGACGACAAGTGCCAAATAGGAGCACTCACACTCACACTGACACTCGCACACTGTCTTCACTGGCCACATGTTGCAGTAGGTCTGACCGGGTGGGTTCTCGGGGGACAGTTATATACTGATATTTCTGAATCAGCTCCCACCAGCGCATACGCTGCATCTGTATATGAAAATGATAAGACTAAATAGAACAAAAAAAATCTGTTCAGTTACCCTGTGACTCTGGAAATCACTTTGCCAGTATTTCAGCAGGAATCCCTCAGGAGAGGAAGCCAGTACCTCATTTCCAAAAAGGCACTGCTGTCTGCCCTCTGCTCAGTTTCCTTTCTCTCCAGAGAGGAATCCGAGGAACTGACTGTCCAACTTATATACAATTAAAAGGCTCAAGGCTGGTATCAGCTTATGATGTGCAGGAATCCTCTGAACTAAAACACAATATTGTGACAAACTCAGAGGGGATTGGCGAAGTAGTTCTCATTATTAGCAGCTACCACTCCCAAAGGTCTCATTCGATAACGGTGACTGCTTTTGGTTGATTTGATGCACAAATTGGATAAAACTTTGGGCTAAGCTCATCAGCCATTGTCTCAGATCAATTTGCTGAAATCCTCAGTTGGCAGCCCCAGCATTTACCAGGTTAGAGGAACGCTTCATCCTAGTCTAACAAAAGCTAGATACCGCGGATGCTGGAAATCTGAAATCAAAACAGAAAACGCTGGAAACACTCAGCAGGTCAGTCAGCATCTGCCGAGAGAGAAACAAAGTTAACGTTTCAGGTCGATGACCTTTCATCAGAACTGGAAAAAGTTAGAGATGTAACAGGTTTTAAGCAGGTACAGAGGCAGGGAAGGGCGGCGGGGGCGGGGGGGGGAGGAAAGAACAAAAAGGAAGGCCTGTGATCGGGTGGAAAGGCAGGAGAGATTAAATGACAAAAGGAATGATGGTAATGGGACAAGTAAAGAAACAAAGGATCTAGAGGAGACTAGAGGAGGTGTAACTGGCAACAGCAGAATCATTACCAACAGCTGCCGTCCAAAAAAATGGGCACAGTGGTTATTATCTGAAATTCTTTAACTCAATGTTGAGTCCGGAAGGCATCCTACTAGTTATTCCAATGCAGAACTCACTACTGATGCTAAATCTGCGATATTCCTCATCTGTTTAGTTCTAAATTTTGAAACCATATGCAGATCATGCCCACCGAGTCTACCTCACCAGAAATAATTTCCCCATCCAGCTGCCATCCAGCTCCCAGCTTTGTTACAATGAATTAAACAGGGCTTTGATAACTGAAGCTTTACTGCACTAGCATTGAGCTATTATTAGTAATGTTCACATGGGCAGCAATGATCTATAGGGGGTAAAACATTTCCCACTCACCCTTTGGCAGGGCAGTTTTAAAAAAATGCATTTATATATCTATGTTGTATTAAAAAAATCTTGTGTGTGACTCTCGCTTTCTGTCCATAAATCCTACTTGTTGGGAATTTGAGTAATGATTTTTGTCAACATTTAACATTGACAATCCCTATATAAACACTTCGAATGCAAAAATTCTATCTAAAGACGTTAGGATTTCCTTCACTTGTTATGGTTTGTTGATGAGTCAATGAAATAGTTCAGAATGCCTTAAAAAAAAAATCTTCTGCCATTTTTTCATCTCAGTAACAGAAATTTCTGATGCCTAAAATAAAATTTTAAGCAATTAATTTGTTTTCCATATTTCCAAATACAGTAATTTGGTTAAATTTACTCACGGAGTTGTCTTTTAATACCTTGATTAAAGTTTTTACTTCAGGGTCACAGCCTGTCTCAAAAGCTTGGGCTTCAGCTGGCTATCTTTGTCTCAAAAGTTAGAAAGAGCTTTCAACCACGTGAGTGCATTCTAAGCACGTGCAGCTTGCAGAGTCTCCCAGCATGCAAATTGTACATTACCAGGAGTTGAAAATTGAAAGGCCCGTGTCTTCTCACTGTGAGGATTTGAGAGTTTTATTGCATTTTCTAAAATGACTTTGAAATAAATTGGAGATCAAATTCTCAAAGCTTTATTTCAGGCACGTTATGACATCTATTAAGAAATGCTGTTTTCTATTATAAAACAGACAGTACTTGCAAGAGGCAAAACCAATAAATAGCAACACCTGAGATCATCGTTTGGCAGTTATAAAAGCAGAGATTCTTTATCGAGAATGGATTGATTTTCTTGGTGTTGAAAATTCAGTTAAAAATCGCTTCTGGGAATCATTTTTGAGCCTGAAGGAATTATTTTCATAAAGGCTCTTGGAAACTGTGTAAACAATAAAGTTTTGAACATTTTATGAGCTATTGTTTGTTTGCTTAAGTAAATTATGTTTATTAAATGTACAAGTCAGCAAACTCACCAATGGTGCACTAAAGGGTAATTTCACTGCTGGAGCACATATTGGGAAATTGTGCATCAGCAGCCTGTGATTTTCTGTTCACTAATCTTAAAAAGCAGAAATTTCAATGCCTTAAGGCAGGAATGCGAAGAGAAGAGGTTGCGGAAAGGTTTGGAGAGGAGGCGGATGGACAAAAACATGATTGGGATTTGGAGTTTGATGCTTCAAAATGGTTCAAAAGCAACGTGGGTCTCGTTCTACTCGGCCCCCCACCTCATACGGCAGCTAGCCTCTGTTTCCCCTTCAAAACTATCAGATTGTAGCAACCCCCAAAGCTGCCAGGAGCTTCCTCATCCCCAATGCTCCAGAACTCATCCCCATTCGTGACGGACCCCAGAACCCCCTCCCTGGACTTCCCCCTCCACCACTCCAATTCCAGATTCTGCGAGCTCTTAGTATTCACATACCCATAAACTGCAATTCCAGTGATCCCTGATCCCAGAATTATCCCAATGTTCCCAGATCCTGAGACCTACCTCCCAAATGCTCTCAGGTCCCAGCCTCCCTCTCCTGTGTTCCTGGAACCCTATCCCAAACTGAGACCCCCCAAGACCCACCCTCCCAGGGCTCCCAGACTCAGGGCCACCTCCAATGCTGATAAGCCAAGGTCCTGGTCATCCTACTTGGCATAATACTCCTGTTCTTCGAAAACTTTTATCTCACCATGAGCAATCTGCTAGTACAGTATATATTTTTAAAAACTGTATATACACTTCATGTCCACAAATCTTGCTTCCTGTTGTCACAGTTTTGTAATGTTTTTAGGCCTCTCCCTCCTCTCACCGCTGGCTCCCAGGTCCGCGGCCTACTCCACACCAGACTCTGCTCTCGAAGTCTTCCTGCTGCCATGTTGAGGTTTTCCTCTTCCGACCATTCATCAAGACTTCCCTGACTCTCACTGCTGACCTCACTCTTCATTCTCGCCAGCCCACAGGCCCAACTCAAGGTTAAAATGCTCATTCTTCCCCAAGACTAACAATAGTTAACTTGTCTCAATATCAAAAAACATCCTCACGCGGATTGTGTTGGAAAGTCTGTTGCCCGAAGCACTCGGAAGGGGTTGTCTGTCCCGCTGTGAACACAAGGAGATACAAATAGCAATGGAGATGTGGCAAATAAGTCAGGTTTTCAAAGAAAGACAGCAATGAGGGAAAGGTCTGGCAAAACTCTATTGCCGCAGACAGGAGGATAGTTAGGAGTTATTTCAAAGCAAGTAAAATGTCTCACTGATGTGGGGCAAGTGTAGCATATTCATTATTTTGTATTATTGCACAAGGATAAGCTGTGATGGGACATGGTATGCAGTTACGGAAACAACTGATGCAACTAAACCCAAGAAGGTATCTACAACAGAGCCTAAACGTGGTACATTCTTGTTTCCAAAATATATTAGCTCATATTAAACTGCATCTGCCACTTTTCTGTCCCATCTCTTAGGCTGTTTCTGTTCTTTTTTCCTGGTAGTTTACCCCTCCTCCCAGTTTGTCATCATCAGCAAACTCTGACACCCACCCTTCTAGGTCAAAGTCCATTAATATATGGAGACCAAAAGTGGCCCCAACACTGATCCTTGTAGCACCTCATTATTCACTCCCCCAGTCTCTTCCTGCCTTCCTTAATGATGGTCATTCATTCCCTACTTCCCTATTCTCTCAACTTGTAGAATGACTGCCTTCTGCAGCATATATTCCCAGGACCTTTCCTCTCTATATATACTCAATGTTACCTTTAAATAGCAAGGAATCAGTATTTCAAGAGAGACCTAGTGGAAGCTGAATTCTCAATATTCAGGTAAACAATCCGGAAAAAATGAATAGCTGCCTCCACTATATGCAACGTGTAGTGCCATTAACTTTCACAATCATGGCACTTCGGCAATATCAATGCACGCTATTCGGAAAGCATGGACTTAACCAAGACAGACAAAGACTACTGAATACTTCAGAGGAGCTTGTCCGACATCCAGGACTGGATGAGCAGAAATTTCCTCCAACTAAATATTGGGAAGACCGAAGGCATTGTCTTCGGTCCCCGCCACAAACTCTGTTCCCTAGCTACTAACTCCATTCCTCTACCTGGCAACTGTCTGAGGCTGAACCAGACTGTTCGCAACCTTGGTGTCATATTTGACCCCGAGATGAGCTTCAGACCACATATCCGCACCATCACTGAGACCGCCGATTTCCACCTCCGGAACATCCTCTGACTCCGTCCCTGCCTCAGCTCATCTGCTGCTGAAACCCTCATCCTTGCCTTTGTAACCTCGAGACTGGATTATTCCAACACACTCCTGGCCAGGCTTCCATGTTATACCCTCTGTAAACATAAGGCCATCCAAAGCTCTGCTGCCCGTGACCTAACTCGCACCAAGTCCTGTTCACCCACTGCTCCTGTGCTCACTGATCGACATTGGCTCTCGGTTAAGCAACACCTGAATTTTAAAATTCTCATCCTTGTTTTCAAATCCCTCCAGCGCCTCGCCCCTCCCCATCTCTGTAATCTCCTCCAGCCCCGCAACCCTGAGATCTCTACGCTCCTCTAATTCTGGCCTATTGAGTATCCCCGATTTTAATCACTCCACCATTGGCGGCCGTGCCTTCAGCTGCCTAGGCCTTAAGCTCTGGAATTCCCTCCCTAAACCTCGCTACCTCTCTTTCCTCCTTTAAGACGCTCCCTAAAACCTACCTCTTTGACCAAGCTTTTGGTCATATGCCCGAATATCTCCTTATCTGCTCGGTGTAAAATTTTGTTTTATAACGCTCCTGTGAAGCGCCTTGGGTTGTTTTACTACGTTAAAGGTGCTATATAAATATAAGTTGTTGTTGTTGCAGCCGAGTTAGAATCAAACACTTAGCCCAAACACAGTGAAGGAAAACCTGGTTCCAGAACCCCAGTGTTGTTTAACAAAGAGGTTTAATCAGGAGCCTAAACCCGGGTATTAGCATTGGAATTCTTTGCAGCAGTTAACAAGCATTCCAATGCATTTAAGACCCAGTTTGAGTGGGAACCAAATTTAACTTTTTCCTAAAGAGGGTCCATCAATTCTGAACGGAGAGCAATTAGCCCTTAAACTCCCCTTAATTTCCAATCAGGTGACAAATGCAGAGTTCTGACAATCTTTGTGTTATTCTTGGCTCAGTTAGCACATTACCAGCCATTACTGTACATGTAGAAGTATGTCGGAAATCATTTCTGTTTATCAGATGATGAAGTGAAATGCTGGAACATGTGGTCTACAGTACAGCAAAGCACAATAGCCAAGGGAGACTCTGTTCCATTACCAAACAGCACTTCACACACACTCCAATATATATTTGCTTAAAATAAGAGGAGTGGGTCCTCTGGATGGCATGGCAGCATAGGGTGCCTGGGCCACTAACTCGCCACACCTGCAATGGTATGGTGCACTTTCCTCCCTCTCAAGACACAAAAAAACTCCCAATCTCAGTCGATCACTAAAAGATGCCACTCAAAAATAACTTCCCCCACCCCCCACGCCCGCACAGGGCAAGGGAAAGAGGGGAGATAATTCACAATGTTCTCACAAACATCCAGGCAGCAGCCTCGCAGTGGCATTAGCACAAGCTTGAAGAGCAGGTCTTTCAGTTGGAGAAGAATACGTGGTCGAGGGGAGACAAAATGAGAATGAGACAGGAGGTGACAACCTGCAAAACTGTTGACCTTGCTAACCAAAGGTTAGAGCACACAATAATTCCTGATATCAAAAATAACTTTAATCACACATAGGTCCATTCAGAACCTTCTATATATATTCTCTCCGCTCCGAGTGTACAGAGAACGCAATGAAATGCTGAGACAATTTTCGCAGTACTTTCTAAGCTGGTTGCTGCAACATTGGAGCTTCCCCAGTACTCGTGCACAATGATTATAGGAACAGGCGGCCATTCAGCCCCTCAAGCCTGTTACACCATTCTATTAGATCATGGGTGATCTGTACCTCAACTGTACTTCCCAACCTTTGTTCCATATCCTCTGATACCTTTACCTAACAAAAGTCTATCGATCTCAGACCCAGCATCCACAGCCTTTTGGGAGAGCGAATTCCAGATTTCCACTACCCTTTGTGTGAAAATGTGCTTCCTGATTTCACTCCTAAATGGCCTCGCTCTAATTTTAAAATTGTGCTCCCTTGTTCTGGATTCTCCCACCAGAGGAAGCAGTTTCTCTGTATCCACCCGATCAAATCCCTTAATCATTTTAAACATCCCTCAACCTTCTAAATTCAAAGGAATACAAGCCAAGTTTATGCAACCTGTCCTCATAATTTAACCCTTTGCACCTCGATATCATTCTGTTGAATCTGCGCTGTACTCCTTTCAAGGTCAGTACATCTTTCCTGAGGTTCGGTGCCCAAAACTGAAGGCAGTACTCCAGATGAGGTCTGGCCAAGGCTCTGTACAACTGAAGCATCATTTCCTCACTTTTGAATCCCAATCCCTTTGAGATAAAGGTCAACATTCTATTAACTTTTTGATTACATTTTATACATGTGTACTAGTTTTAGTGATTTGTGTACATGGACACCTAAATCCCTTTGCTCCTCGTCTCGCACCATTAAGAAAATATTCCGATTTGTTTTTCTCAGATCCAAAATAGAATGACACTTCCCCACATTGAACTCCATCCGCCATAGTTTTGCTCACTTAGACTGTCAATGTCCCTTTGTAACTTCCTGTTTCCATCCATACCACGTACTGTGCCTCCTAACTTAGTGTCATCTGTAGACTTGGATATACAACTCTCTAGTCCTTCATCCAAGTCATTAATATATATGGTGTAAAGCTGACTATAAATCCCTGAAGAATACCACTTGTGACATCCCGCCAATCAGAGAACAAACCCATTATCTCGACTCTCTGTCTCCGACCTCTGAACCAATTCGATCCATGTCACAAGGTTATCTCCAATTCGGTGGGCTCTCATTTTTGTTAATAATCTCTTGTGTGGAAACTTATCAAATGCCTTCAGAAGTCGATACAGACAACATCCATAGACACTCTGATGAAAGGTCATTGACCTGAAACGTTAACTCTGTTTCTCTCTCCACAGATGCTGCCTGACCTGCTGAGTATTTCCAGCATTTCCTGTTTTTAATCCAGACACTCCCCTATCCACCATGCTGGTGACCGCCTCAAAAAATTCTACGAGATTAGTCAGACATGACATACTCTTTACAGATCCTGCCTTTTCTTTTAAGGCTAAGTTAGTTTAATGTTCTGCTCCACTGATCATTAATTATAACATGCAATACTGTTCTACAGTCCACGAGATTTACCACTTCTACTTCAAACAGTTTGCAGTCTCTCAGTAAAGTCACAGCAAGCTCCCAGTGGTTTGATGTCACATTTTACATTTACAAATATAAAAAAAATTAAGCAACAGGTCATTCTACCAGCTACCGCTCACTCAGCTGTTGAGAAGCAAGAGATCTGAATTCTCACTGGACCACACCTGCCCCTGGCTTTGAAGAATGAGATCTCAGATTTAATGCTAAATTTTGGTCCAAGTGTTTGAAATTAGAACACTTCTGCAACAATAACTTGCATTTATATCGTGTCTTCGCAGGAGCATTACCAGACAAAATGTGACACTGAGCCACATAAGGAGATATTAGAACAGGTGATCAAAAACTTGGTCAAAGTGTTAGGTATTAAGGAGCATCTTAAAGGAGGAGAGAGAGGTGGAGAGGTTTAGGAAGGGAATTCCAGTGCTTGGGGCCTAGTCAGCTGAAGGGACAGCTGCCAATGGTGGAGCGAAGGAAATCAGGGATGCATAAGAGGCCACAATTGGAGGAACTTGGCATTCTTGAAGAGTTGTAGGGCTGGAGGGAAGAGGATCGAGTCCAGGAGATGCCCAAACATACAAGTTATTTTAATATCCTGGTGAAGCCGGGAGGAGCAGGACTGCTCTTCCAACCCCCACAAGGACAGCTGAAGCCTCTCCTCCCGTGGAATCGCTCCCCCTTTCCAATCGCAGGACCCCCGCCTATTTGGTGGCGGTAGCCTCGTCGCGCTGGCACCTAGCCCAGAATGGGTGGAAAGTCAGCCGTTGGGATTTAAAGGAGACTGGAGTTAAAATAGCCTGGGTCTCATTTCTGGAGCAACAGGTGAGATTCTAGCTCACACCACTACCCACCCACCCAAAACTCACCCAGGCAAACTGGGGCCTCAAGATTTCTGGTTTTGTTGATCCTAAGTTCAAATTTTCACTACAATGGAGTTGGAGGAGAGAAGCTAGAGCCTTAGTTACAAAGGGATTTTATCCTATATTCATCTCCATACAATCAGCACAAAAATCCCAGTGTAGAGTGATGAATCTCGTCACACCCAATTGTGTGGCGTCTACTGGCACCTACACATGCCTGGTGATGGAGTAAAATTATTCTGACGCATCTGTAACAACAGGAGCTGATGTAACATCCGGAATCCAGCACATTTGATATATTAGTATGCAATATTGGCATGCAATAGCTAGGTTATACTGGTTCCACATGAGAGAATTTAATTTCTTTGAAACGTAACAGCACTATATTGTGTGTGCAGCCACTCACAAGCAGTGGTGCTGAGTTCTGGAGAAAGCCATAGGAGCTTGTTTACAGGACAAGCACAAGCTTGTTAGCACAACTGACGCAGAATGATGGATGTTCTTAGCCAAAAGGACACTCAGGCATAATAAAAGCAATTAGTTAGATAGTTGTGGGTTTTGGATGATTATTTAATTGGATTGGGAGGATTCAAAAAAGATAAATCACTCATTGGGAGATTGAAGGGAGGTGACTAATAGGTTTGGGAGGGTTGGAGGGAGTTAATTAACTGGAGGGGGAAGATGGATGGGGAAATCAGAGGGGGATGTGGGGTGAAGATGGACAGGTGGAAGTGGGGTGAAGATGGACAGGTGGAAGTGGGGTAAAGATGGACAGGTGGAAGTGGGACAAAGATGGATGTGGGGCCAAGATGGACAGGGGATTGGAGAGGATGATGGGCAGGGGGAAATCGAGGAGGACGATGGACGGGGGGATTGGGGCCGGTATTTATATAGTGTAAATTTCCATTCATCTTCTCCTTCCTGCTATTTTAGTTACTGTGTCTCACTCTTTTCAACGCCGCAATCTTACTCTGCATTATTCACCAGACAATAAGCAATCTCGACCACATCAAACCAACACGACCCAAAAAGGTGCATTTTTAATGATTGTAAGACCCATGATGCATGATTTCAGTAACAAAGAGTTAACTGGCTAAGTGCAGAAATCAGTAGTTTAACTTTTTAAACCTCCTTCGATCAGTATGAGCAATTCTTTGCGAGACTATTATATATAGCAATGCCTCAGCTTTAAGCTTTGAAAAATGTTTCTGGCGACTTGAGGGTTGTGGCTGTGGTAGGAAGTGTGCGCTAAGACAGACAGGTCCAATCTTCATATACAATACTTTAATGAACACCAGTCACGGCTAAATTTCAGCTGAATGTCAAGTCGTCTAGCCTGCATAAAGCAGCAAAGCATTAAACTGTTGTCTAGAGAAAGGAACTAGCCACAAGCAGTCCCATTTCAGTGACTCACATTCCAATTATGTTTTCATCAGCAAAAGGAGAAAAGAAAGTTTCTTAGCTACCAAAGACCCATACTGTGGTGTTTGTGCCTTCCAGGTAACATTTTTGTTTTAAATTGGTTTGGAATATAATTTCTAAAATGTACAATAGTCCCCAAGTAAAGCCCAAAAAGCATTAAAAAAATAATCTTGTTTTGAGTAACCTGACTGATCCTACAGTAATGTTACTGCATTCAATGATTA
This sequence comes from Squalus acanthias, assembly GCA_030390025.1. Classification (NCBI taxonomy): domain Eukaryota; kingdom Metazoa; phylum Chordata; class Chondrichthyes; order Squaliformes; family Squalidae; genus Squalus; species Squalus acanthias. Next base: position 81,002,814 of record CM059437.1, read on the forward strand.
CGTGCATAGCTTACATTCAATTTACCCAGTGGGCAACAACAAATGTGCAGTGCGGCACTTGATGAGGGTTCAACAAAAGAGAAATGAGAAGATGCAACATAGTGACATAAAACGTTCGATCGCCAATGCAAGTAGCAGGATACAGTCTATAGAGAGTTCCTAATCTTATGTTTTGCCACCACAACAAGACCAAACAAAAGCCAGACCTCTTTCCAGATGAAGAGATAATCAGATAAACACATATGCGTAATAGTGAATCTTCACGGTCGCGCTTGTGGAGTGAGGCAGAGGAGGCTGAGCTGGGTATTTGGCAGGATCGAATGCCAAGTGTGGGGAAGGCAAATCCAAATGGATGGGCAAGACCAGTAGAGGGGCTTAGGGTGAGGATGGCTTCTGGAGAGGTGGGTTGATTTAGAAAATACATTAAAGTAAATAATAAGAAAGTTGAGTATGGAAGGGGTGCACAGCCAGGTAATCGCACTTAAGAGTTTGAGGTTTGCGTTGGCACAGATGTATCCACCTCAGTGTATGCTAAATAATGTTGCCGTTATTTCCTGATAATCTCTGCCATTTTATACCTTGGAACATAATATGATAAATCGACTCTCTTAGAACTGATAACAACATTTAACGCAACGCTATTGCCAAAAGTTTACCCCTCAGTTTAAACCCAAGATTCCATGTGCCTGTATCATGGGAGAATGTGTTTTTTTATTGTTATCTAAGTGAGTAAACATTTTTCTTTTGGTAGAATATGATTGGGGAGAAAGGATTTTCATATGATGAATGAATAACAAGTAGGATATAAATAACTAGAAAGAAGTAAAACAGTTAATCACAACCAATAAGGAAGAAAAAAAACTGACCAACAGCTCAACGACGACAACATAGATAACAACCTTGACAGATTCAATGTCCATAACTGCCACGTTTCAGGATTTCTGATTATGCCTTCACGGGTGTAATACAGGTTAAAAATTCTGCCACTGAACTAAACTTAGCTCTCAAGAGGTTAAATTTTCAGGACAGCAGGGTTGGAGATATAGATTAAGAAGTATATGCCCTATCTGAACCAACATGTTGATGAAAATTTAAGATGGCTTAACATTCCAGTGATCATTCACACTCACTGCTGCTGTAGCAACTCTATTCATTTGAATTTAGATGGGGTCATCACCGAGTTAGACTGGTAGATTCCGCTCTTGGATGAGGAGTATTCAGTTTAAATAAAAGCCGACACTGTAGTCAGACTGACAGAACAAAAGACAGGGGATTGCAGGGAGAGGAGCTTCTACCCTGGGCTAAAGGACAGAAAGCAAAGGATTTATTCCTTTTAATTCAAGTAAAACAACCCACTGATGTGGGGAAGCATAGCATGCTCATTATTTTTTTCTTATTACGCAAACACAAGTGGTATTGATTGAGATAAGTGAACCTGGTCATAACTGTTGCTCTGCAAGCACAAGTGCTGTGAAATAAAACAAGTTAGCATTTCTCATCAAACCTCATCTCACCAAGTGTTCACTTGGTCTGCCCTCAGAGAGATTAAAGAAGTACCTGTCCAAAATGCATGAATATCTGGTTCCAGTCTTAAGGGAGTAACACTATTATATCCCCAGCTCACGGAATTGGAGTCCAACCATTGCAGTCCAACCATTGCAGTCGCAGGACATCACCATAGAGGTTCCTCAGGGAAGCATCCTCAGCCCAATCATCTTCAGCTGCTTCATCAATGACCTTTTCTCTTTCATAAGGTTAGGAATGAGACTGTTCACTGACTATTTGGCGGTGTTCAGCTACATTCACAACTCCTTCAATAATCAAGCAGCCTATGCCAGTCTATAGAACGACCTAGGGTAACATCCAGGTTTGGGCTGATAAGTGGCAAGTAACATTCACATCACATAAGTGCCAGGTAATGATGATCTTGAACATAAAGCCGAGATATTTCCCCCGATCTTCAATGACACCACCATCACCAAGTCCCCCACCATCTCCATCTTGGGAGTCGGAACTGACCAGAAGCTGAATTAGATCAACCATATCAACACCATGGCTACAAAAGGGTGGGTACAGTGCAACAAGTGGCTTACGTCGTGACCTCCCAATGCCTCTCCACCATCTACAAGGCTCAAGTCAGGAGTGTGGTGGTATGCAACCACTCATTTGGCTGGGTGCAGCCACAATAACACTCAAGAAGCTCAACATCATTCAGAACAGAGCAGTTTGCTTGATCAGCTTCCGTGCCAATGGACCCGGTATCCACCTCCTCTACCACTAGTGCATAATGGCTGCAGTATGCACCGATGCATGTACTGCAGCAATTCACCGATATTACTTTGACAGCACCTCACTCCCCTGTGACCTCCAGCACTGATGAGGATAAGAGCAGTAACACAGTGGGAATACCATCACCTCCAAGTTTCCCCCAAGTCACGCATCATCCTGACTTGGACATAGATCGCTGTGTCTTCATCGTTGCTTGGTCAATATGCTGGAATACCCTATCTAACAGCATTGTGGGAGTGCCACCACAAGACTGCAGCAGGAAAAGGCACAACCCCACTTTCTCAGGATAACTAGGGGTGGATACGGCCTTACCAGTGTCGCCCAGATCCAGAGAATAAATTAAAATAAATAACAGATATAGAGTGGCATGAATCATCTTCCACAAAAGTAAGGTGCACAGACCAATAAAGTGAATGACACCACTGTACCGGTGAAGGTATCTATGGCAGACCTGAATTTGTAACAGTGACAGCACAATAAATTTTAGTCTAAAGATTAAGAGTTCAGGGTGGGATGCTTTTATTCTGCTTTCAGTATAAAACGTAGGATTAATTAGTGTAATGATCACTGTGACAACTCTGAAACGTCTATTAATACAGTCTGATTTTCTTCAGGCCCTGAAACATTTATATAAATTCAAGATGTAGTATCCCATAACCTTCTTTGAGAGTTTATATTTCTTAAAATTATTTCTTCTAAAGGGGGAAAAAAATGCATATTTGTAATATATGTTACGCATATTTTAAAAAGTCAGAATCAATTTTGTTGGTGCAAGTTTTCCGGATAACATTGACTACAGGTACTGCAATGATAAGCCAGTCACAGTATCCTCACAATTGCTTCCAATAAAAAGCAGCTAAGACCTAGAGGTAGGACATATAAAACAGTACGCGGGTACCAGTGGCCTTGCTCTAAAATATCCGCAGCTTCCATCTCTACAGCACTTAGGCCTTTGCAAGTAGGCTTGATCGGGAACACAATCTAGCTCAATGCCTCTCAGCCACAGCTCAAATCGTTTAAATCAGTTTGCCATCTGACTCACTTTTCTTTTTCTGAATATATCTAAATCCCAGGAAGTGCCTACTCCTCAACATCTCTGGAAAGGGGCGAGACTTTTTTTTTAAAGAGAGAAATCGGTGTGAATTAATAAACTAAGAAAATTAATGAAAATTATTGAAGTAATAAAGTTTTATTTCAATACATGGCTGAAAAATGTTTACTATTGACACCCCAACTCTGCCAATCTGACTTCACATTACAAGGCCAAAGGTTAATCCAAGGTATAAGGATGAACAGACTGGGTCTCCTTTTCCATTGAAAAAAGGCGGAGGGGTGACCTAATATAGAGGTCTTTAAAATTATGAAAGGTTTTGATAGAGTGGATACAGAGAGAATGTTTCCACTTGTGGGGAAGAGCATAACTAGAGGCCATCAATATAAGATAGTCACCAAGAAATCAAATAGGTAAGTCAGAAGAAACTTCTTTACCCAAAGAGTGGTGAGAATGTGGAACTTGCTACCACAGGGACTGGTTGAAGCGAAAAGTATAGATGCTTTTAAGGGGAGGCTAGACAAGCATATGAGGGAGAAAGGAATAGAGGGTTATGCTGATAGATTTAGATGAGGAAAGACGGGAGGAGGCTCGAGTGGAGCATAAATGCCGACATGGACTGGTTGGGCCAAATGGCCTGTTTCGGAGACGTCTATCCTATGGATTCCTATGTAATCCCACCCATTTACTTACAACCTAACAAGTGGCTTATGAAATGCTACTTTTGTGAGCCCATCAGATATGGATCCAGATATTCAAAGATAATTATCCGATTAGGCTGGGCTTAAAATCAGGTCTATAAATGTTTGTTGATGTTTAAACCAAAAATAGCCAAGTTCTTTGTATCAGGGTCTTTTTGCTTATTTGGCAAAGAATTAGCATTTCAAAATACTCAAACATCCCAAGATTGCAGGGCTGGGAGGAAAGCAAGCCATGACACAACAGGATGTCAAATGTTGTTATTTTTTCGCTGTTGTTGACAAATCTCTTTAAATGAGATCTTCCCTCCTGAAGCAAACAGTCTGTGAACCAATGGAACATATGTTTCTATTCCGTGTAATAACAAGTGTTTACACATCGACACTTCTGCTCTGCATTTCCCATTCACAAACCTTTATCAACAGAGATAGTGCACTTCACCAAAAATCAACTGTAATAAAAATTCATAATCCATTATTATAAAAAGTCAATCCACCCATCCAAAAACATTTTTTTTGCAGGAGTTTATCATACATTTCACGACAGCATGTCACCCCAAGATGATTTTAAATACACGTGAGTTGGCTGAAAAATGGCTGCTGAAAGAGACTTGGGTACAGGTAAATCGTTTGTCCTCCAGATCAGAAAAAATTCAAACTCCCACACAAGTGGTTAAAATTTTTTTTTACAAATAGCAATGTGTATCGACTTGAGTAAAGCTCTGCATTTGCTGTAGGAAAGGTATTTAAATTCACCCCCTTATAAGTTTATCTATAAGCACATATTTAGATCACTGTGGGCAAGGTTTAAACACCTGTTTCTACCAAGTATTCCAAGATGTTGCACCAACCTATCAGATTGGAAAAACCTCAAAGCAGTCAACTTCAAGCACTGTGCAAGTTTCAGCTTTCATGCATGTTTTCATAATGGCTCTAAATATGGGGCGTGACTTGTACACCAATGGGAACTGTACAGTAGATTTTACAATACTGTATTCTGCACACAGGACTCTGAGAATACAGTTAATCCTAGTCAGCTGTTATTCCATTCTATAATTTATTCTTAAGTGTTCTGTGTAAACACACACAACTTTACAGTTTTGATTCTTCCTAATTGACAAAGCTGCACTATTTAGAACCTGGATGGATCACAGCAAAATGCAGCTGTAATTGAACACACACACACACACACACACACGAGACATGACATTACCATGCATGTGATCCCATCATGCACTCACATTAACTGACAGTGAAGATAGTGACGGGAATCATTGTACATGCACTTCCACTCTCATTGTCTTCAATGAGAGAACAAAGTAAAAATATAAGCCAGTGAAACCAAAAGGCTTTCTCATAACTCAATGAAATACCAAATCATACTTCGGTAAAAGGGGGTTTGGGCTCTTCAGTAGCTTCTTGTTGGTGCACTAAGGCCTTGCATCAGCCTGTCATTCAATTATTAAACTGTTAATATTTATGAAAAATCTTATAACCTAGATGATAACCATAAAACATATGACACTTAATCACACAACTGGGTAAGGTAATAATTAGCCAAGATTAATAACATCAATATTTGGTATTAGATATTTACGCAGGATGGCTTTGTAGACCTTGGCACAGAATGCTCTCATTCTCATGTAGGGCAGACACCAAGCAGAGGGACAAATTATCAGGCATAAGTCAACCCAAATCACTCATGCACTTCCTAGTGGCTAATTACAAGTGACAATGGCAGAGGCCTGAGAACAAATGAAAGAGTAATGCATCGCAGGTAGGACTGACAGAGGGCAAGAACAAGTGGATGAGTACTGAGAGCTAATATTAACACACAATAACCTGTATTAACTTCAAAGGTTGATTGCAACAGGCTCTTGCACAACAGACACAGCACAGTGCTCAAACCAGAGTAGAAAGAGCACAACTCAGCACAAATTATTTACTATTCCTATCATTCTGTAATGTCTAATTCCTTCTTTTAAATGTCCTTTCAACAGTGAAGCAACCTGTCATTATGAGACAACAAGACTTTGAACAAAAGTAGGAATTCATCCTATTCCCATTTTAACCTCTTGGTGTTCCACAAAGCAACATGGAAGACCAATCAGGGAATTCATAAGCAATATGGAGGGAGGAAGCGAGAGACAAAGCCACAATAATGTGTGTCAGAGGGAAGAGAGAGACACTGATATATAAAAGGTTTTATATTTTTTTCTTGTAACAGTTGCTTCCTGAAATGTTCCTAAAGATATGAAGAACTTTGTAATCAAACATTAAGAGTGACATAACAGTTTGGCACACTTAAACATAATATATTACAGTCGGTACTGAGGAGAAACACATTTCACATTTTCAGGATACAGCACACACACACATTTTCCAATCAGTTTGCACATTTATGCCTGTCACGGTACTGATTGCTTGGAACACACAACTGTCTATCCTCAGACAGTCTGTCTATTGACTCTAAGTAGAAGAGAACCAACTGTGTTTGCCCTGGACTGACTGTTCCAGGACCAACTGTGTAGAGTATATAAGACCAATTGTGTATGCAACAAGAACTGATAATGCAAAACAAAGCATGCACAAATCCACACTGGCCATACATGGTGCAGTCCACCACGTTTCATGTTTTCCCAGCAGCTCAACACAAGTATCAGCTAAAAATAACACCATTTTATCCCTACATCAGGCCCTCGGTTTCTTGAATCCAGATTGGATGTTCAGCCTAAGAGGCTTGATACATTTTTGGTTTTCCAAAGTGTATCGAAACGATTTGGCTTTCTTGAATGATTTTCAGCATATCAATGAGGTAGTGTACTCACAAAAGACATAACACTGTTGGTTTCCACCTAAAATCTTGTTTTTCTGCCTCTCTACACATAATTTCCCCCACTGCCAGGCTGCCTCCCCTACAGTTGGGTGAGTGAGATGTCTCCATAATCACACAGTCAATGCTAGTCTGCTTGGAGGTGCACATACACCACAGCACAACAACTGTTCAGGTAGCCTGGAGGATTCCCTCACATAGTGGTTTAAAAACTACAATTTCCCTCAGCGACCTTAGCTTAGGGAGGAGAAATATTGACCAGGCCTCACACTCTAATTGCTATCCAACAATCCCTGTTGGAAATGCATATGCTGCTATCTGGCCAGGACAGGACAGGACTAGACTCAGCTGTGATGTAACCCCCCCCCGCCGCCAGAGTTGAATCATACGCCTGCACTTACCATTAAGGCTCAAATGAATAATGGCCACTTGGGCAAGGTATGAGAGAGTAACCAGCGCTAGTGCAAGATGCAGGAAAAAGTGACTGGAGAAAAAAATAAATCCAGGTACGTTTAACTAAGGTTCAGTGTTCACGAGCCCCAGTTTGGTGGCAACTTGCGTGGTCGTAGTTGCACTTATAGAATGTACCACACGGGTACTGTACATTATTTATACTAGATAGGCCACCATCTATACGGGATATAGACATGATTAAATGGTTACTGCACTTGAGAAGCTAGGAAAAGGAACAAATTATAATTTATTCGAATCTCAAGATTGGTTTGCCCTGCTGCGAAAAATGCACTTCCTCTCTCACCCCAAGTCGTCCCCCTCCACCCCTCCTTAGGTTAAATGTTCCCGAGTTAATTGGGGGTCATCTTCATAAGAAATTGCTTAACAAACCATCTTGGTTTCTAAACACAGCATAAATCAATGTCACTTGCATGTAACATCATTAGGACTATATGTAAATTATACATGGCTCATTGTTGGGTCAAAGTACCTAAATTATGTTATACCTGAACAGAGACTGTTTGATGCTTATAATGAGTAAAACATAGTTGTGAAATTTATCCATTCACCAGTACTGACACACTTCACTTTGATGAGCACAAAATTTACCCATTTTTAAAAAATATAAAAGAACATAATATGGTTAAAGGAGTTAACCAAACCTTCTAAATAAATAAAGACCTTAATGCGATGCAAACTCTATTTCCCTTCCCCTCCAACATCTCAGCATCCAGCTGCTGCTTGCTAAGTGCTTTCAGAAAGTCTTGTCCTACAAGGGAATCCCCAAGTTCAGGACCAGAAATAGATTGTGTGTGTAATGGAATAGCTAACGTTACAAGCCTCTCCTTTTTATTTTTGTTTGCCAAAGGTAGTTGCTGCAGAAATGATAGAAAGCTTTAGCAACACAAACACACTTCAGACACTGTGACTGAGGCAGAAGCACCTCAGCAAAGTTCTATAAAAAAATAACCAGAGTCGCATTGATTCAGTAATGACTGTCATTCAGTATTATTAACCTGACACTGCGGTGATTAATACTGGAGGGAGCACAGCTAAACCAGAGTGTTTTCATTTACCTTGGCTGTGCTTTTCATTACTCACCCCTTAGACTGGTCTGTAACACAATTCAAAATCTTAAACCACCTTCTCTAAGGCTAGATTACATTTGAGTAAATTGCAATAATTTCTTTACATAATCAATAGCTACTAAAGCATCTGGAAAAGCTGGTGACAAACAGAACAATCTTTAAGCTGCATCATACACAGTTTAAAAAAATTGAAACTACTGCATATTATAGTATAATATTTAGTAAACTAGTATTGATTATATTTTACATTTGTAGTTACAATGGTTAGTGGAGAGGGGTAGAAATTTTAGCTCCAGATTCAACCCCTATCCAGAGCGCACCAAGTCCCGTTCACCTCTTCACCTGTGCTTGCTGACCTGCATTGGCTTCTGGTACATCAACGCCCCCAATTTTAAAAGTCTTGTTCTCATGTTCAAATACCTCCATGGCCTCACCCCTCCCTATTTCTGTAACCTCCTCCAGCCCTGTAACCCTTCAAGAACTCTGCGTTCCTCCAACTCTGATCTCTCGCACATCCTCCACTACCTTTGCCCCATCACTGGCGGCTGTGCCTTCAGCCGTCTAGGCCCCGAGCTCTGGAATTCCCTCCCCAAACCTCTTTGCCTCTCAACCTCTCTCTCCTCCTTTAAGACACTGCTAAAAACCTACCTCTTTGACCAACCGTTTGGTCACCTGTCCTAATGTCTCCTTCTATGGTTCGGTGTCAATTTTTGTCTGATTACGCTCCTGTGACGCGCCTTGGAATGTTTTACTACCTTAAAGCCGCTATATGAATGCAATTTGCTGTTGTTTGTCTTGACTGATAGGTTGAAAGTCTTCCCTTTTCACTGATGTATAAGGTTCCTACTTGAAATGAGTTTGGGAAATCCCAACCCAGCTCAAAATGGGCATGAGGCCAAAACATAAAACAGCCCCTAATTTGAAATGATCTATATGGGATATATTTGTAATTTATATGGCTATTGCATTTGAGAAGCTAGAAAAATGAACGCTGGCTTCTCCATCATAGAAAATGTGGGTCTACAAAGTTAAGGGCTTCTATCCATGAAAAGTAAATGTGGGATGACAGTCTGCTGCAAATTGCACCTTTTAGCAATCAGGCCCCAGTAAAGAGACTGGCACCCTACTGAACTGCTGAAGAGGGCTTTGGGGCAGAATTAAATCACTGTTCTGAGACAGTAACAAGTTCTGCAGGTATGTGTAAAAGTGCATAAAGAAAACTATTTTGTGAAAAAAGTAGCAAAATCTAGGGGTCAGTGCTTCATTTATGAAGCAGCAACCATCAGTTCGCAAACAAAACTGTTTCGTCACAAAAGCTTTCAGTTTGTGGAAGCTTGAGATGCCAACCACGGGAGCCAAACAATATCTCAAAAAAACTTGCTTTGTGTATCCTGTAATGCAAACTTGGCAATACTATTCATCTTAAAATAGTATTCTCATGGATCACGATTAGTACCCTAACAAACATAAAATAATGTCTACAACTATCGATTTACATGTCCCAGGATATCATGGCATCGCTAATTTAAAACAATCATCAGTGGGAGGAAATGGTCTTGTTTTCCACTTCTTATGGACCTGGTTTTGATCAAATTCTGATGCTCTTTATAGCAGATATTTTCAATGTTACTTTTGCTCCAGAGAATAATTCTAAGCTAAGAAACTCATGGGAGTAAAGCTTAGCTCCCAGTGCAAGTACATAAATTCAAGTGATGAACTCTTTGTACACCACGTCTCCTCTCCCGAAAGGCCATTAATGGGCTTCAGGAAGTAACAGACTTGGCCTGTTTCAGCCAAGTCCCCTGTGAATCAAACTCCACTGCACAAAATTTCTCCAATTGAACATTAATTGGGCAATTTTGCTTAGAGAGCCTAAAACAATGGTATGTATCGTAAACTGAAATATAGCACACAACTGAAGCAATGGGAGAGAGGAAATTGTTACATAGTTGGGGCTTAACGCATGTTTACACTTACTCTTCACCTGACCCACAATGTACCTGACCGATGAATGCTTGCAGCGGGTAACAGCTGCAAAAGTAGGAAGTTTTCCATTCTTCAGCACAGTCAATCATGCACCTATCAAAAATAAATACAATACAATAATCCTTCCCCCCTTACCTCTTTTGTTATTCATTCATGGGATGTGGGCGTCGCTGACAAGGCCAGCATTTATTGCCCATCCCTAATTGCCCTGGAGAAGGTGGTGGTGAGCCGCCTTCTTGAACCGATGCAGTCCGTGTGGTGATGGTACTGCCACAGTGCTGTTAGGGGAGTTCCAGGATTTTGACCCAGCGACGATGAAGGATCGGCGATATACTTCCAAGTCAGGAAGGTATGTGACTTGGAGGGGAACTTGGAGGTGATGGTGTTCCCATGCGCCTGCTGCCCTTGTCCTTCTAGGTGGTAGAGGTCACAGGTTTGGGCGGTGCTGCCAAAGAAGCCTTGGCGAGTTGCTGCAGTGCATCTTGTAGATGGTACACACTGCAGCCACGTTACGCCAGTGGTGGAGGGAGTGAATGTTTAATGTGGTGGATGGAGTGTCAGTCAAGCAGGGCTGCTTTGTCCTGAATGGTGTCGAGCTTCTTGAGTGTTGTTGGAGCTGCACTCATCCAGGCAAGTGGAGAGTATTCCATCACACTCCTTATTTGTGCCTTGTAGATGGTGGAAAGGCATTGTTGAGTCAGGAGGTGAGTCACTCGCCACAGAATACCTAGCCTCTGACCTGCTCTTGTAGCCACAATATTTATGGCTGGTCCAGTTAAGTTTCTGGTCAATGGTGACCCCCAGGATGTTGATGGTGGGGGATTCGGTGATGGTAATGCCATTGAATGTCAAGGGGAGGTGGTTAGACTCTCGCCTGTTGGAGATGATCATTGCCTTGCACTTGTGTGGCATGAATGTTACTTGCCACTTATCAGCCCAAGCCTGAATGTTGTCCAGGTCTTATTGCATGCGGGCATGGACTGCTTCATTATCTGAGGAGTTGCGAATGGAACACTGTGCAATCATCAGCGAACATCCCCACTCTGACCTTATGATGGACACATATAAACCTGAGCATTGTACAGGTTTAAAGTAATTAAAGCAAACATCTATTTTTATTCATTTTGCTTTGCAACTAAATAAACACCTGCAAGAGTAGAAGGGAACTGCTGCCATGTCCTATCCTGCTGGTCAATCCCTGCAACTACAGCCCATTGATATTGGAAAATCAGAACTAATGGGCCAAAAATTCGGCACTTGTCGGGTGAGTACGCGCTGTGTACTCACCCGTAAAGCCACCTGAAGTGCCGGTTTCCTGCATGTACTGCGCATGCGCGGGAAACCGGAACTTCCGGTCTCGTGAAGGGAGCGGTTCAGAGGTGAACCGCGTGCATGGTAGAGGCTGCGCGCACGCAGCAAACTTAGGTTTTTTTCAGGTTTCTCCGGGAGGGTAAGTATTGAAGAAGCTGCGCTTTTAAAAAGGAGGCGCAAGACCCGTTTTCAACAAGGTAAGTGGTTAATTAATTATAATTTAAAACATTTTTTCAACAGGTTTATCTTTTTTAGATACTTTAAAGAAAGGTAAGTTTATTTTTAGCACTGTTAAAAAGTATTTTAATTTTTTCAAAAATTAAAATTTTTGTTTAAAGTAGTTAATTTATTTAACTTATAGTTATTTTAAAAATGTGATGGTTTTTAAAAAAATGTATTTGAAGTTTAGGTGTTGTTTTGGGGCCGATTTCAATTCATAGATTTGACAGGTCTTCCTGTCAAATCTATGAATGAAAGATGGTCTGCTGCCATTGGCTCTCCATGGCCCACGTGATCCCAGGGGACGCATCGCACTAACTACGCCCCTGGGAAACACAATCACTGCGCGCCGGCAGTTGGGGGAGGCCCAGGAGCTGAAGTCCCCGTGGGCCCAGAGGTCAACGGCAGGCGCGGTAGGTAGGTGCGCGCGGGATCCTTGCACCCGCGGGAAGCCAGGGAGCCGAATTTCTGGGCCATTATTTGAAAAGAACAAATATATCCCACCTGCAACAAAAACGTACCTTTTAGAATGTTCCACTGGTAATGCAATTGGCAATGTACAAATACAGTGATGCACCCAGATAAGACTCAACCCGTTACATTATTTTAACAGTCCACTGAGCAAGCAGGGCAGGAAGAGAAGAAATTTGACAAAATTAAACATACTGTTGCACATTCAGTATTAAAAACCTTTTCACTGGAAGCGTGGATGCAGTGCTTAGCAGAATAATTTTGAAGAATTTGTTGTTACAGTGCTCCTTCTGGTTGGTTGTTAATTAACTTGAATGAGCTCCTTCACTTTTACAAGGGAGGACAGCATTGATTGAATTGTGCCCAGTTTTACAGGGATACTCAGCAATAGAGTCATTCTGCAAACAATGAGAGAGCATGTGAATGGGTGGATTGAAGGAGATTTCCTTTCACATTTGTGCTATATGGTCTCATAGTAGACAAATTGGAGACAGTCTTATGTACGGCTATAATGCTATATTTCTCCAGACCAGCTATTTCCTGTAATATGACAGAATTATTGATCTATTTGCTAATTCATCCATAGAGTTGCAGTTGAGGGCCCAAGAATCCTGTAAGAACAAAGGAATGCTGTGCTGAAACTGCTATTATTACCGTAAAAAGCTCTTTTGCAAGACGTAAGGGAAGAATTATGACCAAACATGAACCTTACATTTACAAAACTGAACAGCATTACAATCTTCCACGGTTCAAGATACTTATGATGAATATGAAGTTTCATATCTATACATGCATTAAAAATATTGAATCTATTCACAGGTCTATATATTCCTAACATCTTGGTCTAGGCAAGTAGCAATCAGTATTCAGCTCAAAATACAAAAGCCATTACAGATGATATCCCTGGCTTTCACACTCAATTGAATAAATATTATCTTCTTCCCAAATACATTTCATTTGAAAAACATAAAATGTAATTGAAAAAAAATTTCCTTTAGTGTTCTGACGAAAGGTCATCGACCTGAAACGTTAACTCTGTTTCTCACTCCACAGATACTGCCTGAACTGCTGAGTGTTTCCAGCATTTTCTGTTTCTATTATAAATATAATTCAATTGATCGCCATTTGGTACAACGCCTTGCTTCGTTCTGCAAATAGTCCATTAAGACAAAAGTGCGTCGACTTTTTTGGTCAAATCCGCCCGATTTTGGCTGGGTCGTATTGCCAGTTCTGTTTGCTCCTGCCACTTCCAGGATTTTCTGCCACGTGACGATGGCACCAAATGCCTTTACCCAAATATGCGAAAGCATTTTCAAGCAGGGTGGTAATGACAGAATACAATGGGCCGGATTTTCCGACCCCCCACGGGTGCGTACGCGCCCGTAGGGGCCGTGCAAGTGCCGGTTTCAGGCATGTCAAGCGCATGCGCTGAAACCCAGCACTTGCGATCTGTCAAGAATTCTCTTGACAGATCATCTGGTTGCCCAAGAAAAATGCCTCTGCGGGTGGAGAGTTGCGCTTTTTGCACAACTTCCACCCGCTGAATGACTGTCAAGGCCTGCTTTTACCAGCTTAAGAGTTCTTAAAAAATAGAAAAATGAAATTTGATAACTCATTTGTAAATTAAAAATACTCTTCAAAAAGGTAAGTTTATTTTTAGCCCCGTAAAAACATTTAAGTTTTTTCTTCAAAAAATTAAATTTTTGTATAAAATATTTAATTAAATGGCATTTTAATTATGTAATAAAAATATATATATTTAATGTTTGTGTGTTTTTAAATGTGATCCCCATTCATATTTTTGAGAGTTCTGACCGTACGGAACTGTCAAAAGTGTGAAGGGGGATTCCCTTCTTCCATTGGTTCGCCATGGCCAACGTGATCCCAGGGGCTCTTGCGAACCCGCATGCGCCCCTGGGATACCTAGGCCTCCACACATTTTGAAGAGGAGGCGCCCAGGATCGCAAGCCTCGGGATCTATGGAACCAGCAGCTAAGTTTGTAAATTTTTTTCCGATCGGAGGCATCCACACACAGGAAACCTCCGATTGGAAATTCAGGGCCCATGTATTTTGCGCAATTACCACCATAGCAAATGTTACTGGTGTCCAGTTGTGGTCAGAAATTGCCCCCTCCCCGGAAGGGGAATCAATCATACAGCAACTAATTATCTGCTGCATTTAAAAACTTAACCTAAAAATCTGATTCCTCTACAGTTGCCCCAGAAGCAGGTGGTCCCATTGCTCGGGCACCCAAGGCCTGAAACAGCAATTTTACTTGCTACCTCCCTCCGAGACAGGCTCCAACTGGAAGCCCGCCAAAGTTATGAAAATTGCACTGAATTTAGGAAACCAGCTGGGGTTAGCGCTGAGACAAATGGGTGGGTGGAAGTCCCATCTCACTATATAGCAGGATTCTGCCAAAGCAGAAAATCCTGCTATATAGTGATTTACAGTCAAGTGACAAATGGATTTGGACACAACACTTATTAAATGGACACTGCAGTTGGTATACCCTGGAAATGCAGACGCACTCTGTATCTTTAAGTATATATTTGATTACATTTCAAAAGATACATTTTTGATTTTCTTTCTTCCTGGTTGAACTTCAATAGGCACAAGGCGTATCTCAAGGTGCATGTTCCCATTTCACTAGTTCTTCTGCTGGCATCAACAGGAAGATGGGGCACTCAATGGGCAAAAGGCCAAGAACCTCACAAAGTTTTTCGTAAAGGACATTATCTTGAGTCCTGTGTTACTAAGAGCATCAACAGAGGGTCATTTATGATTACTCTTTTTGAAAAAAATAGATAAGTCCCGTAAACTATTGTGATCAGCTGTATTATCTTTGCTACTGCTCATCTTTAATCAATAAACCTGTTCTGTCGTTTAACGCTCACGTCAGATACTCTAATCTATCTCAAATTGCATTCGAGCCCATGAGATATACAGTCAGCTAAATACCATGTATAGGTTTTTGTTGGATGCCTGAGCTCACTACATTAATACTGGTTGTGCAACGGCACCCTCTTGTTTGCAGAGAGCTTGGGCTCACTTGTGGGTGAAGTCACCAATGTTAGACAAGAGAATTATGTGAATGAAAGATCCAAAAAGTAACAGTACTATTAGCCAAACATCCTGTAGGCATTCCACTGGTTAGGGCCAATAACATTTTTGTTTTTGTCAGAGAATTCTCTGTTCAGCCCAAATACAAACATGGCTTTAATTGGGCAACGAGATATTTGAGGAACTGTGTGGTCTATACAACACAGAACAGAATCACACCCAAAATATCAGAAAATTATTCGTAATAAAAAAAAAACACAAATGAGACAGTGATTTTCCATGCTGCACAATGACCATCAACCTCCTCCTCACATATGGTTCACATATCACTCGTTCATGTGAACTGGATAAATTCTATAGTTACAAGAGCTGGACTTAAGGTACAAGAGCATGATAAGTCAAGTTAGTGATTGAACAGTGAGATTCCAATTGCAGTATTATTCTGAAAGATGGTTTCAGTCTGGTAAAATAACTTTATTCAATGGGCCATTTGTGTTAAATTGTACAACAGTAAAAGCACAAATTGTACATCAGGTACACAACAGAGTAACTGTTACCATTGGAAAACTAAGAAGAATAGCTGTTTTTATAGAGCATGTTATAAAGCCTGTCAAGCAATCAAACCTAAGAGTCATAAAATTTTACAGCACAGGACAGGCCATTCAGCCATCGAGTCTGGCCAATGTTTTTCCTCCAGAAGCCACCTAGACTAATCCCACACTCCTGCTCACTGCGCATTTCCTTCAACTGTTCTCTTTTTCAAGCAACTTTCTGGTTCCTTTTTACAAGTATTTATTTATGCACTCTGCCTCATCAATGGTTCACAGCAGACAATTACACATTCTAACCAGTCTCTGTTTAAAGGAATTTTTCTCATTTCCCCTTCAAGTCTTTTGATTACTTTAAATGTGTACGCTTTTTATACTGCCTCACCAACTAGTGGATATAAGCTCATATTTACCGCAACATAACCCTACTGATACACTGCGTCATCTCCACTTCTTTTATATCTTACCTATTATTGAGTGCCCGTAAGTGTGCATGGTAATTCAACTGTGGACCAACTACGGTCTTGTACAAGTTCAACATTACATCCTTGCTTTTGTAATCTATGCCTGTAGATAAAAAAACTAAAGAATTTAATTTACCTTTTTATGGCCTTATCTACTTGTACTGCCACCTTTAATGACCAACGTATCTTCATACCAAAGTCCCTCTGTTCTGCTTCATTTAAAATCTTACAATTTGAGGCATATTTCTGTCCTGTACTTTTGCTTCCAATATGTATTTCTTCATAGTTCTCTACATTGAACTGCATCTGCCATCTATCTTCCCGTCCTTCTCGCCGACACATGTCCTCCTGCAGTCTGGCACAATCTGACAACCTCCAATTTGGAGTCATCAGAAAATGTCTCTATTATCCATTACTCCTGTCCTTGCTGACTGATGGTGGCTCCCATCCTCCAACACCTCAAATTTGAAATTATCACCCTTGTGTTTAATCCAACCATGGCCTCACCTTTCCCCATCTCTGTAACCTCATTCAGACCTGCAATCGCACCCCCCCCCCACCCCCCCGCCAACGCTCTGTTCCTGATTCCAATCTCGTGTGCATACCCTCTCCCTTCACCCTACCATTGGTGACCATGCCACCAGCTGCCTAGGCCCCACACTCTGGAATTGCCTCCCGAAACCCTTCTGCCTTTCCACCATCTTCTACTCCTTTAAGACACACTCGGACCAAGCTTTTTAGCTATCGTCTTTAATCTTTCTTTGGTTTGGTGTCCATTTTTCCTCATGCCTCCGTGAAGCACCTTGGGACGTTTTTCCACATTAAAGGCGGGCTATAAATGCAAGTTGTTGCTATCTGTCTTTCTCTCAATCTCTCGCTCCCTAGTGGCAGCCAACAACTGGTCAGGCTGCATGACAAATAAGTCTAAGCCAGCAATCTGTTAGGGTGGGCGGTGCTGGGAGGCTGTGGCCTGATGTACAGAAACAGGTCCCAACAGATCACACTCTGTTTCTTTCTCTCACTCACACGCGCACACACAATTAATATCAGTCAAATAAATCTAAAACTTACCTCAGAACCGTCAGATAACACTTGATGGATCACAGGCTTTTCAGGTTTATATCCTGAAAGATCAATTATGTCACAATCTTACAGGTCATTTTTCCCCACTGAGTGTGCAATTAAGATGAATATATTGTTAACTGTTCATGAAGGGAAGTACAGTAACTTTCCAGAGACAAAAATAAATGAATTCATTGTCTGCCTTTAAGTATAAATAAGAGAAAGGACAGCTGCTGTTCCTGTGTCTCTTACTGTGTTTTGGAATAGGAAGGAAGACAGACAGACTCTGAAGGGACAGTGGTGAGAAAATCTTACTGATTGTGGGGTGGGAAATTATGTATCCTGCACATGTGCAGACTAACATAGCATAGCTTAAACTAGCATAGCATTGAGGGCAATATGTCAATTTCAATCCCATATTTGTAAAAGACAAAATACAATTCTCTACAAAACATCTTGTATTTATATAGCGCCTTTAATGTAGTAAAACATCCCAGGCGCTTCACAGGAGTATTAAAAGACAAAAAAAATTTGACACCGAGCCACATGAGGAGAAATTAGGGCAGGTGACCAAAAGCTTGGTCAAAGAGGTAGGTTTTAAGGAGCGTCTTCAAGGAGGAAAGAGAGGTAGCGAGGCGAAGAGGTTTAGGCAGGGAATTCCAAAGCTTAAGGCCGAGGCACCTGAAGCACCAATGGTTGAGCGATTATAATCAGGGATGCTCAAGAGGGCAGAATTAGAGGAGCGCAGATATCTCGGGGGGGGGTTGTGGGGCTGAAGGAGATTACAGAGATAGGGAGGGGCGAGGCCATGGAGGGATTTGAAAACAAGGATGAGAATTTTGAAATCGAGGCGTTGCCTAACGGGGTTGAAAATGTGGGTCAGCGAGCACAGGAGTGATGGGTGAACGGGACTTGGTGACTAGGTAAACTGGAACGGGACTCTAGGAAAATTTAATTTGTTAATGTAACATACGCAATTCTTTAGTCTTTTTGTTTTGCTTAAATCCTTATTTTTGACATTAAAAGATTCAATTACTTCGGGAAAAAAATGTTGAACAAAAGGAGTTTGGGGCAGATTAGGACAGTAGTCAAAGCTCGGAAAGGAGGAGACCGAGCACTGAACGTGGGACAGCAGCAGATGGGTCCACTGTGGAGAGATGAGTAGAGGTATGGGCATGAATATGAGTGAGCAGAAGTTCAGTGCAAGATGGGGGCTGGAAGTGGGGAGGTAGAGAGTGTTGGAAATATGCAAACATACAGAAATTCTTGGTCAGTTGAGGGTAAAGAGTGGCAATTAAGATATAGTAGAGTAAAAATTGGGTAGAATGATTCGCAAATGGAACACTAACACAGAGTATATCAGTGAGACAGTGAAACCACCCACTAGAGATCCATGTATAATTATTTTTAAATGTGTGTATATATATATATATATATATATATATATATATAAAAAATATACACACATTTGTATATATACATAAAAACATGATAAAGTATAATATAACATGAAACAGAGACAACATTTTTACAGGACTTCATACATCTCCCAGCCAGTCACACATTAAAATTGAGATTGACCCACTTCAAAGTGACTCCTCTGTGCTGCATGTAGTAATTGGTTTTCCTGAGCAAACTGCGTACCCTTCAATTATGTTTGCTGTAAATATAGTTTGAATGGATTAGGCTATTGTTTGCATGAAAAAAAATGAACAATTTGCTCATACTGTGTCAGTAAATATAGTTGCCTTGTGCTCTGCAGTTAGCCTTATTTCCTATGTTTTATAACATTATCAAATCATTTTCTAAATAAACTTTTATTAGTTTTGGGTTGTAAAGCCCCCAGTTTGTACTTCATTTTCTGCCAATCCAAAGTGAGTGTAATAGTTGAGCACAAGGTTACATTTAATCCATTTCAAGGTTACTTAAATGTTTTAGTTGTTAGTCCTCAGATCTATGCAAATCTGCAAAGGCAGAAAGTGAAAAATCGTAACTTCTAGATCATGGAGAAATAAAAGTCCACTCACAGGAACTATGGTCAAGTAGTTGAACAAAGAACACTAAAGTTCCTAAAACTGTAATGATGATATAAACCGCAAACACAATTCCTGGCGGTGATTTGTGAGGTTTACAGTGTTTGAAAATCCTGTCACCATAACTAACTTTACCATTCAGTGGTTCCTGTAAATGTCAATGGAAGTCATGCATCATCTACAATCAATCTGATGGTGGATTCAGAATTAACTTGGGAAAGCAAAGCTTAGCTACATCATAAACATCTAAATTGAAATGATTTCTCGATCAGTTTGTGAACCAACTCGAATGCTTCAGCCACACCAAATGTGAGTGGTTTGGACATACTGGAGTTGATTTCCATCTACAGCATACAACAGGCAAGTGCCTGATGTCGCCAGTTAGGCTTGAACCATTTTGATGGTCAGGCCTCATTTGCATTCTGTAAGTGAGCTGCCTGCACGTTTCCAGTGCCGATAGGCAACTCACCATTTTGGGAGAGCAGGGAAAAACTGCAGGGCATCCACAGAGCATGGGTCTGTAAGTAGCACCTTAAAGGGGTGGGCTGTGCAGATTGTAGCGAGTGGTGACAGAGGGAATTAATAAAGA
Organism: Squalus acanthias; assembly: GCA_030390025.1. Lineage (NCBI taxonomy): Eukaryota > Metazoa > Chordata > Chondrichthyes > Squaliformes > Squalidae > Squalus > Squalus acanthias. The sequence goes on from CM059437.1 coordinate 81,022,973, forward strand.
GGCTTGAGGACTTTGCAGAGGGAGCAGGGAGAGCAATTAAGCTCATCCTTAAGAGATTGAACACTTGCCCATGCATACATTTTTTATATTGTCAAGTCTGCTTCAAGCAATCGCTTTAAGTGATGCTGGTCCTGATCGTTTCGCACTCTATGCCGCCACCCATGTATAGTGGGCAGGTTTCCCCGAGCAGGACACCATGCTGATGACAACCGAAATAGCACCAGAGTCCTAACGACATCATGGGACCCCTGCTTAGCATAGATTAATGAGGCTCCAGTCTGGGTCTGGCTGGAGCACTGACTGCCAAAATCGAGGCCCGCTCAACAATTGCAGAGTGCTGCCTTTGAGCGGAAAGTCAGCGGCAAGTGCTTTTAAAAAAAAAAAATTTAGTCTGGCTGCTGCCCCATTCCTGCTAAATAAAAAAACGGGGTGTATCTCTATCACATCTGAAAAGAAAACAAGGACATTAATAAAGAAATATTAATCGTGACTCTATGATATTTGATTGCTGAGATGAACTCTACGGGAGCAGTGGTTGGAATAAATGACCAACAATAAAAGCCAAGTACTCGCAGGGTCAAGAGTCACAGACCGTGCAAAGCTGCCACACTTCAAACATGTTCAACTGCTATGAAGAGTGCCTGGTTGAGACCCAAATTATGTTGCAGGAAACGTTGTTGCATTTTATGTGGTTGGAAAAAAGATGTCATCTAGAGGGGACACTGGATGACTCCAAACTCTTGGCAGTGGATCAGACAATTTGAGGAAAAGTTGCCAACTAACCAGGGGCAAGCTACCGTATGCAACTAAAGAGGGGGGGAAGAGATGAAAAACAAAGCAACACACTAGCTTTCAAAAATCTGTGTGCTTATCCTCCGTGTCCAGCCCTTTAGCTTTCTATTAATACAGAATAGGTAGTAATTTTTTTTCGGATACACATATATAAGTCCCAAAACACCAAGGGGGAGAAATTCAGTATCGCCCCATTTGGGGCGCAATTATCGGCCGGGCGCAAAGATTAGCGCCTGGCGCTAATTATCGCCACCGACTGCAAACTTGACTTTTATTGCCGCTGGAGGTGATTGGAGTGCTAAATCAGGCACTTCACACCTGTCTTAAGGCGCAAAGGCCGAGGAGCGAGGCGCTACCTCAGAGCGCTGGTGAAGCTCATGTAATGTCAGTCAGCAATGGAACACACACACAATGGCACGGGCCAGTTCTTAAAGGGGATGGTTAATCTCACTTTCCATCCACATCCTGCTAATTGCAGCCTTGAATCTCGGCCTGGAGAGCCCTGCACATCAAATCTGCTGGAAAGAACAATGGAGAGTACCAGGCAAAGAGCTCAGAGTGCAGCCCCCACAGTCTCTTCTAAATCGATACAAGGAATGGCAAATCAAAATGAACCTGCAAAGTGCTGCTCAGTACCCAAAACTCCTTCACACAACGTTGAATCTCTCCAGAAGTCTCTCTCTCTCTCTCTCTCTCTCTCTCTCAGAATGCGTAGTTCAAAAATGGCACCAACAATAAAAGGCAGGAAGCGGTCACCTTTAAATAGCGCTCCCCCTTTCCCTTCTTGACTGCAGAACGCTCCCCTCAACCTGTCGTTGCTAGCGTCAGGCGGTAAGGCAGGGGGCGCCACTCAATATCCGCTCCGGGGCGTTGCGCACTCAACTGACGTCACGATCTGCCGGCGCAGGAGATCATGGCGGTAGTGTTTAGCGCCGCCACAAAATGTCTAGTTAATTTCGCGAGCGGTGCAAACTTCGCCGCGCCTGGGCGCTGGATGCTTTGCGCCCCATTAGCGCCCTCTTAAGGCGCTAACGGGAGACGCAACCAACTGAATTTTTCCCCCCAAGTTTGTAAAGGAACCTAGGGCTGGATTTTACCAACTGCGGCGGGTCCCAGCCTTGCTGTCAGCTCCAGCCCGCTGTCCAAAATGATTTTCCCCTGATTAGACTGGTTAAGCCCGCCCGGCGCATTTGCTAGCCAATTGAAGGAAGCGGGTCTGATGATGTCATTTGATGACGCGTCATCAGTCGGTTTCCTTAAAAAGTGACCATGCGCAAATCGATTTTGACAGTTGTGCTGTCAGTGTTCTACAGTATTGAGGTGCTGCAAACACTGACAAGCACTGCACAGAGGTGCACGGCTGCACCCAGGCTCTCCCATGACTCCCTCCAAGGAGGGAGTCACAGCACACAGGGAGGTTCTCTTCCCTTCTGATGGGCGGAAGAGACCTCCCCAGGAGACCAATGCAGCCTGGTTGCACATTGCACAGAAGGACACAAGCAAGGATGTCATCAGGAGGACCAGGCTGCAGTGGCGCAAACCTTTCAATGATCTCAAAAGATCACAAAATCTTAGTACAAAGCTGCGCTCAATCTCATCCTGCTGTGCCACTCATCACATCCCCATCACTCTGCACATCCTTACTCACACCAACATACCTTGCACCTACACCCATCCCTCTCTCTCTACATTATCGCTTCCCCATCTCACTAGCCATCCCTCACACTCATCCTAGTGCAATCATACCAACTAACACACAAGGCTAGGCACTTGGGTGTTTTATGCAATGTTCATGTAAAGTTTCTGTTAATGTGGTGTCAAACACTGAAACCTTTATTTTGAACACTTTGCGTTCTTGGACAGCGCTGGCAGACCCAACATTTGGGAAAGGCGCGTGGCGGCGGGTTGACGGCGGGGTCCCGACCGGCTGTCAAAAAAAACACATTTTCCCACCCGACCCGCCACCGATCGCGCCTGCTGACCCCCCACAAGATTCTGCCCCTAGTGTTTGATCAAGGCACCTACAAAGTTTAGAAAAATCTGGCAAACTATTTATAATTTCTTACAGATATGAAGATAGGACATTTGGACAGCGCTCGAATGCCCACTTTGTAAGCAATCCATAACTTGATGAATAGAAGGTTTTTAAATTTAAAAAAATTGAACACATTTTTATTCTCTCTGTGTCATGTACCAGTTTCTTGTCCCAGAGGACAAGCAGGTCACTTACTCCCTGGTGTCAGATTACTCGGTTCGTGAACTAATGGATGGAGAGGAAGTGAGATGTGACTAGCTCTGACTTTTTCCCTCATAGTTGGGGGTGGGGGGGTCGGGAGCGAGGAAATGGGGTCAGGGAACTAAAAAGCCCCCCCAAAACATTTTGCTTGGACGATGATTTAATTCTATAAAATGGGAGAGTACCTTGAACAAAAAGTAATTCCTCTAAAGGAATGGCTGTACGCTGTACATTCTGTATCAAAGCTTAACTAGACCAGCCATATCAACACCATGGCTGCAAGAACAGAGCAGAGGCTGGGTACGCTGTAAAAAGTGTCACATCTGCTGATCCTTCAATGTTTCTCCACCAGCTACAAGGCTCAAGTTAGGAGTATGATGGAATACTCTACCTTGCCTGGATGTGTGCTGCTGCAACAACATTCAAGAAGCTTGACACCATCTGGGACAGAAATTGAGGGAAGGAGAGAGTGCCCTGCCACTGAATTCAATATCAATATCCATCTTCTCCACTGTTGCTGCAGTATGTACGATCTACAGGATACACTGCAGCAACTTGCCAAGCCTACTTCAAAAGCGCCTCCCAGCCACGTGACCTCCACCACTGAGTGAGCAGCAACTTTTTGGGAAGACCATCACCTGCAAGGTTCCCTCCACTTTACACAATATCCTGACTTAGACATATACCACTGTTGTTTCATCGTCACTGGGGAAAAATCCTACATTTCCTACTCAACACCATCGAGGGGGCACCATCACCACAAGGACTACAGCAGTTTAAGGAGAAGATTCACCACCACTTATTCAGGGCAACTAGGGATGGACAATAGGTGCAGCCTTGCGAGCACCTCCCACATCAAGTGCACAATGAAACATTTTCACCAACGGCACATGTAGTGTCTAGTTTAAAGACTAAAGTAGTAATCTTTCCCAGCTCCCCAGAAGCAATCAGAGCTTGCTTCATGGCACATGCTGTTCCAGAATTGAGCCTTCCGGTAAAACTCTCCCAAATGGCATTCCTGCCCCTTTCAATTAGGTATTTGTTGGTACATTCAGTCAAAGAAACTGTTGGACAAAATTATACTGCAGGCTCCCAAACTTTGTTTTTAAACAACAATTTGGTTTTAATTATGTTTTACTTTACAAGCATGCTTGCTTATTTAACTATTGTTGCAATGTACATATTTTACTCATTTGTGCATGCAGACGCCACAGACCTGGTCTCGATTGGAATTGGCTCACTTGTAAATGGCCAACTCTACATTCCCACTGGACTCAGTTACAAAGTGCTCCAGTTCACTTTTTGATTCACTAACAGGTCTGGGATCCGTTACCAAACTATGTCATTTCCTCTCTCCTTCCCTCAGGCATACTTTCTGAGGGAAAACAGGTCTGGTTACAGTACATCAAATGAACTTAATGGAGGTACTGTACAGCTGAAATGGCCTCAAAGGCAATGGGAACGCTTCCAACCTGGCCCCAAAGCAGTTACAACTCAGAACCAGATTAACTTAGAAAGCAACTCAAGTGCCTACAGAAATAAAATTCCCCTTTTAACCCTTTTAGTTTGGTGTATGAAACAATTTCATTGCTTTTTGCATTTACGGTTCAAGTTTGAAATGAGGGTAACTGTAACTCCCCAAGAGACTAATGGACAGCACTTCACAACAAGTCCATTATTTTCTGTAGTTGCACTTATCTATATTATTTTTGTCTGTCAATGCCCTGACTTCTCCAAACCCTCAAAACCCACACTATTTCTTGTTTGTTTTGAAGTTGAGAATCTGGCACCTCGTGGCAATTAGTCTGGCACCCAGTGACAAGCATCAATAATTTCGAAACAAGACTAGGACGTCACCTAACCCATAAGTCCCCCTTCCATAGTAATGCTGTTGAAGTTCCTGACAACACGACTGTCTTACTTTCATTTTAAAGGAATATAAGGAACAGTTAAGAAAAAAGTAGTTTTATTCACTGGGTAGCCATACTTAAGTCACTGAAGAAGTAGGCAACGTATCAAACATGGAGAAAGGAGGTCACAAACTTCCAATGAGAAACTAACAGGGTGATACAAAACCAGGCAATCCAGGATGAGCAGTTTTCAAAATTTACTCATTAGAAAAGGTGAGGATGAACCAATGAAATTGCTCAAAATAATTTTTGAAAACTTTCACTCACTATCTCAGACACTCACCAAGGTAAGGATATAATACTAGAAATAAGATCTATAACACAATAAGGACAATAAAAACACAATAAACGCAAGAAAATTATTTAAACTGATTTGGGAGGGAAGACTTACCTTGAGCTTGCTTCTGGAGATCAGCTAGTTGTGAAGGGAAATGCTACGACTGTTACTTAGAGAGACAACAGTGCCCACAGCTGAATCCTGAACATACAACTGCAGTTTGCCAAGAAATATTATGCTTGTATCCGCTCATAAAAATAATTTTGAAAAAAAATTGCCTCAGTCCATTTATTTTCTCAACTGAATCTAGTGTCAAACAATAATATCGGTTGATAGTATAGGAAAGAGGCTGGAATAACAACAGAGAGTGTTAGGCAGTGAAAACACAAATAATGCGGGTAGATATTTTTTAATCAGGGTGGACGACACCAGGATTGCTTTGGTAATTTTATTCTGATGTACTTTTGCCTCCCTTTTGTACCCAACCCCTCCTTCCCATGAACTACTACCAAAAGTACTGGCAATCTGCTCTTGGGACTCTTATTATACCAAGTTCGGACAGCTGAGAGTGGTCTGGGTTGACTTACTTGTCAATTTTGCCTCCCTCCCTAGAGAAATGGCAACTCGCTTCCACTCGATGCCTTCTCTCAGCAACATGACCAAATTTGGAAAACTAACAATGTGGGGAGCCACAAGCACAGAATTGAGAGAAACTACCATGTGTAATGGTGCCACGGTCTAAACAGAACTGCCTGTTATTTCAACTTTTGATTGGAATATTGAATGAATAATTAACTACGCTGTGGTATAAAGGTCCACAAACCTGCAGTTTATAAAATCTCAATCCAACCACAAAATAGGGGAAGTAGTCGAGCATCTATTCGAATTCCTCTGCCGTCACAACCAGTGTTGGAGGTATTTTGATTCGTCATTCAAATTTGTCACCCTGTAAAATCATACACTGTAAGTCACCACAATCAGGTTCACCGATTTTAATAGACTTTGGTTATTGGGGATAGTGGACCGAGTCAGCACATACCTTGCCACTCACACCTTCCTGTTAAATGCTCTCTGATGTATGCACTTAAATGGTGGTGTTTCGAATACCAATATTTTAGCAGACAAATCCTGAAAATATAGGTACAATTCCAGCCTGCTGATAACTATGTCTGGGGGTGTGGGAAAGAAATCAATATCATCCTTAATAGGCATTTACTTGACAGTTAGATGCCTCAATGGAGACAAGTCAGCAGGTTCAATCACTACCATTTATCTCTAGAGGGACTGGGTTTGCACATCCTCAGGGATAATGGCTCAAAAGATCATTTCTATCAGTTGGTTAAGGGTCACGTCTTTGATGAGTTCTGACAGCCTCAGGCCAATCCCTGGAGTAGACATGTCCACAGTACAATGCTGCTCCAATTAAGCAGTTTTATTTATAAAACACCTGGGTTAAAAGGATAGGGAATGCAAACATTGTCCTGCACAGGGGGGAAAAAAAGGTACTTGTCCAATATCAGATTTAACAGCTCACACAGCGTACACAGAGTTCAAGATTACAAGCAGTCTGACAGTTGATTGCCCTGAGCGAAGAAGGAATAGCTCCTGTACAAGGGTGGAAATTCCATTTGCTGGGTAACCTACTGGTAATTTCCAATTGAAAAGGCTGGAAGACAAACCAACTTGCCAGCTCATATGCCTCAGTTTATCACAAGGCACATTTAGCATATGTTGATACTAATATGCACATGTAATAAATTACACTTAAGCCAGTGCACTTTAATTTTGAGAGATCGTTTTAATTCTTCACATTAAATTGATCCCATCAGTCAGTGACCATTCTTAAAATACCCAAGTTTGAAAAGACATACTGTATCATAGTAGTCCTGAGTGTTTTTCACAGTACATCTACCATTACATTTTACTGAATTCTTCATGATACAGTCTCTTGGGTGTGCGTCTTCATCCATCTGCAATTCATTTATTATCTTTCTGCTTTATCCTGTAACGTAATCATTCCTTATTGTGGTGGGACTGGATTCTTTTGCAGAGTATGACTCATTACGTTTGTTCCAAATGCTTGAAACAGATTGGAAGCTGCTCATTGCTTAATGGTCATCAACAAGCTGACGCGCTTTGTTTAAACTGTGGGTACGCGACATCCGTATTATTGACAGCTCTACGTTGTAGGCAAAACACGTGCTACTTTAAAACTAGAAGCAGCTTTATCTATTGAAAGACCTAAGTGGCTAAGAGTTCAACAATTTCAGATCATAACCTCGGCCCCTATCCGAGATATATTTTTTATCCACACTTTTTGTTTGTGCCTTCTGTTCTTCTCTCCCACATGGCAGCTGTCTTTCATTCTGCCAGCGCAATTCACACTTCATCTAGAGCCATCCTTTGTTTCTTAACCTGTCCCATTACCATCTTCTTTTGCCTTGAATATCTCTTAATGTCTCTTAACTTCTCCTGCCTTCTATCCGATCACAGACCTTCCCTTTTGTTCTTTCATTCCCTCCCCCATTTCCCAGCCCCTACACTTGCTTAAAAATCTGTTCCATTTCCTGCTTTTTTCCAGTTCTGACGAAAGGTCATCGACCTGAAACGTTAACTCGGTTTCTCTCTTCACAGATGCTGCCTGACCTGCTGAGTATCTCCAGCATTTTCTGTTTTTATATCAGAACTGTGAACCCTGGTTAATTTTCCCTCTTCTTCCCTGCCGTGAGTGAGTGAGGACATTAAAGGACACTAAAGGTCAGCCGTGATGACCCCTCCAGTGAAACAGCGTGCCAACCCTCGCTGTCTAGGCTCACACATAAATAATTGCCACTTGGCGGAGGTATTGGAGGACAGTCAACTACCTCCGAACTGTAGCCCGACTTCAAGGGAAGAAGAGGAAAGGAGACAGGCAGAAAAAAGTGAAGAGGACAAAGGTGAATAGACATGTTAAAAATCAGACAGCCCCATTAGCTTACTAATGCTCAAGTAGTCGTATATATAGATACGCTTCTTCCACCCACAGGTTACCAAGACAAGATTTTAACTCGGTAGTTCAGCACGAAGAGAAGAGAAATGCCAAAAAAATGTTTGAAATCTGATTTCAGATGCCATGTTGCAAGTAATTTAAAAGACATAGTTATCATTTACAGATCGATTGGTAATGGAAGATATTAGTGCACCTTTAAAACTGAGTTGTAGGCTAAAAATCATCCTCCACACTTATTCGAACATTGTGGAAGGAACTTTATCCTGCACCTAACCTACGCAATACTTGACTCTGGAGTGCTCCACAGACCAGTGTAAAAGGGGCTTTATTCTGTATCTAACCCATGCTGTACCTTCCAAGGAGTATCTGATAGGGCAGAAATAGATGCAGGTATACTCTCCATCTAACCCGATCTAAGAGTCCTTGATGGGGTTGTTGTAGAAAGAGTTTTCCTTCGTACGTCCCTAAACAGTATCTGACCTGTGAGTGCTTTATTAAACAGTGTAGAAGGAGCTTTAATCTGTACTATAGCTGACCTGGGAGTTCTGGGTAGTGACAGTGGAAACAAAAACTGTAAAGTGTTCTATTACCCTGGGGTGACAGTTCTCATAGCTCAACAATCAAAAATTCACTAAAAAACACAGATTGCTTTGCATCCCAAGAATAAAAATGGCCATCCTCTACCTATCAATTTCCACAATACAGGCTAAGTAAACCGGCTATGTAGGAGTGTAATCGATTCATGTAATCTAGGATTGTACTTCTTTCCTAGGCTGTTACAAGAGAACCAGCTAGGAGGGACTGAAAAATGTGTGTCAGCAACTTATTTGGCTTTCATCTCCTTATTGGTTATTTTACAAAAGGCATACTGAGAGTTGGCGAGGAGGAGGGGGAAAGGTGGGCGAAGAGATCAAGTGGCTAAACATCCATGAATAAATTACATCTGAAATTGACAAGAGATTCATTGAAAAGCAAATGTTATGATTTCCAAAGCAGGCATCTGATTTCCATCACCAATATTGGCAGTAAACATCTTATGGGATCAACACTTTCCATTCTGGTGAACAAAGTCTTCAATCTTTTGGGGCTCCATCAGCAATTGTACACAAAAATAAATCACAACTCTCAAATTGACTTAGTCCAGAAATTAGGAACTCTTCTTCAATTCTGTATAATTCCTCCAATTCAGCCTCACAAAGATCAGCACTGGAAACACAGAGGCAGATCATTTCCAGAGGTAACTGAAAACATATGTACAACTTACAAGTGATAAAGGATATTGAACAGTCAGGTTATTAATTGCCCTTATTAATTGAGATTTAACAAGATGACAATACAGTTTAAAATAAGAATTCTACCAGGCCCCTTGCTCAAAAGCACTTTACTGCTCCTATATCCAAGTGTGGAGCAGACTGACTTTACTCTTAGTAACACTGCTACTATGTACATTACAGAATGAGCATATTACCCTTTGCTCCCAATTACTCTCTTGTGCAAAATACAGAATAAGTACGTATTACTTCACTCCCACGAGCACTGCCTCACATACAGCACAGAATAAGTTATTCACTCCTTATAATGCTGCTCCACTTGTACCAATAGGAATGAGCATATTATCCATTGCTTATAAACTGCACCAGCTTACCAATGTAGATAAAGACTATATTGCTCTCGTGCTGTTGTGTACCCGTACAAAATAACAATGACCATTTTGCTCCTAATAATGCTTTTTCCGAATGTAGGATTGTATCGTAAAAGAACGTGTATCTGTTTAAGAAAACCAGTTCAAAAATATCTAGCTTGCACAAAAATAACGATAATATGCACTCTGAATTCACTGTAGAACAGAACCAATGTGCTATTTTGCCAAGCGTGACTGCAGGGACCCAGCAGGCATTCCTTTTTAAGATTCCTCTACAACATATTACAGCTGTCCAGATGGCTGATGGTCATACTGTGTCACAGTTCTGCCTGCCTGCCTGCAGCCCCTCCTCCTCTCCGCCTGCAGCCCCCCCCCCCCCCCACTCCTCTCCATCCATCAGGAATTCAGTCCCTAAACCACCATGTAATTAGCTGCAGAGGAAAATCCTGAAAGGTTTAAATCACAAAACCATAGCAAATTAAATACAAAGTGTCCAGAAAATGACCCACAGCAGCAGCTGCTGAATGATTTTACACATCACAGTGCACAGGAATAGTAACGAGTGAAGTGTCAGGGCCACCTAATGAAGAGGAAGCACTGAGCTGTTGCAAAACTCAGTATCTATGAAACAAATCAGACCCGAACAATGTTAAAATTTTTTATATGAAATAGCCAATGATTCCTGTTGGTTTCTTCGGAGCTTCATAGCCTGGCTGCTCGTCAAGGGGCCGAGCCAGGGATTTACAAGCAGCTGCCAATCTGGAGACATTTCCCTCAGCACAGCAATTAGCCTCTAAAGTGACAGGCCACGTTAAAAACTGCTCCATCTCAGCATCTAGCATCAGAACTGTTCTCAGGACCGTGAGCAGTGTCATAAGAGATCAGATAGTATTAAATAATATACACAATAATGTATTTGCAGCGGTGTTATACTCTGTTGTTGGGTGTAACACTCCTGTATATATTGTACTTAGAGTTGCTGGGTATAATGGGGTAAATTCAGCTGTTTTGCACACCGGGACAGCAGATGTGCCAGAAGAGAGGTGTGCAACCAACGGGAACACTGAATGGGGAAAGTAGGTCCTGTACTTCGTAAGCTGAATCACTTGAACCCATTTCAGGCCTTCAACTTAGCCTCATTAATGCCCCACATGTAATGCAGAAATATTTACATGACTTTTATTACCATTAGTAATAATGCCACTGCCTTCAATTGTTATGATGCGGAGATGCCGGTGTTGGACTGGGGTGGACAAAAATGAGAAGTCGCACAACACCAGGTTATAGTCCAACAGTTTTATTTAAAATTACGAGCTTTTGGAGCTCCGCTCCTTCTTCAGGTACAGGTACCTGAATTGGGGTAATTTACCCCATTATACCCAGCAACTCTAAGTACAATATATACTGGAGTGTTACACCCAACAACACAGAGTATAACACCGCTGCAAATACATTATTGTGTATATTATTTAATACTATCTGTACCTGTAGAAGGAGCAGCGCTCCGAAAGCTCGTAATTTTAAATAAAACTGTTGGACTATAACCTGGTGTTGTGCGACTTTTCAATTGTTATGCCTGTGGCCCATTCCTGGATAACGCTGCAATCTGAGTTTGTGCGCTACCGACACATGGATCAAGCACTTTCATCTCCTTTTCCACTAAATAGCATGATAAAACTATTCCCAAAGTATAGGGATCACTGATGTCCATGTCCCCAACTTTAAGTTCATCCCAGTGACAGCAAGTGACCAACTTTGTGTTTCAATACTTTGCACAATGCAAGATTTCAATAGTAATTTTCATTTTGATTGCGTGTCTTGCTGAGGTATGGGTATGCATATGTTGCAGTGATAGAATTGTAACGTTGAGAGGGGGTTTGGGGGGACGTACAAGCAGTACATTTTTAACAGATTGACAGGCCTTCTACCAGGTAGTGTTCCATCTTCTCTCCCCATCTGTTCCCACGTCCTGAAGGTACTATAGACAGCATTGAGCCTTGTTGTCACCTCCTACCAGGCACGATGGCACTGTTGACCCCTGGGAGGATGCCCTGGAATTAAAAATAGATGAACCCTCCCCACAGCCATGCAGCAGATCCACTTTTCCAGCCTCAAATGGCGTCCAACAAACCATTTGCCCACAGACTTGTTTCATGCCTTCACCGGCACGGACTCGATGGACTCCTTCTGTGCCGTTATGATTTATGACTCTATGACTTGGGGTTTGGTGTACATTCATTCTAAGCCATCATTTCTTGCCCCTGTACAGTTGTTGCAAAAGCCGAAATTTTTACAAAATGAACTTGAGCGTTTTACAACGGAACCGACACTTCTTATCCTTTTAATTTTGAGCTATGGGGCTCCATTTATCTTGCTCCCTATGCAAAGCTCAAGCACAGGATATGTACGAGCTCATTGTTCTGCCAGAATGTGATTAAGGCCTCATGCAGTGGTTTTGGTGGCATTTCAGCCTGGATTGCTAAAATGGCCCCAATATATATGAATGTTGTACCAAGTAGCAAATGGGTGTGGCTGCTATAGTATACCAGTAAATCCCCAGAGACGGTTTTAGTCCAGGACAGGGGCTTGAGCAGAAAAATGAGTACATGGGTATCTACATTAATGTAGCTTCAGTTAATGTGCTTTTCTGTTTTGCTTTCTTTCATCAGACACATGTTGAACACTACACAAGAGCAACCTGCACCTTTAACATGGAAAAACCACCCCAAAAAGAACCAAGGCTGTATTAGTGTTGCTGATTGCAGTGCACCTTCAGCAGGTGTCTCAAATAATATTTCATTCTTCAGCATAATTAACAACAAAATAAGTTCCAAGTTAATGTTCCCAATTATACGGTAACTGGTTCCAAGGTTCCATCAGCCCACCAACCCCAGCTGTCTTTATAACTAGCTCACCAAAATTAGACTGCATAAAAATGGCAGGGAATTTGGTGTTCTTGTGCAATTAGTAACACAGAACTCAGATGCCAGCCAGCCAGCGCAGCTCCCACATGTAACACTTTTCAACCCATACAGCTTTGTTCTGTGTAACAAGTTCAAGACATCACTGCACTGGCTGCTGGACTGCCGACCGTGTATTCTTATTTGGCTTTTCCAAATCCAGCCAACGTCAGAAGAGTGGTTTACTCTCGGTGACATAGTCCACATGCCGAACTGCAATATCTATTTGATCAGGGCGACTATCTTCAGTGCTCCTCCAAGGTTTCCTCTCCTATTCCTCCCAAGCTGTAAATACGCCATTTTACGAACGCTTCCTCCTTCTTACAGGCTCAGTGTGTTGAAATCAAGATTCAATTAATAGTCTCCAGGTCCAATTTATTCTTTTCCAGGATCTCAGAACAGTGGAACACCTTACCTATTTCAATCTGCCCTTCCTCCTGAAAACTTTTAAAACCATGGCTCGGCATCACTTAACAACTACTTCCCAATTTATTTTGTCATCATCTTTATTCTGAGATCATCTTTATTCCTTTCAATCTTGGCTGTGTCCTGCGTTATGGGCCTTGGACCTTCACTTTGGATTTTCAATAAAAGAGGACCCCTTTTGTTCCACCATATTGGAGTCTGCAGCAATAATTGTTTTACGCGACAACCTGCAGCAGCAGACCAGCTTTACATCTTACTTTTAGCCCCCCCCTCTCCTGTAGGTCGTGATGATCCAAACTGGTCTGCTGTTCCACTGGTGCTATCACCCCATTCTTCATATGAGTGCAGAAGGTGAATGCCACAGGAAACTCAACCACTTAGTCTTCCCCATCAAAATGCAGTGAAGATCAGGAAAACTATCCATACCCTGACAAACCTTTTTTTTAAAAAAAAACTAAACATTGGATGAGTTGGCTATAGCCCATTTACTGAAAGAGATTGTTAGCATAATACATCCCATCATAATAATGGACAAGACAGGCTGAAGTCATTTATTTTTTTCAGAAAGTTGGTACAACTTGTATGTCTTTTAGTATCGGCTGCCCACATACAGTGCTGACATGCACGGAGCCTCCCATCATGCAGTACTGACTGGCACGGAGACCAAGTATTACTTCCTGGCATCTAACATACTTCAAACTGGCCTGCTGAGTTTTATTCAGCTAAAACTGTCAAAACATTCTGTCCAAAGTTACCGAAAATGGTTGAAAGCAAATCACAGATGGGCAGAGCGGCTGTGTAAACTCATTCTACCTCAATGGCATGTGTAATTCAAGCAAAACTGACCAGTACCTTGTTCTGTGTGTAATTCTGCCAAATATTATTGAAACCAGATTGACACACTAATAATTCCTAATTACAGCAGCCCTTGTGGCTGCTACAGATGGAAGAAGCAATACATTTTGGAAGGAACATGAAAGGGGGTTGAGATAAATTCTTCATTCTTGGGAAGGTAAGCAAGGAAAGAAAACGGCTCATTAGAAATTACCCCAGCTAATCAGGCTTCCAAACTCCGCTCCATTCAGTCACAAAAAGCCAACAGAATATTGTTCAGCACCTCCTCCTGACACGTTCGTTGTTTGGGAAGGAAAGGATGTGCCTCCAGGGACAGCTGCTCTATAGAAACAGGGAGAAAGTAATGGCCACTGCTACACTCCATTAACAAACAGCTTCTTTGCAGCCTACACCAAATCAATATGAATCAAATACTCAGAACTGCCATTTAAAAGCAATGGCCTCTGCAAAAACCTGTGTCTTAATGCACAAGTGGCAACAGTAATAAAGTCAAACCAGTTTCCAACCATCCAGCTGTTACAATACTGAAGGTGTTGGGACTCCCACCTAAACAAGTTGAGTTTCACTTCCAAGTTCAGACGGATATTCATACTTGTTCTTTCCAAGTACGGGATGGAAGGAAAGAGCATCGTGCAAGAGGGGGAGAAAAACTTTGGCAGGGGAAGACTCTTTTCCCATAGTACTCAAGTGCATCTCCTGGTGGGTGTAGAAAGGAATAGCATTGATGATGTGTGTCAGGAAGTCAGCAGCCTGAACTGTCCCACCCTCCCAAACGAGGGTGGCAGCAGAAAGGAATATGAAGCTAGGAGTTACAGCACTTAGAAATTAAAAAGTCAGCATTTTTCCCCCCAAATGTATAAGTATTTAAAACTACCACTAATTCTTTTCAGCTGGATAATTTGAGGGTGTTGAATAAATGTATTAATTTATTCCTTATTATCGCAAGCTACTTCCTATCAAGCAGCTCCAGCTGCCAGGAAAGAGTCAAAATATTTGGAGAGAAAAGTTGGGCATAACCAACAACCTTTAACCTATCATTTACACTATGTCATCATCAACTGCTTTGGGTCTGGGATACAGAACACACTAAAGCACATGGGACAAAAATAAGCCTAATGAATGAAAGTGGCTCAGACTGTCGACAAGGTGGCAGAGCAGAAGCTTTTCAGACTTTACTTTTATGTAATTTTTTTTAAAGTTATGTCTTCTACTGTGGTGAACTTAGCATTACGTTATTATAATGTATTGTGTCTCCGAGTTTGCTTAATAGATCAGTGAGTCAAGCAGACATTATGGAATGCAACGCCTGTTGGTTACTGTGTTTATCAACAACAGTTGCTGGGCTGACCACCAGTTTAAACATACTAGGACATACAATGCTGCAATTTTACTCGAACTTGAAACAGGAAAAACCCAGTCTGAATTGTATTCTTAATGCTTAGGCTCTGCTCTCCACACTAGGAGATACATTGCTAGAAATACCAACACTTAAAAATGCTAGTTTAGCTAGCTGTCACTTAACCCCCTTGGGGCACTTAACATCTAACTGTTTCACCTGGCATGGTGAAAATTCAGGTGAGACAGGTCGCTAGATGTTGAGTTTCAGATATTACTGTAAGCAGCTGAACAGTACATTGGAACTCAGGAGAAGCACAGTAAACTATTTTTGAACATTTTAGAATGCTTGATTTTTATAACCAAAAAGGCCATCAGTTTAACACTATTTTTGTACAACATTTTAAATTAGGTTATATTGACTGGCCAATTTAAAAAGATTGTATTGAAATTGAGATGTTTCCCAACCCTGGGCAGACGTATTACAGAATCTTTATCCATATGCCACAGAAATTGTCTTCAGGTGATGCAGGGTTCTCGGGGCCACGATTCTGACTAAATTTGGACATTACATTTTTTAAGAAAACCACAAGAACAGGTCAGATTACTAACATACTGTGCAATAGCAATCGAGGAACACAGATTCAATCTTCCCATTCCATTAAGATCCCATTGTCAGCTATGCTTCTCACCACAATCACATGGGAAAGGGGAAGCGGAGATGAAACTGGGGAGACAGCCATTCTCATGCATGTCCTGAAGGCTGTTGTAAAAGGCAGACTTTCAGGAGAAGGTTACCCGGCTGCCCTCGCCACTTCAGAGGGGGGAAAAAAAAAGTAATTCCACACCTCAAAAATAAATACAATTTGCAAACATCATAGTCATTCCTTGTCAAGCGCTCGCCACAAAAGACGCAGGTAAGGAGTTTCACTGCATACTGGGTCAATACGGTGCTCGACACCTTAGGCAGGTGAGGGGTTTGATAAATTCAGCAGCAAGCCTGGGGCCGTGCCTTTAGGAGTCGGGGCTTAGTGTAGCTTAGATGTGTACTTGAAGAAAGGGCACCAATGCCTCCGTGCGTTTTCCTGGCTCCAGGCACAGTTTTTGCATCACTTGCTCAGCCTGACAGATGTTAGAGTTTTTTTTTTAATTCAGATTTTGGGGACACAGCATCAGGTTGTGCCAGAGCTGAGCGATGCAGCCGCTTGCTATTTAGTTAAAGCTGGTCAAACCCGTGAGCAACACAAATTCCTTGCTTCACTGGTAGGAAGCCAAGGAGGTATGGGGTCACGTATAGTGGGAATGGTAAGGCCAGCTTTGGTTTTGATGGCCTCCAGAGCTCCTCCCAAAAGGGTACAAGGTGGGGCCAGGATCAGAGCATGTAATGAAGTGTGCCCTTTGCGAGACGGGTTGTGGGCAGTGGAGAATTAAGGTAAACTTAATGGTTCCCTCCATTGCTTCCCTGAGAGTGAGTGGTGAGTCATGTTCCCAGGAGTAATGTAGAAACATAGAAGCAGGAGTAGGCCATTCAATATCATGGCTGATCCTCTCTCAATACCATATTCCCCCTCTCTCCCCATACCCCTTGATGCCTTTTGTGTCTAGAAATCTATCTATCTCCTTCTTAAATATATTCAGTGACTTGGCCTCCACAGCCTTCTGTGGTAGAGAATTCCACAGGTTCACCACCCTCGGAGTGAAGAAATTTCTCCTCATCTCAGTCCTAAATGTCCTACCCCGGATACTGAGGCTGTGACCCCCTCGTTCTAGATCCCCCCAGCCAGGGGAAACATCCTCCCTGCATCCAGTCTGTCTAGCCCGGTCAGAATTTTATACGTTTCAATGAGATCCCCTCTCATTCTTCTAAACTCCAGTGAATACAGGCCTAGTCGACCCAATCTCTCTTCATACGACAGTCCTGCCATCCCAGGAATCAGTCTGGTGAACCTTCACTGCAGCACTCCCTCTATGGCAAGTATATCCTTTCTTAGGTAAGGAGACCAAAACTGCACACAGTACTCCAGGTGTGGTCTCACCAAGGCCCTGTATAACTGTAGTAAGACATCCTTGCTCCTGTACTCAAATTCCCTTGCAATGAAGGCCAACATACCATTTGCCTTCCTAACTGCTTGCTGCACCTGCATGTTTGCTTTCAGTGACTGGTGTACAAGGACACCCAGATCCCTTTGTACATCAACATTTCCCAATCTATCACCATTTAAATAATACTCTGCCTTTCTGTTTTTTCTACCGAAGTGGATAACTTCACATTTATCCACGTTATACTGCATCTGCCATGTATTTGCCCACTCACTCAACTTGTCTAAATCGCCTTGAAACCTCTTTGCATCCTCCTCAAAACTTAATGTAGACTCACATCCTCTGATGATCTGGAGGACTGCATTGAGTAGAAGTGAGAGGCATTCCTTCCAGAGAGCCATGCTGAGTTGTACTTTAGGAAGCATGGCTACATTGGGGAGGTAATGTTGGATTTGGCCATATGACCCTGCCAAATAATAATTCTGCCCAAGAATTAAGAAATGCATAACTCTAAAGGACCCTCAATATATGTATCAGCAGGCACTGTTATTTGATTTTGTTATTATTTGAGGAGTGCAATCTCTTGTATTACTTAGTGATAACTAAACAAAGTTTCTACCAGGGGTAACAATTCTAAACCTGCATCAAGAATGAAGACTATTGGAACCCAATACTATTCAGAAAGAAAAAGTAGACATATCAAGAGGCTCTCTTCTTTATCCCTCTCCAATTTTTCTGACCGTTAAACTGAACAGATTTATGGATTTCAACATTTCTTCTAACCTCTCTCCTCATTCTCGTAGTATCAATTTAAAATTGATGGCCCTTTATCACCAACTCCACAACCAGAGGAAATAGCATCCCATTCACCTATCAAAACCCTATATAATTTTTTAAAACATCTATTAAATCTCCTGTTCGCCTTCTCTGCTCCAGTGGAAATAGTCCCATTACCTTAAGTCTCTTATTATCTGCAGCTTCCCATCCCTGGTGTCATCCTGGGTTAATCTATGCTGCATACTCCCTATGGCTTTAATATACTTTCCGTAATGTGATGCTCTAAACTACACATAATCCCCCAAGTGTGGTCTAACCAATGCCTTGTACAAATATATTAATTTGTGCATGTGATTTGTTTGGATTAGGAATTCTACAGAGTTGGAAGAGGTTTAGCACACTGGATTTAATACATGGTCCAGGTATACATTTACCTGGAGTTAACAGGGAGAGCACTTAGCTGTAAAATATTACTCTGCAGTGTAGCTGCCCTGCACAAGCTCTCCATGCACTATATAATATTCAGTATTTGTTTAATATCAATTTAGAAAATAAGGGTGTGCAAAACCTATTCTTTCTTTTTGCACAAAAGTCAGAAACTCACCATTCTGCTCTAAAACGAAGCTCCAATATCTTCTGCAGCTCCTCCACAACGAGAAGTTAAAATGAATACTTGAGAGTAAACCAGGGCGAAATAATACTGTGGTCATGTGGAGTACTGTGTCATGCATTTTTCTACTGGACTCTGACAGAAATTTTATTAATCTAAAAAAAAAAATTATTTCATGATCGTTCACCACATTTTTTTCTCTTGTACTCTACAGCAATCTGCAGCTTCGGGTACCATTTTTCTTATAGTTCCAGCTATGCAGTATTCCAAATTTGATCAAGTAGTTCAATTTGCACAGAGATGCCTAGAACACGGCTCTTGATCGTGATGGCCCCCGAGAGGTCAGTGCCTGCTGTGTGAAAATATGGTGGAATGTTTCATAAGCTTTAAGACAGCCCCCAAAAAATTCCATGTCTTTCCAGGCAGTATAAAAATAGACTGGTGGTTATCATCATCTTTCTTCATATAATGAATATGGAAAATAAATTTAGCATTTAACATTAATCTGTTTTACAACATTGAGGATTCATCTGATCTGTTGCTAATGGATTTGTTTGAGGTTAAGAGTTCATGACCCCAGAAGGTAAATTAGTAGCACAGGGTCAATGAATCCAGTTTTAATTTGAACACATTCAAGCAATATTAGTCTTTCTGAAATGCCTCACACAATGTCGTATTTAAGGCAGTACTGGATGCTATAACGTCAATTTTTAAAAAACATTCTGTATTGTTCTACCTGACACATTCTATATGTTTTCCTGAGCTCTTACGGCAAATCTTGCTTTGTTAGTGGATTACCATCACTAAAACAGATTGTCGGGTCATTATCACATTGCTGTTTGTGGGAGCTTGCTGCGCGCAAATCAGCTGCCGTGATTCCTACATTACAACAGTGACTACACTTCAAAAAGTACTTCATTGGCTGTAAAGCGCTTTGGGACATCTGGTGATCGTGAAAGGCGCTATATAAATGCAGGTCTTTCTTTCTTTCCCCAGTTTATTAGCTGGAGCTTCTTTGGGCCAAATTTTCTTAGCAGTTGACATAGTGGAGAAGAGCACTGGGGTGGTCTGAGCAAACCACAGAATTGGAAAGGGAGAAAATAAAATAAAAAACAACTTATTTGATTCAACTACACACATTACTGCGCTAACACATGGATGGCAGAACTGTAGCACGGCTTCCAATAATAAACACTTCAGTGCCTGTACATTCAATTCAGCACAGGGGATGAAATTCTTTCCATTTTATTGAAAGGCAGTTATTAATATGGTTCCCTGTACTTTCGAGATGAAGAAATTCAACATAAACAGAACTGTTGGGAAGGTTAAAACCAGGGACAAAAGGCAGTGAGGAAGAATTTGTATGGGAGTTTGATGCTGACTGCAACACTCTGGCTCTAGCAGAAATCTGGAGTACTACAGAAATTGCAGTGCTATCAGTTACCCGCTTCCACATTCCTTGCTAGCACAAGGATTGTTCCTGATGCCAAGACAGATAGCCAGAAGTGCCTTTTATATTGTTCCTTTAATTCAAATACCAGGAGCCCAGCATCTATGAACTGGCCTCCAGCATTTACACTGTTAAATCCATTTTCCATTGACTGGAGGTAGGCTTGTAACACCAAGCAAAGAACAAACGAGCTTGCTTTTATATAGCAGCTTGATGCCCTCTAGATGTCTCAAACTGCTGTTTGTGGGACCATACCTTGACCAAAATGGCTGCTATATTTACCTATATAGCAACAGTACATGCACTTTAAAAAGTAATTCATTATATATGAAGCACTGGGGACATCCTACAAATGTGATGAGGAGCAATATATCCTACATGCCAGCTCTTCCGGTCTTTGTAAGCAGCTTTTTTGGGGGAGGAGGCAATCAATAAGTAACTTGCATTTTCCTGCCTGCATACAAGTCAAGTAAATTAAATGCCAACAATTAGTTGCAGAAGGTGGGAAAGATAAAGGCTGAATTTCAGTGCATCGTCCTGCACATCAGTAATGCATGCTGCTTGACTTTATAAGATAACAATTCGATTAGTTCAGGAGATAGATTAACAGAAACACACTAAAAGAAGTAGGACATCTGCATTTACTTCACCTTGAAGTTGAACAAGACACCAAAAATTGTGCATCTCTTGAAAACAGCTACTGCAATGTCGGGATCAGGTTCACAATGATTCTGCAGAATACAAAGGGGGGTCGCAGGAGTCACTGTGCCCATTGGTGCAAATCACACCCACAATCTTCCAATACATGTTGGCAGTGGGCAATGTACCTCTGGCACAACTCAGAAAATTTAGGTCGTCATGTAAAAGTCGTCGCTCCCTCATCCCATTAATGCCCTTCTTTACAAAAAAAAAAAATCACACATTTACAAATAATCAACTTCAACCTACCATTTCCTATCTTTTTCTTTTAAATATGTTTTTCTTGAAACAAAAGCTCACTGAGGCCGACATCAGTGGAAACCTAATTATTAACCGGAGGGCAATTCAGTGGCCACCTAATTTTAAATTGTTTGCACAACATTCTCTTGCAATACTGCAAATTAAGTCCTTCAGATTGATTTTCCCCATTATCATTACACATTAAATATTTTGTATAGATATACAAACACACATTCTTCCTGATTCTTCCTAACTGATTTTTAACAGAGATTGGGTAAAGTTTGTGTCACTGTTTAAAGAACTAACATTCCTGTTACTGAGGATATAATTACTGACACTACAGTCAGTCGCCAATGATATCGGATTGAAATAGACTCGCTTATTAAACTAATTTCAGAGTAACATTCCCATTACTCTGCCAGGGATGCCTTTCCACACCAGCTCTCCATATACCCTCTATCATTGCCAATTTATGTTGAAGTATGAGCAGCTTTCTTCTGTGGACGACTGCCCAACAAATTTCACACAAGATTCTCAAGATGCTCTCAACCAGCTTGCAGAGATGTTTTCCCCCCACCCCGCCATCAGTCCTTGGTTCCCAGAGTTGAAGGGACAGTGTGCAGATCCACTGCAACACCTTTTTTCACCACTTTACGTTATCTCTTAGATACCTATTCTTTTCTGATGTACAGATAGAAAAGCGTGCAAGAAATCGCATTGGTTGGTACGGTGAGAAGAATGCAGTTAGGCCAGATCTTTCCACTCCAACAAAAGGAAATCCCCCCAAAACTAACATTTCCAATAAAATTATGAACCTTGCAAATATTCATCCTTATATTTCTACTTTCAAAATGATTTGTGACTCACTGGAGCTCAGGGGTCCTCAGTGGGAAAACCAGAGAGCCAGGTGGAGCAACTTATTCTGAGTGCAGGTACTCAGTTTCTTCATTACTGTCCAGTAATTAGTCAGCTGGACTGGTAATTTGCAGTTCCTCACACTTAGGAAAGAACAATGCCAACATGTCCATCACTCATGCAACATATGAAGCAGTACCACCAACATAAACAAAGGAATCGAATAATTCATCATCCAAAAGTGCTTGTTTATGACATTGTACGGTTTATGGAATAAATGTGGACAGCACCGAGAACAAGATAGCTATGACATTTAGATAGCTCTGACAGATGTAAGCAAGCTACCTAGCAGAAACCCCCCTCAGGACACACAGTCCTTACCATTCAATGATAAACCACAGTTCACAGCAGTTATTTATTTATTCATCAGCTCCTCTGGCTATAAACTGTCCTCTTTGCATAATAACCTGTTGAGTACTGAATGAGTTTTGCACAACTCAGAAAACACATTGGCCCAAAAATTCGGCCGAGAACGGGTGAGTACTCACCCGTATTCGTTCCCGAAGTGCTGGTTTCCTGCATGCACTGCGCATGTGCGGGAAACCGGCACATCCGGTATGGCGAAGGGGGCGGTTCCTAGGTGAACCGCGTGCGCACTAGAGGCTGCGCGCACGCAGCACACTTAGGTTTTTTTTCAGGTTTCAACGCGAGGGTAAGTATGGAAGATTCTACACAAGTAAAAAGGAGGCGTAAGACCCCTTTTGAACAAGGTAAGTAGTTAATTAAGTATAATTTAAAAAAATTTTCAACAGTTTTATCTTTTTTAGAGACTTTAAAGAAAGGTAAGTTTATTTTTATAACTTTTTTTAAAAAATTTACATTTTTGTTTAAAGTGGTTAATTTATTTAACTATAGTTATTTTATTAATGTGATGGTTTAAAAAAAAATTTATTTGAGGTCTAGCTGTTCTTTTGGGGCCGATTTCAATTCACAGATTTGACTGGTCTCCTGTCAAATCTATTAATGAAAGATGGTCTGCTGCCATTGGCTCTCCATGGCCCACGTGATCCCAGGGGTCGCATCGCACTAACTGCGCCCCTGGGACACGCAAGCACTGCGCGCCGGCACTAGGGAGAGGCCCAGGACCCGAAGTTCCTGCGGGGGCAAACAAGGACGGCAGACGCGGTATGTGATATCGCGTGCGATCCTTACCCCCGCGGCAAGCCTCCGAGTCAAATTTCTGGGCCAATGTACCCTTACAAGAAAAATACTCTCTGAAATAAACTAACAATGCTACACCACCAAAGTTTGGAATGGAAATAATCAATATAATGACTAAACAAAATTGCTAAGCTGCAGGTACAAACTTGAAACTACCACTGCATGTTACATGTTGTTCATTTGTTCTCACCACATAGGCACTGTTAGCAATGCTTATTGCCCCAACCCTAGTTAGCAATTGTCTTACAACTTCAAAGGGTAGTTTGGTACTGGAGCCACAGTTTGCTTTCCTGGTAGAACAATGGTGAGCCAGTTGAACTTTTACAACAATTCGGTATCATCGTGACTATTTGTTTTCCTGATGCTAGCCTACAATTTACCTGGGGACATCTTCCTGGTCTCCTGGCCAATATGTATCCCTCAACTAACGTCACCACAGCAGATTATCTGGTCATTATCTCATTGCTGTTTGAGAGACCTTGTTGTGCGTAAATTGGCTGCCGCGTTTCCTACATTACAACTGACTACACTTCAAACAGCACCTCATTGGCTGTAAAACGCTTTGTGACATCTTGAGATTGCGAAAGACACTATCTAAATGGAAGTTCTTTCCTTTAGCAGATTCATTGAATTCCATTTCACAACTTGTCATTTGAGTTCACAACCCCTCGGCTCCTGGTGCAGCACCACAACCATTACACTACCACACCTACGTTACGAGTCAGGGTGGACAAATCAGGCAATGCAGCTTTAAATATTGCTGCTTTATCTTTTTAACGAGCGAGGGGGGGAAGAGGAAAAAACTGGCAGACAGTAGGAAAGTAACTCGGACAGAGTAGCCACGGGCTGTAGCAGCAAGTATTTATTTCCAAAACCCCTTTTTACCAAAGCTTGAGACAAGAGATCTGCATTTCAGACAGACACAAGGTTAACATATGTGAATGATGGCCCAGCTCCTAATTCAATCAGTACTTTCCCATTATCCCACCATATTTCTGAAATTATCATTTAACTGGAATGTTTAACTCAGCAGCTATTTGTCTAAACTGATCAAATCAGACTGTGTTTAGTTCTTCAGTGCAATTCACTGAATGCATCCACTGTACTGGATTTGAAACATTACTTCCAATTATTTATTTTGTTAGCTTACATATTATGTCAAAACAGCAAAAAACAGGCACATTGCTCATTCCCTCGGAGACCCAAGTTTGCTCATGCTCAATGGATTCTTTGGCGGAGGGGGCGGGGGGGGAAATAGAAAACTCACCCTGATCAGCCTCTGATGAGACTGCTGTAAAATGAACACACATGCTCAACAGGATTCCAGCATGTCCACCGCGTGGAGAAGCAATGATAAATTTTAAAGTTTAAAAAAAAAAGATCTAGCGCCAGAGAGAAATCTTGTGGTTAAGAAACAATTAGTGATAATACTTAGCTGCAGTTACCTTCCTCTTTACTGAACTCTGTGACTATGGTAAACTGGAATTCAGGGAGAATATGGAACGGACCAATTCAATGTTCACAATAGCCTTTAAGGTTAAAACATGTGTTACATTTATATTTTGGAGCTGAAATGTTCTCAGAGCAATCCATGGGGCTTTTGAATCCAGGTGCTGAAGTCACAAGAGAGATGTTGCACTTACCCCTTTAATTGAGCCCTACGTACAAGACTAAATTAGGAATCTATTACTCTAGTGATACCCCTAGATTACCCCCTTTACTCATGATAACGTCACTCTCGAGGCAAGTAGAAAAAAAAAATCTGATACCCAAATTCCAAACAAAACATAACAAAAGCGTTTTGTCTGACTGTGCCCAGGAGCGGTGGTTTAAATCGTGCTGCATGGTTGTTTCAGTACTGGAAAAGGGCTGGTATCACATAGCAATTTCCCATGCAAAAATAGGAATCCACTTACTGTGACACAATTTTAAACATCTGTAGCAAAAAAGTGATTCAAATTAATTTCCGTGTCTCAGAGCTTCAACAGCAACGTGACAAATTACTGCACAAAGCCAGCTAACTGCCAGACATGTTCAGAATTGTATAGCAGTTTTTTAAATAATTAAATGCTGGGGTCATTTCCATCCGCGCATTTACAGCTAAGAAGCTGTTTCCAAGTGACAATGGCTCGTGCTCACAGATAGGTGCCCTGTTTCTGTGGGCCACCTCACTCATGGTTTATTCAATAACACTGCAATTGTTAGGGTCATTTCCTGCAGTTCTAAAAAAAAACTCCATGCTTTTCAGAAGGTAGCTATCTATAAAATTACTTCAATTTATATTAAATTATAGCTATCTATAGGATCACTAGTTCTATTGTTACAAGCAATATATATGCATTCATTATATTGATAGCTGCAACTGAATCAGCATAAATGCAGGAAATTTATTTCAATTGCAGATTTACTGGGTGAATTTATAGATGAATGCTAATCCTGTTGTAAAACTGTACCTGCTGACACTGAACATGCCTTTTAATTCAAATGATAGAGTATTACATAGCGACGCCCCTGCTGTGGTGATGTACCTGCTACAGGAGGCCACTCACCAATATACTTTACTGGAATTCATAATAGAATAAACCTACTGTGCAAAAATTTCACGTGCCCGCAATTATATTTTACTGAAACCACAGTAACACCACCGAGTTATCGAATGTAAATTGCATCCCATCCAAGCAGGATTCAAAACAAAAAATCTGCAGGTGTTGTTTGTATTCTAAGGGTCAATATGATGGAAAGCCCACTCCTTGCACCTCAACAGGAACACCTAAGTTATATAGCTGGCTGGAAGAGAGCTCTGTGCATGCTTGCTTACATACATATACAGAGCCCTGCTTACCAAAATATTTTAAAAATAAAAACAGAAACCGCTGGAGATACTCAGCAGTTCAGGCAGCGTCCATCGAGAAAGCACAACACAACTGACGTGTCCTCAAAAATGAAAAATACTACAGATGTACAGCTTCTTCTTCTTAGGCAGTCCCTCGGAACCGAGGATGACTTGCTTCCACATTAAAAATGAGTTCTCAGGTGACTGATGAGCCCAATGCGGGACCTACAGTCTACGTCAGTGTTCTCGCTCAGGCCAACATCCCCAGCATCGAAGCTTTGACCACGCTCGATCAGCTCCGATGGACGGGTCACATCGTCCGCATGCCCGATACGAGACTCCCAAGATGAACAGCATTTAAGAAGGAACAGAAGGAAGGGGGAAAATACACACACACACACACACACACACACACACACACACACACACACACACAGAAAGAAAACAAAGAATGACCTGTAAAGTGCTACGGTAGGGATCAGGAAATGGTCAAAGGGCAGAAATGATATGTGCAAGAAACAAAAGGAGGCATAATGAGAGAAATTGAAGAAATAGAAGAGATGTAAAAAAAAAACGAGTGCGAAAGAGCTAAAGAGTAAGTAGAATGGGAAGTATGAAAAACTGCCAAAATGGAGGGGGGGGGGGCGGTGGTTAGTAGGTTGAAGGTGCACCATAAGCAGCAAATACTTTATACTAGGTTGGAGGAAGTACATGTAAATTGCTGTCTCACTTGGAAGGAATGGTTGGGACCCTAAACAGTGGTGAGGGAGGTAGTGAATGGGCAGGTGTTGCATTTCTTGCGTTTGCATGAGAAGGTGCCAGGGGAAAATACAGCAGATGGTGTGAATGATGGAAGAGTGAACCAGGGAGTCAAGGAGGGATCTGTCCCTTCAGAAAGCTGAGAGGGGATGGGAGGGGACGATGTGTTTGACGGTGGAATCGTGTTGGAGCTGAGAGAAATGGCAGAAGATGATCTGCCGAATGCGGAGGCCGATGAGGTAGAAGGTGCAGACAAGGGGGATTCTATCATAGTTTCTGTTCGTGCTTTTTTTTTTAAATGTTAGAGAGGGACATATGGCAGTACCCGTCAACGGGATGAGTCAGAGACTGTCCACAGTAAACTGGACAAATCTGTTAATGGGTAAAACGACAGAAGATCAGTGGGAGATGTTCAAAAAAGAATTGAAGGTGATTCTTTTATACCCCGTTTATACCCGAGGGGCAAGAGCTCTATGTGCCAAAAAAAAAAGCCATGGACGACTAAAGAGGTAAAGGGGCAGCATAAAACTAAAAGAAAAAGCATACAAAAATTAGCACAGAGCCTGGCAAATGGGAAAGATACAAAGAAAAGCAAAGGGTCACAAAACAGATAGTAAGAGCTACAAAAAGGAAGTATGAAAAGAAACTTGCAAGAGATGTCACAATCAACTCAAAGAATTTTTACAATTATATTAGGAAAAAGAGGGTAGTCAGGAGCAATGCTGGCCCCTTAAAAATTGAAAGCGGCGATATTGTTAATGAGAATAAGGAAATGGCGGACATGTTGAATAATTACTTTGCATCAGTATTTACAGTAGAGGAAGAGGATAGCATGCTGGACATCCCAAGGAAACCAATATTGAATCAGGGACTGGGACTCAATAAAATTAATGTAAGTAAAATAACAGTAATAAAGAAAATAATGGCACTTAAGAGTGACAAATCCCCAGGACCAGATGGTTTCCATCCCAGGGTTTTAAAGGAAGTAGGTGAGCACATTGCAGATGCCCCAACTATAATCTTCCAAAGTTCACTCAATTCAGGAACCGTTCCTTTAGATTGGAAAATTGCGCATGTCACTACAATATTTATGAATGGCGAGAGGGGGAAACCAGGGAATTATAGACCAGTTAGCCTAACATCTGTTGTCGGGAAATTGCTAGAGTCTATAATTAAGGATAGGGTGACTGAACACCTCGAAAATTTTCAGCTGATCAGAGAGAGCCAGCATGGATTTGTGAAAGGTAGGTCATGCCTGACAAACCTGATTGAATTTTTTGAGGAAGTGACTAAAGTAGTGGACAGGGGAATGTCTATGGATGTTATTTATATGGACTTCCAGAAGACATCTGATATAATCCCACATAAGAGACTGTTAACTAAGGTAGAAGCCCACAGAATTGAGGGCAAATTATTGACCTGGTTTGGAAATTGGCTGAGCGGCAGGAGGCAGAGAGTAGGGTTAATGGGCAGGCACTCTAATTGGCAGGATGTGACTAGTGGTGTCCTGCAGGGATCTGTATTGGGGCCTCAACTATTCACAGTATTTATTAACAAATAGATGATGGCATAGAAAGTCATATGTCCAAATTTGCCGAAGACACAAAGATAGGCGACATTGTAGGCAGTGTAGATGAAAGCATAAAATTACAAAGGGATATAGACAGATTAAGTGAATGGGCAAAACTGTGGCAAATGGATTTCAATGTAGGCAAATGTGAGGTCATCCACTTTGGACCTAAAAAGGATAGAACAGGGTACTTTCTAAATGGTGAAAAGCTAAAAACAGTGGAGCCCAAAGAGACTTGGGGGTCCAGGTACATAGATCATTAGAATGTCATGAACAGGTACAGAAAATAATCAAAATGGCTAATGGGATGCTGGCCTTTATATCTAGAGGACTAGAGTACAAGTGGGTAGAAGTTATGCTGCAGCTATACAAAACCCTGGTTAGACCACACCTGGAGTACTGTGAGTAGTTCTGGGTACCACACCTTAGGAAGGATATATTGGCCTTGGAGGGAGTGCAGCATAGATTTACCAGAATAATACCCGGACTTCAAGGGCTAACTTACGAGGAGCAATTACACAAATTAGGGATGTATTTAGAATTTAGAAGGTTAAGGGGTAATTTGATCGAAGTTTTCAAGATATTAAGGGGAACGGATAGGGTAGATAGAGAGAAACTATTTCCGCTGGTTGGGGATTCTAGGACTAGGGTGCATAGTCTAAAAATTAGAGCCAGACCTTTCAGGAGTGAAATTAGGAAACACTTTTAAATCGGAGATTGATAGCTTTTTGTTAACCAAAGGTATTAAGGGATATGGGCCAAAGGCGGGTGTATGGAGTTAGATCACAAATCAGCCATGATCTCATTGAATGGCGGAACAGGCTCAAGAGGCCTACTCCTGTTCCTTTGTACCCTGAATTCCCCGAACATTAAAAATAATTGTTTACAGAGTGCTCAGGAGATCCAATCACCTGAGCACTGTTTAACCTCTGCTTCACACTGGGCTGAAGCTGCACTCCAGCCTCAAACTCTAAGCAATGTGAGCAGCCTCTTGGCTTTACTGCATTCCAGAGTCAGATTGATTCCTGACTCCAGCGTTATGTAGTCACTGTTATATTGATACCCACCCACCCAAAACTGCTCTGCATCAGCATGAAAGTAGTAGTAATAACTGTAAACTTAACGGGGGAAAAATAGTGGTTGCTTTGCGCTAACAGGACACAAAGCAACTAGCGGGAGGTTAGCGGTGGCGGTAACCGTTAGCACCCCGTGGCGCTGCGCCGTCGACGAGGTCATCGCTGTCCGCAGCACCCCGCTCGCGCCCCAGCCGCGATCTTCGGTAGCGCCCCCTGACTTACCGCCGGACGCTATGTCTGACGGGGTCAGGGGGGCCTACCTGCGGCAGGGACGGCGCTAATTAAAGGCGAGGTGCCAGGCGGCCATTTTTGTTGCTGGCAGCCTGCCAACACCTGCCTCCGTTGCTGAGACCCGGCCTTCTGAGAAGCCCCCCCGCGGAGTGCCAGCTGCGCTCCACGAGCCTGGCACTTCTCTCGAGTGCCGGGCTCATTTGCCGGCACTCCGATCCCGGTGGCCCAGCTGGGCCCTGGGTCGCGCTGCGCAAGGCCCCTCCCCGGTGAAGTTAGCGCCCCAAAGGGGGCGCGACTCAATTTTTCCCCCAAAGTAAATAAATTAAGAGAGCGGGTGGCATAAAGTCTTGCTTTGTGCCTACAATTCCTTCACACAATGAGTTCCTGATTTTGCTGTGACATCAGAAAGAGGTGCTTCACAGTGAAGGGAATAAATAATTTAAAAGGAGTCTCAAACACCTTGCGGCCAGCAACTCAAGAGAGCATTCACAAAGACCTGGACCTCTTGCCATTGAGCAACTTGGAAATTAATAAATACATGAAGGTTAATTCAATGTTTTGTTCCCATAACTTCTACCTTGTAATTCTGCTTCAGTATTGGTTTTCACCCAAAATATTTTGTGGTTGGGAATTTGGACCAGGATCTGTCCGATGCCAGCCAACAAAATTGGGACAGTCCAACTGAGTGTTTTGCTTCTTTTTAGTGTTCTTTCTATGTAACATATTATACAAATAGTATTTTAAAACAAAGATGGAATAGAAATACCACAGAATTTCAACTCACACTACAGGCAATCACGATGCAAAACATCCAGCTATAGTGATAGGTTGGGAATGCATTGGTCACCAGTGAAGGTCTATTTTAGACTTCCGAATAAGGATTCCTTTACATCCCATTTAGCACAGCTTCGACAAAAGGTAAGAGATGGAGGGGGAGAGACTCCGATTCTTTTTGTTTCTCTCTCATATGTTAAGAACACTGTACTTCATTCTCAATCTACCTTCCCCAAAGATATGGCACTGTACTGCCTTACAGACCATGTGTGGAGCTACCCTTTGCTCAAAACAGAATAATTGGCTCATATCCAACATACAATTCTGCTGGGTTTTACTGTGCAGCAAAGAACAGGAATGAATGAGGAAGAACGGTAATATATTTCCCCTATTTAAACATTTTAAACTGTATTAAAGAAAATGGTTTATTCTCTTCTCTGAAATGACTTTACCCCACTCCATTCCTCCAAACTTTACTTCCAGCCTAACAAGACAACATGATGCAATAAATAGCTATTGCTTAAAGAAATGGTTTTTGAAAGGCGGTCTTCTGGTGCACATTATTACAGTACACCACAACTTGTTGATGTGAATTGGTTCATGTCTGCAACTCCCCACAGTTAATTTCCAATCCCAGTTCAGTATCAGGCAAGGGCAAGCAGAGATGAAGCATTTCCCCACAAGAGGAGGTGGAGGAGGAAATTTGAAAAGGCACAATTTTCATCCCGAGTTATGCCTGTTTCACACCGGCAGGGCAAAGAATTGAATAGGGACACGTTCCACCGGATCCTCGCCCATTTGTACGGCCATATCTTGCTGCCGTTACTTCTGCTGGAGGCCAGAAGTTATTGAAATGAGGCAGCAATGATGGAATTATGTCTTTTTCCACATTATCCATCAACTTGGCAATGCTGAGCGCTACGTACAGCAGCATTTAATAGGAGCCCAGCATTGCGAAGGGAAGTGAAAGGTGGAAAAAAAAATACAAAAGGCAAAAGCTTTGGCTCAGTCAGGCACAAAGCCTGGCCACCAGATTTACACCACAGATTGGGCCACATAATAAAATCTCAACAGTGACTCATGATGCTTTCACACATCTTGTCGTGCCTGACTCAAGAGTAGCACAGTTGGAAGCTTGCGAACAGGACACCCCTTCCCCTTCTTAACCAGGAAATATGGAATGACATTAAGATACTAAAAGGAGGAAGAAAAAGAGAGAAAAGAACGAACTTACGTTTATAGAGCTCCTTTCACGACCACAGGATGTCTCAAAGGGCTTCAAAAAAATTACTTTTTATTGTCGTCACTATTGAAATGTAGGAAACATGGCAGCCAATTTGCACACAGCAAGGATCCAATAACAGCAACAAGATAAATGCAGTGTTGTTGGTTGGGGGAGAAATGTTGGTCAGGGCAAGGGATCTTTTATGTAGACCTGAGAAGGGAGACGGGGCCTCAGTTTAACCCTATTTTACACTTCCAAATACAGTTGCGCAACTCTACTCCTGTACTGTAGATCCAACGTCCACTACAAAAGCACTGTACTGCAGAGCTTCCAATAAGTTACTGGAATTGTACATTCATAATACTTGTGCTTGCAAGGATTCCTCAATATTCAAGCTCTTTTCGTGCATTGATTAGTTCAATGATAATGCAATATTACATTTTTCTTGTTGTTGTTAAAAATAAGCCCGTGTCAATGTTTAAATTATACTACGTCTTACAAAGCTAATCCTAATGCCAAAGAGACAAGATCTGTGGAACTTGAAACTGCCACATTGTTGTCATACCTCATCATTAAACCAAATGCATCTTAACTTGACACACAGCAACCAATCTAAGGAAAAGATGGAGGGCTGGGTAAATCTTAAGTATTAAAATATTAAAATCACCACAGCAACGCCATCTGTGCACACAAACACAAATCCAAAACTGAATGAATGAAACACACACACACACACACACACACACACACACAGTCAAAAGCATAGATTATTAAAAAATTAAGATAATTTTGGAAGTTCAGCTGATTATAAACCATCCCAGC
Source organism: Squalus acanthias (assembly GCA_030390025.1). Lineage (NCBI taxonomy): Eukaryota > Metazoa > Chordata > Chondrichthyes > Squaliformes > Squalidae > Squalus > Squalus acanthias. The sequence goes on from CM059437.1 coordinate 81,055,577, forward strand.
TTTACGCTCAATTTATGATGTCATCCAAATTCTTCAATTACAATACTCTCTTCTAATTACTCCCAGGTGTTCACGATTCTCTGCTTAAACCATCTGATTAAGTTAGTCTGTCACTCATTCCCAGCCATCCATTATTTAACATTAAACAGGAACAACTGTATTGTAACTGAGAAACAATTTACAGTTTCACCCTACAATAAAGGAGCCTAGATTACCTATACACATCCCAACACACCTCTGACATGATGTAATGAAGTGGTAGGACAACTAATACTCTATCCTCCGACTCAATGTGCGTGAAGGATGAAGAATTGTCGGATCTCAGCTAAGCTTCTAACTGCAGGCTCATAGGAGAAGAAAAGAAAAAGGGAAAATCCACCCATTTCATCCTTTAATCCATTAAGCAACACTGCTATTTGGAAGCAATGGAGTTATCAAAGGTTGTTCACTTGAGCACATAATCTCGGCTAACATTTCACTGCAACCCTTCAGATAAGATTTAAACTGAAGCCCCATTTACCTGTTCCAGTGATTCAGGTGAACATAAGAGGTCCCAAGGCACTATACAAGGAAAAGTAGAGAGTTTTTTGTCGTGTCCTGGCCAACAAACACAAGTTAATCAGTCACTCATCTCATTTACTTTTTGTGCATCCTTGTTTGTGAAAATTGACTGTTGCATCAGCCCACATAACAGTGACTGCACTTTAAAAGTGATATATTGGTTGTGAAACAATTAGAGATGTCCTGAGGAAGAAATATCAACGCAAATTTTGTTTTGTTTTTTGCAATTCCAATGGGAACAAAAGAAAGACAATGACAATAGAGGGAATAAAATCATTGAAAAAAAATCATTAAAATTGATAAGACATGTTTGAAATAAAATGTCAAGATGGCTGATGTGGCATCCCATGTGGGGCATGCAGCTCATTATAGCATTAGAGACACTTAGTGGCTGCAAGCCAATACTGTACAATCTACCCCTTTGCTAATTTTAAATAAATTACGTTTTCAGTGTAAGGCAACATAATGAAGGGACTGTGACAAAGAAACCCCTGAATAATCTTCTCCCTGTGACATTTATTACAAACAAGACTTTAAGCTTCAGTTTAAATTATAGGTAAATGGAAAAAAACACATCCAAAACTTTGCCGCCAATCTTGCACCCAATCCCATTTGACCATCAGCCCCATCCTCGCTGACCTACATTGGCTCCTGATCAACCAACCACTGCCGGAAATTTAAATCTTATCTTTGTCTTTCAATCACGACGTGGCCTCATCCCTCCCTTATCTCGGTAACCTGCAACCTTTGCCCCCAAAGCTCTCCATTCCTCTGACACTGGCCTCTTGTGCATCACCCACTTTCACCCCACCTTTGGGAGCCAGGCAATCAACTCCCTTCCTCATCCCATTGGCCTTTCCAGCTCCCTTTCCTCCTTAAAACCCACCCCCTAACCAATCTTTTCATCTCTCATTCTTTGGTTCTGCATCTGTTTCTCTCACATCTGTGTGAAGTGCCTGGGACATTTTTCTACATTACCGGCACTTTATCAATGCAAGTTGCTGTTTTTTGGCCCAACATGTGTTGTGACACTGAATTTATTAATAAATTAACCAAAAATCATGTGTACATTGTAAAATTTAAATTACAACACCTTTTCCGCAGGAAGGAGGGGCATCATCAATCTTTTGCTTTGAAAGCAATGAAGTCCATTCAAAGCTCTCCATTCTTGCCTTGCTTTTAATGTGACATCGTAAATTTCAGCTCGGCACCTCCTCACTCCCAGGAGCCACTTTTCAATAACATGGTCTGAACCTGAATACTTGAGCATCCAGCCCATTTCCCGCTGAACAATTCCCCCACAGTAAACATGCCAAACCTTTCTAAACAGCTGATCCCTATTAAATACGTCACACTTTAACCTTCTGATCTTAACCCTTTGGGGCACCTTTCCTTTTTAAAAAAAAAACACTACTACAGCAGCAACAGCATTCAGTGGGCAACATGCCATAGTTATGATGCTTGGAAGCTGGAAGTCATGCCAAGAATTTAGAAAACCCTTACTACCAAGATATTTTAATGTTGGGATAAGGGGAATGGAAAGAAAGAGGCCAGCAAATCATTATTAATCTGCTGAATGCTTAGGATACTGAGTGAAGGACATTTCCACCCTCTGTCCACTTCTCACCATAACTCATACTCATTTCCCCTCAATTGACAAGTTCAAATTTTACTCATATCCTCCATGATTATGTAGAGAAACCCACAGTGCTTATTGTGCCATTTGTTGAAGGTTCAATCTGCTAAACGGATGGCTCGCTGCATAAACACACAAAAAAAAATCAAGAATTCCCAACTGGGTAAGGAAATGACTTTGATTGTTTTCTAGTACCATTTATTCCTTTTGTTAATGTATAGAATTAGTCATAATGGCTTTTGCACAATTAACCCCCCACCACCACCACAACTAATACAAACACAAACTGTGCCCATAATCAAATAAACACTGTGGATTATCTAACATCTGCTTTACGAATGGTTGCCAAATTTTGCTAGATTTCCATCCCAGAACATTAACATCCAGGCATATTAATGCTAAAATGTAATCACACAATAGACAATGTGGGACATCTGACAGCAACCCCCCCCCCCCCCCTCTTAAATGTCTTTCAATGGACTACATGGTTGTAATTAAACCTTTTAAGTAACACTGCAACTCTTCAAAATGTAGTTTTTTGTTAAAAAAAAATGTTGTACTTTTGCCGACCCTGGTTTAAAAACTTCATTACGCCCCCCAGTGGGACCCACACATAACTAGCAATACATCAACTCTTGGAAACGCAAGCGCCACCACAGCCTGAATGTGCAAGATATTCCTGCGTCCTATAAAATGTCGATTTTATGTTAATTCATGTCCCAACCAAAAAAAAATATCCACACCAAACTGTCCCACGAATCTCTTTCCAGTGCACAATCCGACTGCATGTCACACCCGTTTACAAACCGAGAATGGTACGGTGTAAAAAAAGGTTGAACATTTTCGAAAAACTACAGATAAATCGAACACGACAATTCCACTCGGAGTTCAGGGAGACTGGAAACGACATTTCCGCACAACCCGAATGGCAACATTCAGTACAATTGTGCATTTTTCCACCTACATGTGGTCCTCGTCACTTTCGCATGGGCAGACTCAAAATGACACCTCGATATATTAAATCATATACATAAATCACATCCTCCAACAATTCATTAATTAATTAGCCCAGTACCAACAACTGGCTGTGTGTGTGTGTGTGGAAGACTTGCAAATATTGATTTTGCACACATGAAATGTGTGAAGAGGACACCAGCACAGTAAACACAATTAAAACCCAGCAATGCCTTGACGCTATTTCATTGCTGCACACCTGGGTGTTTTCACAAGAAATGGCCAAAAAAAAAACGATAAAGTTTTCCCGCAGCATTAGATCACAGGCGTGCAAACCATTAAGAGTGACATGTAATGATTAACTGAAAAAGCAAGCACATTCCAATGGCATCCTTTGCTTTTGGGGGAAAAGTGACAGACACTGTTACACGCCTTGGTAAACTGGAATTTGATCGGATTTCTCTCTCTCAAAGTCTCTCTCACCTTCTTCCGGGGCTGCCATTTCATCATATTTGTAAAGCAGAAATGTAGACAGCATCAAGAGGTTGGCTGGGAACCTGGTGCAGACTTACAGCAGTGACTGCACATACTGACAGGCTGCCTTCTCGCCTTCTCTCAGAATAGCAGCATCTTTCAAAGAAAAAGATCCCGAAAGCAGTAATATCCCAGGGAAAGGAGGAGAAGAAGAAAAAAAAAAGGTGCCTTCAGCAGTTCCTCGTCCTCAAACCAATGCAGGGCCAAGGGTGACACATAATTCTGGCTGCAGCTCACAACATGTAATCTGTTTCTCTCTTGTTTCTTTAAAAATAAGGGGGGAAAAAAACCAAGCTGTTTAGGAAGCGAGGGGGATGTTCCTTTCCTGCCGCTCCAGAGCTCAGCTCCGTACTGTTAGCGCTAAAGTAATTGAAAGGCAAGAGATTTTCTGGAGAAGCAGCGGCAGCAGCAGCCTCCTCTGGCAGCTGGAGGGCGTGCAGCGCGCCCCCGCGCCAGCCCCCCGCGCTCGCTCCCGCCCCCTTCCTCCCGGACCCGCGCGGCGCGCCACCGGTTCCGCAGCTCCTTCACATTCCCAGAGGGTGGGGGAACAGGGCACAAGTTTCCCTTTCCAGGGAGGATTGGAGTGTGAAGAGAATGTGAAGAACATTAAGCTGTGAAACTCAAAACCACCCCTTCCCCTACTCACCGCCCCCCCCCCACACACACACACGTCTAGTTTACTTCAGAATTTAAAATTTTCCCCATTTTTCGGGTTAGGCTGATTAAAAAGGAAAAAGACTTGCATTCATATAGTGCCTTTCACGACCCCAGGACGTCCCAAAGCGCTTTACAGCCAATTAAGTACTTTTTAAAGTGTAGTCACTGTTGTAATGTAGGAAACGCGGCAGCCGATTTGCGCTCCCACAAACAGAAATGTGATAATGACCAGAAAATCTGTTTTTAGTGATGTTGATTGAGGGATTAATATTGGCCAGGACACAGGGGATAACTCCCCTCCCTCTTCTTTGAAATAATGCCATGGAATCTTTTACATCCACCTGAGAGAGCAGATGGGGCCTCGATTTAACGTCTCGTCCATGAGACAGCACCTCCGGCAGTGCAGCACTCCCTCAATACTGCACTGGAATGTCAGCCTGGAGTTTTGTGCTCAAGTGTCTGGAGTTAGACTTGAACCCACAGCCTTCTGAGCCAGAAGTGAGAGTGCTACCAACTGAGCCACGGCTGACATTTGAGGCAGGAGCCTTATTTTAAATCCAGTGGTGAGTTTATCTTGAAGAGGAATACTCTGTAGTCTGGGATGAATTTGCAGAGGAGCTGATCTGTTAAGGAAGGATATTTTGTAAAATCGAACAGATTGCTCTTGCCGAGACCCGCCACAAACACAATGGGCTGAATGGCCTCCTTCTGTACTGTGCACTTTTACATAGAATCTACAGTACAGAAATAGGCCATTCAGCCCAACTGGTCTATGCCGGCATTTATGTTCCACACAAACCTCCTCCCGCCCCTCATCATCTAACCCTATCAGCATCTCCTATTTCTTCCTCCCTCATGTGCTTATCAAGTTTCCCCTTAAATACATCTATGCTCGTCGCCTCAACTATTCCTTGTGGTAGCAAGTTCCATATTCTTGCCACTCTTTGGGTAAAGAAGTTTCTCCCGAATTCCCTGTTGGATTTATCAGTGACTCTCTTATATTGATGGCCCCCAGCACAAGCGGATGGTATCGGACACATTCTGCAGGGTTTTTGGCACATGGAATCTCAGATTGTCCTTTGTGTCACGTGCATGACTGTTTGGTGCTCAGAGCACGAGATGCAGGGCTGCTGGAGACTCAAGGGAATCCAATGGAACAAGCAACATGCCCAGAACATTACTGGCTGTAGTTAACATCATTAAAAACTCACCTCGAGGGCTTGTAAAGCAATATTTTCATCAGAAATAAGTTGCAGTAAGCCATTCCATGCCCCTTTAACCCAGGGTACAAATAACACTCCATAGTCTGAGCAGGTATCCTAACATTGTTTGATGGTCAATATTTGGATGAACGAATAGAAGGTTATGTAGTTAGGGGGCGATTAAGTAAACAGAGTGGGAGGAAGCTCGTGTAGCCTCGTTCTGTGCTGTAAATTCCATGTAATTCTATGAATTGGGGCTGATGAAAACTCAAGACGAATTCTCCAATTTAATGCAATGTTAAGATAAATCGATCCTTTAACCCAGTTTAGTTTGGGCCTCGGTTACTGAAGACAACCCATAAATATGGGACTTGATTAATTGTGTATGCTCCACGGTGTACGATAAGTGGTTATTCTCAAACAGTAGCTATATCCACAATTCAAAACCTTTCTTTGTTGTATACCTCAATCAATATGTCAGCATCAGCTGCAGTAACTCCGTATCAGTGATAGTAAATCTCTAACATTTGCAATTCCAATCCATGCCATAATTTTGACTCAGCATCCCTGATTATAATCCACTCACCAGATATGATTTTGATCTCAGTGGCAGCTGAAGCATTGATATGATTACTGTTATAAACCCAAAAGTGGGGTTTTTGGAAATCCTACTTCAAATACAGTTGTCGAGTTCAGTTGTTTTAACAAAAAAAAATGAAACTGTTTTTTCTTGATTTCTGCCACAGGTACAAGGCATTCTCGTATGTTCACCTCGATCATCCATGTGTTTTAGAGTTTTATGACAAACGTCAAGACTACTATCACAGGCTACTCAGGAAATGGCACCCTGAACATATTGCTTCTTCAAGCATTGAGATTTTAACTGACTGATGGTCTACCATCACTTCTGCCTGTAATTTCCCCACATTACAACAGTGACTCCACTTCAAATAGTACTTCATTGGCTGTAAAGCGCTTTGAGACGTCCAGTGGTCGTGAAAGGCGCTATATAAATGTAAGTCTGTCTGTCTTTCTTTCTTTCATTCTGATGAGTTCAACAGAAAGTATTCCATTTCCCCAATGGATACAGTTAGACCAATCAGGTGACCATCGATCAAAGAGAACTTATTGCACACTCAAGGCTCAGTGAACAACCAATTACTGAATTTTAGTGTGTGTGTATGCCCAGATAAAAAGGGCTAGTTTTACCCCTTTTCCATTCTGTTTATAAGCAGAGAGTGGAATATCACTTTCCTTATAAATGTTCATAATGTCACAAAATTACAGCACACTGGCAAAAATGACATTTGGCTCAATAGGTATTTGCTCCCCAAAATAATAACTGCCATCTTTTAATTCAGAGAGCAAATAGGAAATAACTAGAAGTTTGGGGACTTGCACTTAAAATATACCTTCAGTATTGCCCAATAGTGGGTGGCAGGCATTATGGAGGCCTCCGATGCCAACCCACAGCAGGAACTGGGCAACATCAAAGATTGGGCTAACATTCATACCACATAAATGAACAAGTAATGACCATCTCCAACAAGAAAAAGGCTAACACAACTTCCTCTGACCTTCAATGGCATCACCATAGCCGAGTCCCTCACCATAAACATCTTGGGGGATCACCACTCAACTGGATAAACTGGATCAGCCACATCAACAACGTGGCTACAAGAGCAGGGCAGAGGCTGGGTACTCTGTGACAAGTGGCTCAACTCTTGACCAATGTTCCCGTTAAGCTGCACGGTGTCTGGAGGTCCCGCGCAAGCCGCTTGCTGGCTTTATAATGGAAAAACCGTGCATGCGCGGAAATCTGAATGGGCTGCGCAGCCCGTTAAATGGGCTGCGCACCCCAAAAAAATTAGAGGGAACATTGCTCTTGACCCTTCAAAGCCTTGCCACAAGCTACAAGGCTCAAGTCAGGAATATTCACCACTCATTTGGCTGGATCCTGGATAGATTTGAAGACTCAAAACTCAACAGCATCCAGGACAGAGCAGTCTACTTGATCGCACCGGTGCCCCTGCCACTGGACTCAATATCCGACACCACACTGTTAAAAGGATAAGGCCCACCACCACCACCTTCTCTGGACAACTAAGGATGGGCAACAAATGAGGCCTTGCCACATCATCCACACAAGTGAGAACAAATAACAAATGAAACCTTCCTAACATGCCAGAACTTTAATTACTAGGACGCTTTGAAACACCCAGGTATCCTGCCAAGAGGACGAATGAGGACACATTATGCAAGCCATTCCTCATCTGCTGCCAGGCAACTGCTGTCGGGCACATGGTTTTCAAACTGGTGTCCACGACCCCCAAGGGACTGGTGAGATGATCCTCGGGGCTCCATAAAGCTATCAGATTTCTGTCCCTTTTGATTGGATACACTGTGCATCAAGTTCACTGTCTCTACAATTCGAATATTTTGTCTGTATTTCTTGATTTACTACCATTAGTGTTGCTGTACAATAATAAAATGCTTTCTGCACTGATGGCAGTGTTTTCCCTTGGATAGCTGGCTCTCTATTGGAAGTTAGGATATTGGAAGTTAGGATAGAAGATCCCCAAGGTCATCTATATTTCTATGCATTTCTGTTATTTCTTGACTCAATGGCGTGTTATTTGTGTTTATGAAAAGTAATAAAAATTGTTTGCTGCAAGTTTAGAATGCTCTTCTTTTGCACTGTTGACAGAAATTATGACAAGGGGTCCCCGAGAATGTGTCAGTATTTTCCAGGCAAAGGGTATCCCCAGACAAGTTTGAAAACCACAACTTTTGGAGACTAGATCCATGTGCCACAACTAGTGAGTGAGCCATACATGCTTTTAAGTAAGGCAGAATCAGGATTAAACAACATCTCCAATGCAGTCACTTTCTTTTCAAATAAAGCAGTTCCATATTTATTGAACTGTGACTCATAAACATGTAAATAGAATACAGGATTTGATTTGGCAATACTATGTGTACTACTTTATATTGACATGCAAATCAGACGTCCATATATTTAAAAAAATCAAACAGGCATATGTTACAAAAATCAACTCTGATCCACAAAAATTCAACCCTCCACGCACAAAAATTGAAACTCCCATACAAAACTAGGCTGGATACCAACTTCTTTCTCACCTTTTTGCTGTTTAGTGTATTCTACTTTCTGTACCCCAGCTTTAGCTGTGCTCTCCACTTCCGAGCAGGGTCTTCTCTTTTCCACCACTGTTGTCCAGCCTGATCTGCTCCCCCACCATCTGCTGTCCTCCATCACTTGGTCTGGCTAGCTCCACCACTGTCCACTACACTTACTGCCACACACCCACTGTGACCTCTGTGGTCGCTTCCACCACACACTGTGATTGGCAGCACTTTTGCGTTTGCCTCCACATTCTTATGCACTGATGTCTGCCCGTCAAAGTTTCTGAGGGATGAAGAAGCTTTTTAAACCTCCTCGGCCTGGAGGATTTGTAAAGACTTCTCTTAATTGGTGGGAAAAGACTCCTTCCTTATTAGTCTAAAACCACCAATGCACACGCAGTCTTCTCAATTCCTCCAGGCCTTGGAAGCTGAAAAAAGTCAAAGCAAACAAAAGGTACCAGGGCGTCAAGGATCAGATAAATAGGAGCTTACATGCCATGCCTTAGACACCTCTACTGTAGGGAACCAGATGACCAAAATGACCACAAATAAGACTTACAAATTGCATCCCTCAAAATTAAAAGTTCACTCAAATCTGGATAGCGCAGAGGCACAACAGTAATATACTTCGATGTTATCTGGACATAAAGGGAGCTAAATTCGATAGCCCCCAGAAAACGGGCGTGGGGATCGCGATGCGCGATTAACCCGCACCTGTTGCTTCCAATGCAGGCAGCACACAAACTTTGTGCTGCCTGCTAACTTAAATGATTGTAGCATGCAGCCCAGCGCTAAACGCGCCATTGAGTGGCTGCATGCTCAGCAGGGGGCCCAAGTTCGTGCGAGGCTAGCACCACTTAAAGCTAGCCTGCACCTCTTAATGGGGAGGTGCATTCTGGCTAGAACAGGTACTGAAAGTGGCTGGGGAGGAGAGTCTGACCTGAAAGAAGGGTGACTAAGAAGGCGCAACAGGGGAGAGAGCATGCTCCAAGATTCGCAGACGCAGCACTGGAAGCCTTGCTGCAGGAGGTGGACAGGAGGAGAGATGTGCTCTATCCACAGACAGACATTGCGTCGGCAGTGGGACCAGATAGCTGTCGCGGTCAATGCCAGCAGTATAGCCCTGAGGACCTGGATGCAGTGCCGCAAGTTGTTCAATGACCTCACCTGAATTGTCAAGGTGAGTGAGTGCATCTTCAAATGCCATATCCTACCAACTGCACCACTAGCCTCAGCCACTGCTCAATTCACCACACCCCCATCACTCACTTACCAACAATCAGGACTCATACCTCACATTCATATGTTTCACCGCACCCTCACACACTTAGCACTGCTGCAAGCCTCACACCCACATCTCACAGCTTGCGCACACATTGTGGCCACTATTCAACCATGACAGCCACATCACCAAAATAGATTGCACCACACTCACCGACACACTTCCCTCTCTCTTGCAGGACAAGTTGGCACACAACCGCAGGCAGCAGGAGCGAACCAGCGGGGGACGGGCACGGCTGTATGTTGTAACCCCAATGGAGGAAACGGTGGCTGCCATCATTGGAGAGGTCTCACTGAAGCCATGGCCATCCCACAATCTCTTCTGATTTACAAGCTGCAGATGGTGTAAGCATGCACCTCTTGCTTTCTCCACCTCCCCTCACAGCAACCCTACCCTTGTGCCTTTTTCCTTTCAGATACCCAAGAACTCCAACCTGGCCAGGCAGTGATGGAGGAGCAAGAAGTGGAAGAGGAAGAAGAGACTGATGATGAAGAAACACCATCACTTGCTCTCATACTCGCAGCCACCAGCTCAGATACTGACACTGCGCATAATTTACAGGATAGCACAGAGACGGGATCTGCACGTGGTGAGTCACTGGGCAGGAGTGGCCTGCAGACAGGGCAGGGGGCAAGGGTAGCGCAGGTTCCAGCTCCCTGGAGGGCGAGGTCGCACACGAGTTCTGCTGCAGAGGACTCAGATGAGCACTTCGATGGGGCAGGTTACAGAAGTAGGCTGATGGATATGCACAATGAAATGCTTGGTGCATTGGCAGGCCTGCCAGAAAGCCTGTGTGCAATGTCAAGGAGCATGGAGGGGTCCGGCTCCAACCTTCCACAGGGCTTTGCGCAGAGACCGAAGCCCATCCTTTCCAGTGTGGAATTGGTGGTCAACTCCATTAGCACACTTGTGGATCCAACAATGATGCAGTGTCTGATGGCCAATGTCTCAGCTTCCATTGCAGCACAAGCAGAAGCCACCCAACATCTGGGTGCTGCAGTGGAAGCTCAGCCTGAAGTCATGCAAAATCAGCTTGTTGCCACACAAGCTCAGACTGCTGCCATCATGGCTGTGAATACCACTGTTCATAGGGGCTTGCAAGGTGTCAAAGCAGTTCAACAATCTGTCCTCCAACTGATTACTAGCATTGCTGAGGCGCCGCCCCGGGGGAGTGGCAGTGGCTCCGTGAAGCACGAAGCTGCTGTCCTCTCTCAGGATGACAGCGTTCGTCCTCCCACCACTGCCACTCCGCCAGTGCCATTGCTGTTGCCCGTCAGCCAGCCAGCCCAGACTGCCGCCACCCATTCCAAGGTGGTGCAGTCCGCAGCCGGACCTTCTAGGCCCAGAGCTGCTCGAGATCATTCTGCAAGGCCATCTGCAGACTCCCCCACTAAAAGTCAGCAGCCTTCCACCAGCCATGCTGCAGCCAGTGGGGTAGCACTGCGTAGGAGCACTTGGACAGGCAAAGCACATGGAAGACAGGCACAAAGGGAATGCACAAGGGTGATTAGTTGACATTTGTGTGCAATATCCTATGGTTTGATTTATAAATTTGGTTTGGAATGTTTGTTTTGTGGAGGCTTTTATTTTTGCATTGTGGCCAAGCATGCACTGTGATGATCAGTAGCAGAGGAAAGATAAGGGTTGGACTGTTGGTGAATTGGGGGTGCGTTTACTGGTATCGCAGTTGGATAAATCGATCGCGAAAGGGGCTGTGTTGGTTGCCTCCGCTCCTCATTATGGAGCCGAATTTCACGGCCCAAGACTTCCCCAAAAAAATCAGAAGCATCTTTTTAAAACAACTCGACCACTTTATAAACCATTATAGATTTCATCCTCATATTTTCCTTCAATTTGAATATGCTATTACAACCTACCTGCAACGTCACAAGTACTCCAACTCAAGTGAGGAAAAATCTAACCATTCCTCTCAAAAATCACGGTACACAATCTAACTCGATCTTGCCCCGGAATTCAACTCTCCTTGAAATACTGTCAAGCTATAGATAATAATAACAACAACAACAACCTGCACTTATATAGCGCCTTTAACGTAGTAAAACATCCCAAGGCAGCAGCGTTATCAAACAACATTTGACACCGAGGCACATAAGGAAACATTAGGACAGATGACTAAAAGCTTGGTCAAAGAGGTAGGTTTCAAGGAGAGTCTTAACAAAGGAGAGAGAGGTAGCGAGGCGGAGAGGTTTAGGGAGAGAATTCCAGATTTTAGGGCCTAGGCAGCTGAAGGCACGGCAGCCAATGGTGGAGCGATTAAAATGTGCAAGAGGCCAGAAATGGAGGAGCCCAGAGATTTAAAAAAAAAATTCATTTATGGGATGTGGGCCAGCATTTATTGCCCATCCCTAATTGCACTCGAGAAGGTGCTGGTGAGCTGCCTTCTTGAACCGCTGCAGTCCGTGTGGTGAAGGTACTCCCACAGTGCTGTTCAGTAGGGAGTTCCAAGATTTTGACCCAGCGACGATGAAGGATCGGCGATATACTTCTACGTCAGGATGGTGTGTGACTTGGAGGGGAACTTGGAGGTGGTGGTGTTCCCATGTGCCTGCTGCCCTTGTCCTTCTAGGTGGAAGAGGTCGTGGGTTTGGGAGGTGCTGCCGGAGAAGCCTTGGCGAGTTGCTGCAGTGCATCTTGTAGATGGTACACACTGCAGCCACGGTATGCCAGTGGTGGAGGGAGTGAATATTTAAGGTGGTAGATGGGGTGCCAATCAATCGGGCTGCTTTGTCCTGGATAGTGTCGAGCTTCTTGAGTGTTGTTGGAGCTGCACTCATCCAGGCAAGTGGAGAGTATTCCATCACACTCCTTACTTGTGCCTTGTAGATGGTGAAAAGGCTTTGGGGAAGTCAGGAGGTGAGACACTCGCCGCAGAATACCTAGCCTCTGACCACAGTATTTATGTGGCTGGTCCAGTTAAGTTTCTGGTCAATGGTGACCCCCAGGATGTTGATGGTGGGAGATTCGGCAGTGGTAATGCTGTTGAATGTCAAGGGGCGGTGGTTAGACTCTTGCTTGTTGGAGATAGTCATTGCGTGGCACTTCTGTGGCGCGAATGCTACCTGCCACTTATCTGCCCAAACCTGAACGACGTCCAAGTCTTGTTGCATGTGGGCATGGACTGCTTCATTATCTGAGGAGTTGTGAATGGCACTGAACACTGTGCAGTCATCAGCGAACATCCCCATTTCTGACCTTATGTTGGAGGGAAGGTCATTGATGAAGCAGCTGAAGATGGTTTGGCCTGGGACACTGCCCTGAGGAACTCCTGCAGCGATGTCCTGGGGTTGTGATGATTGACCTTGAACCACCACAACCCTCTTCCTTTGTGCTAGGTATGACTCCAGCCAGTGGAGAGTTACCCCCCCCGCCCCATCCAGCCGATTCCCATTGACTTCAGTTTTACGAGGGCTCCCTCTGTAACATCGCCCATTGCAAAGGGTTGTCGGGCTGGAGGAGGTTACAGAGGTTGGGAGGGGTGAGACCATGGAGGGATTTGAAGACAAGAATGAAAATGTTAAAATCCAGGCATTGCTTAACCGCAAAACAATGTAGGTCAGCGAGCACAGAGGTGATGGGTGAACGGGACTTGGTGCGAGTTAGGATATGGCCAGCAGAGTTTTGGATGAGCTCAAGCTTACATAGGGTAGAAGATGGGAGGCTGGCCAGGAGAGCATTGAAATAGTCAAGTCTAGAGGTAACAAAGGCATGGATGAGGGTTTCAGCAGCAGATGAGCTGAGGCAGAGGCGGAGTTGGGCGATGTTACAGAGGTGGAAGTAGGTGGTCTTGGTGATGGCGCGGATACGTGGTTGGAAGCTCATCTCGGGGTCAAATATGACACCAAGGTTGCGAATGGTCTGGTTCAGCCTCAAACAGTTGTCAGGGAGAGGCATGGAGTTGGTGGCCAGGGAATGGAGTTTGTGGCGGGGAACGAAGGTAATGGTCTTCCCAATATTTAGTTGGAGGACATTTCTGCTCATCCTGTACTGGATGTCGGACAAGCAGTGTGACAAATCAGAGACAGTGGAGGGGTCGAATAAATTCAATCTGGTGCACTGGAGGCTGTTCAATTCCTTCGGTATCAAGTGGTTGGGTGCAACTCATTTGTTGCCACTCTAATGTCACCAGGTACATTTTGGCCTCCTAGAATTTCAAACAAAATCTTTTTTTATGTAAATCTGCAAATGTGTAAAGGCCAAGGAATTACAAAAAGGATTTTATGGCAAAGGTTTGAGAGTCTTACTTTGCCTAAATCTCATTCTTGAGCTTACAGTGGAAGGAACAGGAATCTACACCTGGTTGCTACCTCATTGTGACAACTTGTGCACACAGCAGGTCTAGACGAAATTACTGGGTAAATTCCTTTCTACATGCTCTAACAAATTGCCTGGAAATTGTACAAATGTTTAATGCATTTGTATGCAATTATTTTTCTTTTGTTATTTTTCCCAAAGTGCTTTTAAAAACAGGTCCACATCTCAGTTCTAAAATAGCGAACAGCGGAATTAGATGTGAATGCAGTAAGTGTTCACACGACGACATCACTAAGGGTAATTTCCAGACCAAGATAGATTACAGAAACCTTAAAGGCATATTGTCCTGAAGGTTTCTGTTTGCAAACCATGAAAACTTGACTGTAAACAAAAATAAAAAAATACAATTATGCACTCTAAGCCACACTGGTTTTAATCTCCATTAGTGCTGCCCTTACGTGCCGGCCTGAATTTGTGATTAACCTACAAACTTCTAACTCAGAGGCGAGAGCACTACTGATCCAAGCCAATGCTCACAAAGGCTAAGAAAGTTCAGCTAGTATTGTTGCGTGCTTGGTGAATTCAGGAGGTACCATCTTCCCTTTCTAAAAATATTATACAAAATGTGTATTATTAAGCACATCCCCGAATGCCCAAAGTGCTTTTAATTGTTGTTTCCTTGTGGCTGCAAAATATAATTACGGCAATGGGATTACTGTAACAAACTCCCCAGATCTGTATATTTCTCAACAGGATGTCACACACCATTAGGTTTGCAAGATTGTGTAAGCCTTAAGAAAATAGAGCCAAACAGTATCACTGGCTGGTTGCAAAGCAGCTTGTTGGTGGTATAGTTTAAACCTGGCACCTACTTCGCTCCAGTCATGGCACTATGTGCAGGAAAGAAAACAGCACAGAATGACATTCGACAGTCAGATGGTGTGTTTTTCAACTAATTTCCACTTAACAGGTGTTTTGCAAATAAGAATGATAAAAAAGTGTAAAATTAGTGTCGTTTCAGTGCAATCCTGTGTGAGGTTCCCCCGCCACCCCTACCCCCTTGCAGGAATATGCTTACTGGGTTGAATCATCTTAGTTAAAGGCATTCAAGTGATTAAAACTGTGTCCAAGGCAAACCAGCCTGATCATCATCAGGAATCTAATAAAACAAATCCTGTTGCCCCGCCCCCCCCCCCCGCATAAAGAAGCTTTACACTCGGGGTCAGTCTGGGTCACCCACAATCAAAGCATGAGGTACCGGATGTGGGAGGAATTCCATTCCCCACAACCAGCATCCTTCACATAGAAACTAGGAGCAGGAGTAGGCCATTCGGCCCGTCGAGCCTGCTCCACCATTCAATACGATCATGGCTGATCATCCAAATCCAGTACCCTGTCCCTGCTTTCTCACACAGAATCCCCATCGAGCCTGCACCGACACATATCCCACCCTATCCCCGTAACCCCACGTATTTAATTCCCCCTAACATATCCCATCCTATCCCCGTAACCCCACATATTTAATCCCCCCCTAACACTAAGGGTCAATTTATCATAGCCAAATCAACCTAACCCGCACATTTTTGGACTGTGGGAGGAAACCGGAGCACCCGGAGGAAACCCACGCAGACACGGGGAGAATGTGCAAACTCCACACAGACAGTCACCCGAGGCCAGCTTCGAACCCAGGTCCCTGGCGCTGTGAGGCACCAGTGCTAACCACTATGCCACCGTGTTCACCTTGATAAGCATGCACAAAAATATTATTGGGGGGGGTGGGGTAGGAAAGAGTTCCCATGGGGTAGAAAATAAATCCCACCATAGTCGCCGTTTGCATCCCAGTTTAGAAAATTCAAAACGCTGGCTTTTTTTTTTTAAGTACAATAAAATTATCAATTTTAATTAGCTTATGAGGTAGAGTTTCCGCTTTGGGCGCAATTGGCGATCCGGGCGCAAATTGCGCCCAAAATTGTGGCAATTTTGATTCGTGTTTTTTTTTCCCCTCGTGTTTCCACTCAAACTTATTTGCATATTGCCAAACGTAAAATCTGCCATGAACCAGCGCAGTCGGGCAGCGTTTTAGAACGGAATTCTTTTTTTTAAATTTTGCTTTAAAAATGTTCCTTGATATATTTAAGAGTGGTAACTTGGCGCAGTTCGATTAATACAGCTGAAAATGGGTTTATCACAAAAAAATAAGCATTTTTAGTCAGAGTGTCTCACCCACGAGCTGTGAGTAACCAGATTTTAAATAACTGAAAATGACTTTTAAAAAAAAACTATACAGAACCATTTACTAGTTATATTGGTGTACAGTAGTCAGTTTCTTAGTAAATTTTAAAAAAAATTGTATTTAAAAGCTTTAAAAACGTGCTTTTCAGTATCCTTCCGGCTAAAAAAAAAGCTTAACTTTTAGAGCCTCCTCGAAGGCCCGCAAACGAGCGCAATGGTGATTAATTCGATCTGTGATAATACTTTGAAATCTTCCTCAGCTCACTAGCATGAGGTGTGATCTGCAGTAAAATGCTCACTTTTCACTTCAATTTTGCAGCTGCAGAATGCTATCCATTAATGCCCTTAACAAGCCTGATGCAACTTTCAGTAATGTTCATTAATCTGATTTTGGGGTGATCAAAATGGTCAAGTGCACCACTAAACATAGACAAATAGCTTGTCGTACCAGCCACCACCACTTCCAAGTAGCTGCAGGGAGGCTCCAGTGACAGGCAATCCAAGGATTCTGTCCCAAGACCATCTGTTTGACTGGGAGCAAGGAACTCTGCCATATATGCTACCGGTGAGCCTCAAAGGTGCCTAACAAAGAGTGCTTTCTACCTGTAGTCCACCAAATTTTACTCAAGAGCTACTTAGTGCTAAAATTGGAAGAAAGGAATTTTGGTCTGAAAGGTTCCCACCTCCTCCCCCCCGCCACCTCCCACCCCGTTATTAGGTGGGAGCAATTGTATACTGACCATAGGCAAAACTCATTGGGCTAGAAATTCATTATAGCCCAGGAATGGGCGGTATCTTTAGAAAAATTTGAGAATTAGCGCCAGGCGCTAATGCTTTAGGCTGCACGCAAAATTCATTCTCACTGCTCAAAGAAATGATTGGGGCGCTAAATCAAGTCTTAAAGGCCTAGCTCAGTGGCGTTACACTCAAAGGGTGGACCAATATTGGGTACAGTCTAATCTCAACTCATCATAGCCACAGGCTTTTCCCAGTACTTAAAGGGGAGGTTCATTGATGCTGCACTACCTCATTATCAGGATTGCTGGCTATCCAGCTGCCTCAGCAAGGAGAAGGAGCCAGAGGACTGAACCAGGTGTGCTCATGGCAGATCCACCTCAGTTGGTCATGCTTCAACAAATGCTACATACCACCATCTGTACCACAAGCTTCACACACTGCTCGATGTACCATACCCCCAGCACTCACCCACCAACAATCTCTACCTACCAACACTCACACCCACATCTCATACCTTGCACAACAATGTGAGCTATTCAACTATGGCAGGCACAAGGGTCATTAGTTATTAGAATGAGTGTGATCTGTGTGATACGTTTATGCATAAATTTATTAATGGAGTTTGCAATATTTTGTGGTCTCTTTCATTTCACCTTTGTGCCCATGAGGACGCTGTGATATGGCATGACATAGGGATGGTATGATGGGCATGTGGTGAGCAAAAGGGATCTGGACTTTAAGTCATCCTGGTGTGAGGCTGGAGGTCTGTTTGGAGGAGGTGGCAGAGTTCTGTGACCACCACCTTGGTGATACGGAGCCGTCTGATACACTGCTCTTCGCTTAATTGAAGGTAGGAGAGGTGCTGTCGGAATACCCTTGGAGGGTAAGGCCTCCTGGTGAGAGCCCTGATGTCCCTCCTCATCCATGTTCCCGTATTTCTGGCTGTCTATGCTCCTTTCGCCATAGATCCTGGAGGGCGAGGTGGCATGTCAGTACAGCCGCCATTAATGTTGCCAAGTGTAGCAGTTTGAATTTTTGAACAATAAATGTAACCACTTTGCACTTGCCAGAAGACTGCTGATAAAAAAGCTTGAAATTACTCATACAAACTCATCCACTGGGTGAAACTGACAAGAAACCACTGAAACTAACCTGCCAGGACAGCTGCGAGTGATTAATGTTGATGCCATTAAATAACGTCGCTGGAGCCGGCTTCCTGCAGCTGTGCGCCAGCTCTCCATGCCGCTGTCTGGTCGAGGCACAAAGGTAAGTGGCGATAATTAATTTTCCAGATCGGGCGCCCAGCTCACCGACGTCACGATCTGCCTGGCGTTGAAGTCCCCAGCAGTACCTCGTACCGGCGGCACAACGGGGGGGGGCTGGATTTGCCATGCGGCGCTGGATTCGTCTCGCCCAGCGCTACTGCATCAGCACCCCGTTCCCACCCTCTGCAGGCGCTAACGGGAGCCGCTAATCTACCGAATTTTTCCCCCAACGCTTCCATGGCCGGCATTTTAAAATAATATAAAGCAACTATCTGACAGGTATGCACTTGCTAAGATTATTATGTCTGTATTTTTTAAAACTACTTTTTGGGGATGGTGAGTTAACTAATGCTGTCAGATATTGTTACACATCTTCCTTCAGCTGGGAAGGAGGGATGGTCTGGCTCTCAGTCTTCTCCACAGCTACCATCAATGGCACTCTGTGATCACTTCAAAGTAGGTGTGCTTCTGTTGGATCGGACTGGTGCATCTATCAGCATCACTGCTGACAGTGACACTCACTTCCAAGTAGTTGCAGGAAGGCTCCCAGTGACAGACAGGCCTGGGATTCAGTCCTGAGACCATCTGTTTAGTTGGAAAGAAGGCACTCCACCATCTGCGCCACCGCAGAACTTCGTAAGTACATTAGCTTTTGTTTTGGAGTTTTTAATACTCTTATCAATCAAAATCTAAAAATTGTTGTTGCTGAAGCACAAAGTAAATCTTGAAAACTATTGGATGGCAGAATTATTTTCCATATGAAGTTTAATTGAGGTTAAAAAAATGATCTGCAGTCAAGATTTTTGATTCACCCAGTATTCTTTGTAGTGGCATTGACTTGTCTTGGTAGGCTTCCCAGATGGATCAGCGAGTTTGTAGCTGAGCCACACTACACACTAGAAAGTCCCAGGTTTGATTCCTAGTTTGTGCTGATTTAGCTAACCTCACTCCGAGCTGGGATAGAGGCATTCAAATTGGTTTCAGTGATCTTTGTTGGGGAGGAGGGGGGAGGGGGGGGGCGGAGTGAGCCAGGGCATTGAGGCAGGATAGGTTTGGGCTTGGCTGTGATGCCCCTGCAGCTGAATATCTTACCAACACTCACCAGCCAGTCTCAATGCATGAATAATAGGCACATGGCTCGGGTACTGGAGGGGTAACGACGCTATGGAACTGTATTCTACTAAGAAGCCATACCTTCAGGAGAGGAGAGGAAGGGAGAAAAAAATAACTTATCTTGCCGATAGTAAATATGTTATGGTAATAATCACAGAAAGTATGAATGAGACAACTGTTGTCCCTCCAGTGCTCCAGTGGAAATAAGATATGCAAGCTCACAGTGCTACCATATGTAAATATATGCTGGTAAAAAATGAAATACTTTTTCGAAACAATACTGTTTTCTCAGGCTATTGGCATCACATACTTGATACATTCATCGATTTTCATATGATGATGTAATCTCTGTGGTTCCAAAAACTTGTTTAAAAACAAATCTGCTATCCAATGGTTAGCTGGATTGAAAAGTATCATGCTGATTATTATCTTAAAAAGTGTTAGTAAGGCCAAATGCTTTTAAAGGAGCAGTCTCCATAGTTTGGGGAGTTTTGTAGGTAAATTCAGTTGTTGGAACAGTACCAAAATTACCCGTGGCAAAATTCCTCTGCACTGACCAGTTAAAGTGGAACTTTATTGAAGTTGTAAGTATTATTAATGGTGCATACTTATTCCTTTTTAAAAAAAATTCTAGATTAATTTTTAATAAATTCGCAACTGCAGGACACCACGAGGAAAGCCTTTCTCCCCCCCCCCCCCCCCCGCCACTCGGCATCCACACAGCATGGCAAATACTAATAGTAATGAACAATAACATTTCTTACAAGATACGTGACAACAGGACCTTGATAAACAGATGAATACATTGGGACAACAAGATAAAACAATAAAGACATTTCAGCTACATTGAAATAATACTGGATAGATTTTACTGGACAATATATACGTACAACAACATCGCTTCCTTATAGAATAATAGATTCCTGGGAGTGATTACGATACAATAATTTAATAAAGGTGTTTGGATGACATCATCAACCATAAAAACTAAGTTTGTGTTACTTAAAGCTGTCATCTGAACTCGGGGATTAGATAATTGCTTTGAAGTCACTCCAAGGAATTTTTTTTTGATAATATATAATCTTTTATGCCCATTTTATGTGGTCATCACTATGGATACCAACTTCTGGTGTACTTTTTGATATTGATATGCAATGAATTATGAGACCATTGCAGGAACATTGCAATTTTATTTTAAAATGATACTGGCGGAGGATACCGGTGTAGTAGCATTTTTTTTTTATTCGTTCAGGGGATCTGGGCATCACTGGCAAGGCCAGCATTTATTGCCCATCCCTAATTGCCCTCGAGAAGGTGGTGGTGAGCCGCCTTCTTCAACCGCAGCAGTCCGTGTGGTGAAGGTACTCCCACTGTGCTGCTGGGGAGGGAGTTCCAGGATTTTGACCCAGCGACGATGAAGGAACGGCGATATACTTCCAAGTCAGGATGGTGTGTGACTTGGAGGGGAACTTGGAGGTGGTGGTGTTCCCATGCGCCTGCTGCCCTTGTCCTTCTAGGTGGTAGAGGTCGCGGGTTTAGGAGGTACTGCTTTAGGAGTCTTGGCAAGTTGCTGCAGTGCATCTTGGAGATGGTACACACTGCAGCCACGGTACGCTGGTGGTGGAGGGAGTGAATGTTTAAGGTGGTGGATGGGGAGCCAATCAAGCGGGCTGCTTTGTCCTGGATGGTGTCGAGCTTCTTGAGTGTTGTTGGAGCTGCACTCATCCAGGCAAGTGGAGAGTATTCCATCACACTCCTTACTTGTGCCTTGTAGATGGTGGAAAGGCTTTGGGGAGTCAGGAGGTGAGACACTCGCCACAGAATACCTAGCCTCTGACCTGCTCTTGTTGCCATGGTATTTATGTGGCTGGTCCAGTTAATTTTCTGGTCAATGGTGACCCCCCAGGATGTTGATGGTGGGGATTAGGTGACAGTAATGCCGTTGAATGTTGAATGTTATGGGGCCGAGGTTAGACTCTCGCTTGTTGGAGATAGTCATTGCCTGGCACTTCTGTGGCGCGAATGTTACCTGCCACTTATCAGCCCAAGCCTGAACGTTGTCCAGGTCTTGTTGCATGCGGGCATGGACTGCTTCATTATCTGAGGAGTTGCGAATGGCGCTGAACACTGTGCAGTCATCAGCGAACATCCCCATTTCTGACCTTATGATGAATGGAAGGTCATTGATGAAGCAGCTGAAGATGGTTGGGCCTAGGACACTGCCCTGAGGAACTCCTGCAGCGATGTCCTGGGGCTGTGATGAGCGTGCAATAAAATGAAGTAGTCTAGTGTTGATTTGCGCTCACAATACTTCACATGCTCAGTTCCCAATCTCAGCCAGGTCACTGTGTGGAAGCAATGGGAAGATGCCAGTTTCTTCCTCACAAAGAGGAGGGGGAAAAATCAGAAAGTGAGCCATCCTTCAACCATTCGCATACATCTCCTGGAAGCTGGCTTCAGACCAGCATTGTCAAAGACTTGGGAACAAGGCAAAGACCTTGGAACTAACTGCCTACCCTTCACAATCATGGATGACGCATTGAAACCCAGGAAAAGAGGAAAATAACTTTTTTTTAAATTGTGAGTGATACCTCACAAAAACAAATTCTACTCTGGCAAGCACAGGGGCCAAGAAGAAACTCATGTTTTTGTAGCAGAACTGAGGGTCTCGCATGATTGCATGCTCTGTCCTTAGCTTACATTTTTTTTTAAAAAAGCATGCCACCAAAAAACAATAAACTACCCTGGTTTTTACTGAGAAAACAATCAAAGCAATATTAGCATATTTGCACAAAACACCCCAGGCCACTATTAAATGCATGCACACTGGGAGAAATCACCATTTCCTCTTGCAGTGATTTGAAGGAAGCAGAGTAATGGGTGGAATGCTGGCAGTAAGCAACTCAGACTTGACACAGCACTGTTGAAGCAAGGTCTAACTATAAAACAACATGTCCCCCGAAGCTATAACCACTCCTCCAGCTTTAGTAACATGCTTCTTATGGTGCTACTGAAAAGTCGCCTTTACTCATTCTTGCGAGCGGCCCATCAACCAATATTAAGAGGACCACTGACAGGCTCCCGAATGGAGCAAGAAAAGAGCGCCAAAATAGAATCATCTTCTTTCAAAATGGAGACTAAGAGTACTGTAGCTTCCACTTCATCATTCCCATTATTTCCTCTATAAACATAACACACTTAATTGAATACATTTACTTGCAGTAACTGTCGACTTGCATAAAACTTTGGCCTTCAGATGGTTTTTCAGTTCCTTATAGTTGTACTTCATTACAGTTTGGTTTTCAGATCGACAGCACCTCCCAAACCCGTGACCTCTTCCACCTCGAAGGCCAAGGGCAGCAGGTGCATGGGAACACCACCACCTCCAAGTTCCCCTCCAAGTCACAACACCATCCTGACTTGGAAGTATATCGCCGTTCCTTCATCGTCACTGGGTCAAAATCTTGGAACTCCCTCCCTTACAGCAGTGTGGGAGTACCTTCACCACGCGGACTGCAGCGGTTCAAGAAGGCGGCTCACCACCACCTTCTCGAGGGCAATTAGGGATGGGCAATAAATGCTGGCCTTGCCAGCGACACCCACAACTCATGAACAAATAAAAAAAAAATCTAACCAGCATCGTTCTAGTTAACAATGAGAAGAATCGGGGAGTAAAATCACTTGACAATTAAATCCGTTATTTCAATGTGTGAACTGTTTTCTTCAAATTCTTTAGAAATAACAGCCTAAATTTAAAAAAAAGTGAAGATTTGCACTGAAAGAGTGCAATATGTGGTTTATTCTCCATTTGTTACAATGGAGATTGCTTCATTAAATACTCAGCTCCATCCCAACATAAGGAAACTAAGGGGGAGTGTTGTGGGTAAAAGTAATAAAATTAAATAAATCATGAAGTTGTACAAACATAGCAGAAGTCAAGTAGATAAATGCTAGTGATTTTCTTTGTGCATCTTTGAAAAATTGCAGGTAGTCAAGTTTGACCGCAGTATTCTACTGAGCAATCTCCAATTGATTTTAGCAATTTCTGAGAGCCAGTCAACCATAAGGATGCACATATCAGGCTAGATTGGAAGATCAGGGTGTTAGTAATTGTTTAGTGCATACATCGGTCTTCGCTGTTAAGACTTTCAAGTTACAGTCTTTAATTACATGACATTTTTTTCAGTAACCGAGAAGCAAAGACATTGTTAATGGCAAGCTTCAAGTGTGAGATGAACTGGAAAGTAACTAATTCTGGTTATACTAGTATTTTAAAAAATGAAATCACACCCAGTCTTCCCAATCTTTAAAAAAAATATCCAGGCAAACTTGCTGTTTGACTGTGGAGGCATTGCAACCAAGCCGATTTCAATCCTCACCTGACATCTAGTTGTAGAGAAGGTTGGGTTTGCTTCTGATGCTATGATAAGATTGCTCAATGACACTCATTGTACAGTTGTGATGTGCTGGCTATGATGCCACACAGTCAGATAGCTTGCTGACACTTGGGGCTCGATTTTTATCGAGGAGGCGGATTGAGGGCAGGCCCGCTGCTCGGCAGCTTTCGGACCCGCTCCCGGATGCTGCCGGCCCGCAGTTCCGATTTTTACTTCATTGGCCTCGTTACGGCCGACGTGCGGGTCCCTCCAGCCAATTGCTTGGAGCATGTGAATTTCTCGCGTCTGATGACGCGTTTCTGGAGTAAAAATTTAAAGGGGCCATGTCCCCTTTGCAAGAAATATAACTGGAATGGCTTGGTGCTGTATTATATAAATGAGAAGTCGCACAACACCAGGTTATAGTCCAACAGATTTATTTAAAATTACAAGCTTTCGGAGCTATCCTGCCCCTTCTTCAGGTAACGTTACTGTGAGAGAATCTACCAGAATTCACAGAATATAAACACAGAGAAAATGCAGAGATTCAATCTTTCCCTACATCAAAGACACACTAAGAGCACAGCCAAGACAATGAGATGTGTCCCAGGGGGTCCAACGTGTCAAAACACCTGCTGGCTGCATATCCTCTCCATTTGGGTTTGTTTTTTGTGTTTGTTTCTTGTGTTTGTTTTTTTTTTAAAACTGGAAAGACAGACAACGATGTCAAGTCACGTTCTGTAGCGTGACATGAACCCGATATCCCGATTGAGGCCGCCCGCATGAGTGCGGAACTTGTATTATATAGAAAGGGGAGTTGACAGCGGCTGGTGTCAACACAGATAATGGATTGAAATTGCTGGTCATATTATTCCAGAAAGACATTTATGATTTTTTTATCTACCAATGTAGTATGTGACTGATAAATGAAAAAGATGCCAGATGTTTTCCAATCATTGGCTTAGTAAAATTAATGCTTTTTTCTCTTAAAGATGCTGGCTGCTGCAAGAATGGCAGCCCCAAAAACTAAGGCTGCAGCCAGGTTCAAAGAGGGCTCCCTCCATGCTCTTGTGGAGGGAGTTAGAGGACATCAGGGGGTCCTCTTCCCTGGAAATGGAAGGAGGAGGCCTCCTCAGCAAACCAAGGCAGCTTGGTTGCAAATTGCTGAGGAGGTGAGCCTGAGAGCTGTGTGCAGACACACATGGGTTCAGTGTCGAAAAAGGTTTAATGATCTGCTGAGATCACCTAAAGTGTGGCCTCTGTGTTCTGGGAAATGGAAGTTCAAGAGTGAGGGCCTCAGGGCTAATGCCATGTAGAATGTTGGTGGTGACACTGAGCGCTTTAGTAGACAAATGATGCCTGGGGTTTTGAGGATGTCGGACTTATATTCATCTCCACATGCCAGCCACCTGTGGTTGAAGCGAACCTGGCATGGATGAGTGCATCCCTTGACTGACGGCCAGCAATGTGTTCGCCTGCTGCTGGATTGGCCACATCTGGCCCCACAAAGCGTCGCTCCCCGTCCTCCTCCTCATCCTCTTCCTTTACAACAGTGACTCCACTTCAAAAGTACTCCATTGGCTGTAAAGCGCTTTGAGACGTCCAGTGGTTGTGAAAGGCGCAAGTCTTTCTTTCTTTCTCGTCCTCTTCCTCCGAGGAGGCTGTGTGCTGAACCACTTGTTCATGCGGCAGCACTAAGCCGCGCTGCTGTGCAGACCACGACGATTCTGGACACCCTGGCTGGTGCATACTGCAAGGCTCCTCCAGATCTGGTGAGGCATCGGAAGCGCATTTTGAGCAAGCCGATGGTTTGCTCGATGATGCTTCTGGTGGATATGTGGCTCAAATTGTAGCACTCCTCAGCATCGTTTGATGGCCTCCTCATTGGTGTCATAAGCCACTTTTTCACCAAGAAGCCATCGGAAAGCTGGTTTGGCGGATGGAAGAGCTGAGGCACAGTAGACTGGTGCAGGATGAAGGAGTCATGGCAACTGCCAGGGTACTTTGCGCAAACATGCAGGATGATCTTCCAGTGGTTACACACCAGCTGGACGTTCAGGGAGTGGAATCCCTTGCGGTTGACAAATACAGCTGGGTTGTGATTGGGGGCCCTAATGGCCACATGTGTGCAGTCAATGACGCCCTGCACCATTGGCAAGCCTGCCATATTGGCAAAGCCATCACACTTGGGCCATCTGTGGAGAAGTGGATGTAATTGTGGGCCTTTGCAAAGAGGGCATCGGTGATCTGCGTGATGTGGGTGTGTGCGGCCGACTGGGAGATGCCGCTTATGTCTGCAGCTGATCTCTGGAAGGAGCCCGAAGCAAAGAAGTTGAGTGCGGTGGTGACTTTGACAGCCACTGGTAAGGATTGTCCACACGCTCCTCGGGGCTCCAGGTGTTGGTGCAGCATTGCGCAGATGTCAGTGACAGGGGAGGTCATTTTGCCAATGGGGAGCTTTTGGAGACGGAACTCCCACTTGTCGGGTTTCAGTCCCGCCTCCATCAACTTCTGGCCAACCCACGCTATTTTCCCTTAATTGACCTTGTTAAGCCCGCCCAGCGGACTTAGCAGGCCAATTAAGGGAAAGCCGGTTGCAGAGAACGTCAACGTATGACGTTTCATCTGTCAAAAATTTTTGACAGATGAATTGTCATCGTTTGACAGCTCCGTGAAGCTATCAAATAGTGACATTCTCTGTAGTTTGAGGAGTTCTTGAATTCAAGACCGCATCAAACCTCTTTCTTTTGCAGAAATGAGATGGTTGTTGCATTGTAGAATTCAACGGCCATCTGTCATCTCTACTGTGGAGGTGCGAGACTCTCCGCATCCCCACCGACTGAAGCCTGCAGGAAGAAACAAAGGTAAGTACACTTTTTCTAACACTTTGCACTTACCTCAGATACTCACCTCTCCACACTTGCGCCCATCACTCACCTCCACAGCACACTTTTGGAGCCCTCCGACCCCCGCAGACCCACTACTCGCCTCGCTGACCTGGCGGGGTTCGGAGCCTTCGGGGTGCCCGCACTTGTGAGGGCAAAAAGGGGATAATCCTATTTTCTACCTGTTAACTGGCAGTTAAGTGGTTGTCATCCCTACCCGCCTCCAAGGAGACGGGACCCGGCGCGGGACGGCTACCCGCCTCCTGGCAAGATGGCTTGGAGGCGGGTCCAACAGTCCCGCCTCCAAACCCACCTCCCCAGGGCTGGCAAAATCGCCCCCAACGTCTCTCGAAAATCTCAGCTTCCTTTGGCACTGCTGCTCAGTCATGCTGAGGAAGCTGATCCTCTGCCTGTAAACCCTGTGTTGGGGGTATCTCCTGCGGCGAGGTGCAGCACTGCACTAAGGCCCTCTGCCCTGTCATCATCAGGTGGGTGAGGAGGAGGATGGCGCTCCTGGTGCTGCTGTTGTGGCTGGTTGTGGTGCTGCCGCGGCTGCTCTTCCTCCGAATCTGACGAACAGGATGAGAGGATATAAATGTTTCCCATCCCGTACCTATAGATTTCACTTGAGGCAAGAAGCTTGCAAGCGCACACTAGAAGTGGCCTGAAATTATTCCGATCAGGTCACACTGCAGATGGCTGTCAGCTTGAACAGTCAAGGTCAGTAGATTTGCAAAATCTTATACCAAACCTCCAACAACAAGGTAGTTGCATTTGAATGTCAGCCATGTTACAGGAGCGCTTTTAAAGTGCTGCACCAATGACTACAAATCATGTCCTCCAGCAACTCGTCTCCTTGCAGCTGGCGTGT
Organism: Squalus acanthias; assembly: GCA_030390025.1. Classification (NCBI taxonomy): domain Eukaryota; kingdom Metazoa; phylum Chordata; class Chondrichthyes; order Squaliformes; family Squalidae; genus Squalus; species Squalus acanthias. Next base: position 81,083,299 of record CM059437.1, read on the forward strand.
TTCTGACAAGACGGGAAACAGGAGCCAGAGGCACGAAAATGGGAAACCACTATCAAAATAGTAGCAAGGCAGTTAACAGGCTCTTAACTGCCTTAACTACCTGTCCTACCGGTTCCAGTCGGGTCAGTTTGGGAGCGGCTGAACAGACACTCACGAAAATCGGGTGGGGGCGGGATGGAGGCGGGTTGGGTGTCTGAAGCCATTTTTTCAGATTTTCGCTGCTGACCTGCCTCCAAACCCGCCTCCTCAGGGCAGTTAAAATTGAGCCCTTAGTCTATAGTACAATTCACAGTCCAAAGAGGAATCATTCTGTTAAATCTACAAATTTGACAGTTTCATAGTTATAGAAATGATAAAATCTGCTCCCACAATGGCTCAGTTAGTAAATGCACAAAGTAGTGCACTACAGTACTGAATCATACAGGCCAAGAAGCTGCCAAGTACAATCCTTAGTGCTAAGTTAGTTGAGCTAGTGTTGCGGGGGGGGGGGGGGCTCCACATTTGAGCTAGGAGGTCAAAATGTAGTCAGGGTTCCCATTCCGGATCACTATCCAGCGAGTCCTGATATTTGGGAGCCCAATCCGATCTTCTTCGCCGGACATACATGTGTGGATGTCAGATGAGGAGAGAACTGAGCTTGGTTGCGATTCTTCCGCGGGCAACAACGCTCGCATTCTACGCTCACACTTGAAGTACCAAACGCTGCCAAAGCCCATAGAACCAGATCCCAGAATAAATCACTGCCTTCACCAGAGGTGACAAAACTAAGGGCGGGGGGGACATCAAAACTTATAATAAAAACTTGTAAAACCCAATAGTCATTAAGGATGGTAGCTTTTTTCTGAAGGTAGTAAATTGAAAATAGTTATGTCCAAATAAGAATTTGCAGTACATTTTGGTATAAACGTCCTGTCCTCAGCTGATGTTGCACACGTGCACTTCGAGGAGGGGGGTCACTGGATAAGCTCTCAGGACCAAGAACCCTGCCCAATTTTTCTCCTCCATATCCAGGACACTGAGGCCAACTGTAGTTGCCGTTAACATAACAAACCTTCGCTAAGTTGTAAGAATCAAAGAAACAACCTACCATTAAAATCTAGTGTATTACTTACCTTCACATCTAATATCCTGTATATCAATCATACTAAGTGCGCAAGGGCATGATAATTTGACTTACTCATTGCTAACTCATAGTTGTAACTACCGAAAAAGCAAAGACTTGGACTCGTTAATCAGGAGGACTGACCGTGTAATATCTTTAGTGATAGCCATGTTACAAGCTGAAAGTGCATTGACTGCCTGAATCCATCTAGTTCCGGTTTCTGTCCAAAGTGAGATAAACTACAGGGGAGGGAAGAGAGTGAGTGCTCCCAATTAAATCCATATTATCAAAAAAGTTGCCCATATCATCAAAGTTTACCAGAGGTACCTAAACTAGTAATAGCAAACTTTATAAATTCAAGGCTTAATGCATCCCTTATTAATGTCCGCGGATTTAACAGCGTGAATGTTTACGCTCAGTTTCATTGTCAAAATTGCAATGTTCCCAGTTCATAATGGACTGTATTCATGATGGAATTTGTTGAATTTCAAACATGCTGTTCTGTTCAACCCCTGACAACGGTCATTGAAAAAAATCACCTGAAGAGAGACTGCCTACACAATGTTGGCAACAAAGTGCAAGGTGTAAATTAAGGAATTAGATTTTTGAGCTCTGTATTTTAAGAACGACCTCGTCGATGTTGGAATGCAAAAAAATTAAATCACTGTTCACTTTTATTTTGTAGTTGCAGATTTTTCACTCAACTGAAAGTGTTCGCACTTCAAAGACAGATAGTCCACTTAATGTCGTGTCTTCAGCAAAAATGTTCAAAAGGTTTGTTGCACTGGAGAATTGCTCAAATTTACAGAAGTATCCTATAGGTGGGGCTGCTGTTCAGGTTGGGAACACTCTGCAACCTGAGTTTGTGAAGAGTGAATGTTAGCAGACCATGACTTAACAGGGGACTGCTGTTCCTCGCATTTTCTAAGATGTACTTTCCCAAACTGGCACGGACCACATAGCAATAACCAAGTTCGAAACAAAAGCAAAAGAATATATATATTTTCTTTGCGGATAAGATGGAGAGGCATCATGATTTGACCCTTCCTCTCACTCGGAAGAGCATCTTTCGTGGAATGGCAATGTGCTACACAAGTCATTCCTTACGCCACACTTATTTTTTTTTAAATAGAAACTGTATTTCTGTAAACTGGCCAATCCATTCGAAAAAAAAATGGGCAGTACAATGAGGAATTTATGATTTGAAAACAAGTGCAAATTGTGCTTTTCATGGGTCTCAGACTCGACTCATTTAATCCAAAGAATGAAAGAGAAGGAAGTTTGAAATCTGTTGGGTAGTGTAAACTCAGGCCAGCACAACATGTGCCTCTGAGCATAGTAACACTATATTTCAAAATTGCACTTTACCATACATTCTCTATGTGTTTAAATTCCATTCCCAGGGCTATTTCCAACTGCTATTACTGTCAGAAAATTCTGTGTTCTGGCACGAGAGAATCTATGCTAACACAGTATGTGATGAAATGAAAATTCCTCCATCTTCCCAAACGTTAAACGTTTGTGGATGATACTGGCTGTGGATAGCATTTTAAGTCCTATTCAGTTTGTAGAAAAATCCTTCGGTGGGAAATGTCAAGAAATGAGCCATCTGTTTGATTCACCTACCTTAGGACAACAAAAGGGTTAGGCTCTCCTTCGATCGTAGGTGTCTGGGTGATGTTCCCATTTAACCATTCACTCTAATTTGACCGATTGTTCTGTCATCGACTTTGGATCTCGTCTACAAAGGTCATAGGTCAAATCTCCTCTTCAAGGGTCACCAATACTTTTATTCAAGGACAATGACTTTTTTGGAGGGTCAGAGGTAATTGCAAACAAAATTTGCGTTTTCTTGTAAATTGAGGATGTCAGATAAATTTACATTGTTTTGCATTCCCTATACATACAAGAAAGGCCGGTATCAATCTAGAATTTGTTTGCGTCATGTTTTTCTAACCTACTACTCCGACATTTTTGAATTTTATATATTTTATTACTCATTTCTCCGTCCATCAGGGTCCATGTTCAGTTCTCTGCAGAATAGACTTCTGAATTAACAAAAAATATTCACCGGGGACGAGGTGACACAGTCTGTTAGAACTCTGACCTTTCACCTCTGGGACCCAAGCTCGAAATCCAGTAGAGATAAGATGAAAGTACCCTTTCTCTTTGATGGCTGGTAATTTTTCCCGAAGTGAAATGAATTTGGGCAGTCTTAATTCAGCTCCCAATAGGCACAACTTCACAGCAGAAAATTTCCCTTCACAATTGGCATTAATTGATTACAATCTGGACCACAGCCAGGCTGTAGTGAGGGCTAACTTGCACTGACAGAGTCTCCATCTGTCTATTTACCTCTTTCTCTCCTGTACGTGTCTCTCTATGCTCCAGTGTATTGCAGTCAGGAGCATTTACTTTCTTTGCTGAGGATGATACCTTTTCTCCAAAGTATCTTCCCCCTTCTTTTCGTTGGATAGGTAGGTTATAGTCTCTGAAGCTGGCTACTGATGTGCAGATATAATGGGATAGATTTTCCTCCCATTGATTATGAATGGGGGGAAATCTAGCCGATTATTATTTCTCTTCCCTGGAGGGAAGCATCTCCTCCCTGTTGCTGTTTCTCCAAACACAGTAATAATCAATATGTTGACTTCTCGGCATTTTGCATTTATTCAAAACTTTGCCAACCAACCGTCATTTGTATTTTCTCCCATCTGCAACATAGCTGAACACTAATGCAACTAACGTACAAGCTTCAACGATGTCAAAGTAAGATTCAGAGTTTCACTCTGATCAGCAGCAACAACAACAACAACTTGCATTTATATAATATTTTTTAGCGTAAGAAAACATCCCAAGGTGTTTCACAGGAGCATTATCAAACAAAATTTGACACCGGGTCAAAGAGGTAGGTTTTAAGGAACGTCTTAAAGCAGGAGGGAGAGGTTAGAGAGGCGGAGAGGTTTAGGATGGGAATTCCGGAGTAAGTAAACTCAAAAACTAGATCATTGGGACCTGCAGCAGAAAATATTAACAAAACCTCATGGCTATGCCTATAACTGTTACAGTCTCTTTTTCTGCATCAAGCTATTATAAGTTCCAGCAATTCTAAATCAGTGGCCCAAAGGTAATTCCCCCACATGGCATAAACAAGCCTATTGCTATAAAATAGCAAATCCTCTTACTCACCCTGGCTAGTGCCACCAGAGATCTACGAGCACGTATTATATATCTGTACAACACACCAGTAGATTTCCTGTGACATGGCTTATGGTGAGCTGGAAGCTGGTTCCTTTACCTATATGCTCAATTTGTATCTCATTCTTTTTAACACACATAACACGGTAGGCTAGATGTACTAGGTTGGAGGTAGGTACTTGGTGCTTAGCAGCATCGAAGGGAGGGCTCATAGGGTTTAGTATGACTGGGGAGCCTGGACTTTGACAGCAATGGGGGCTGGGGTGGTGGTAGTCATGGAGTTTGGCAGGACTGGAGTGGGCGCCCTGGTGTATGCGGTACTTTGGTGGATGTGCGGTGGTTTTGCAGCACAATGGACAGTACTGTGCAGCATGGGGTGGGGAGGGTCTGCCAACACAACACTGAGTAGAGGGACCCAGGGTCTGTCAGTAATGGGGTGGGGTGCCTGGGTTGCTGCAGCAATGGGGAGTAGTCCTAGTCTTTGTAGGCACGAGAGAGTGGGCTCCTAGAATTGGCAGCAGTAGGATCACTCCTGGGATCTGGCAGAATTGCAAGCTAAATATGCATTTTGAAAACAAACGTCTCGTTTTTCAGTTCAGTGCTGGGAAACAGACCAAGAGTAGACAGGAACGACCCAAGTGGCTTAGAGCTATGGCCAGGGATGGAGGAGGGGTCAAATAATCGTGGTGGTGGTAACAGGCGGGAACAAGAATAGTGGGTGGGCAGAAGGGTTAGGTAGGAGACACATTCAAAAATTAAAAATGAGTTTTTAGATACTGAAAATTTTTAATTAAAATTTAAAAAATTACCTGAAATTACGAAAACCTCAGGTAGGTGCCCACAGCACCTCCTTGGTTGGAGATGAACCTTGGAAGTAGCCAACAGTGACACCTACCTTGGAGACCAAGCATGGAGGTCTCAGCTGAGGTAAATAAAGTCAACAGGACCACATTAGCATGATGGAAATAACATGACAAGAAAGGCTTTACTGGAAGTAAGCGTCACTGTTTCAAGGAAGTGCATGAATACTACAGACTTTTAATTTTTATACATATTATTTCACGGCTTAAAATGCTTGTTATTTATAAATTTTCTAGCTAGTTGTCACAATACATTCTGGTATTGTCATTCCTTAGGAGGAGGGTAAAATCTACAACTTCCATGATGCAGCACACACAAAATTTCTCCACCAGAGCTTGAACTTGCTGTCCTTGTCTAGCTGGTGTCATGTGATGTGTGTTGCCCTGGAGCACTCTGGGTAATGTAGTTCTACAGGAGTGGGGCAAGACTCCCACAACAGGATTTTATTTGCAAATTGGTGGTTATTTTAAAGCCGAAGTATTTTGCATTCAAGAAATTTGCCTGGCACCATGCATGTTGGAGAGCTATGGGCAACGGGCCCACAGTTTTCTAACATGTACTGGCAGTGGAGGCTGCTTGTTGCTATGCGTACTTGGAAAATTACCCCTTAACTGCATTTTTCTCTGTGCTACTACAAGGGCCTCAAATGATGTTTAACCCAAAGATGTGCCCTGGTTAAATGTTCTTAAACAAATGGGATGAAACTGCGCTGTGCGATATTCATAACAAATACATCAGTGCCATTTAAAATTAATGGGTTTATGCCTTCTTTTTTAAATAGCGGCCAAAGAATTTCATAGAAATGTGTTCGCACATTCATTACCAACACTGCACAATGCAACTTCAACCCAAAAAGCTCCCTGCACTGGCGTAACATTTTCATTCTCTGGCACGTTCTTGTGACCACTCTGAGCCAGGGTGTGTTGAAAGGCAGCACTGATTTGCTTCAACATCCACTTAGGTAAGTACAGCTAAAATATCATGGGCTTACCAGACACAGTTATCACAGCTTGCCAGATCAGTTACAAATTCTGTTTATATAAAAATACACTATTAGGAGTGGGGAATAAGCTCCTGAGCTCCAAAACCAAATGGGTCGTCCCCATGTTATTGATATTTCAATACAAGTTCATGTCAACTGAATGAAGTGTGGTTTTTTCACTTTAACAGCAATCATGTTTATTAGCTACAGTCTGGATGCATGCTAGCAAAAGTCTCAGACAGCTAATACTATTATCTCTTTCATTGACCATCTGAAACTGCAAGCACTCAAGTGTGCAGAATCTCTAGATTCCACTGATTACTCTTGAGTTTAAATGAAGGGCGTTCCACAGTTGTTCACATCCTTGCTTTGCAGTGAATAAGAGGAGCTGGTATTAACATATCAGCATAATAATGTGTCCATTCCAATACAAGATGGTTTGCACAGCTTTCTGCTGGTCTATAGCCACATTAACATATCCTTTATGAATCCAGACAATGTCACATTGTAATCCATTCTTACACAATGTTTTCTATTTTTCATATACTTCAATTTGCCTTTTCTAATCACAGTTTTAACCCTTACAAATTAGATTTGGTCGTTTCAAATTCTCATTGTGTCGGAAAAGTCGCAACTGGGAAAATTAGATCCTGCAAATTTTAGCAATTAACAAAACAAGAAATGCACAACACACACAGTTTCAAATAAGACGGCGCTGCAAAGATCTCCCAAAAAAAGATTTTTTTAATGATTTCCCCCAATTAAAAAAAAACACCAACCTGAAAACAATAAAAATGTGGTATTTATTTCAAGAGTAGCTTGCATGAGAAGTGCTTTGTGGTTCTGTACTGTGTAGTACAGTATTCAGCAATCTGAAATTACAGCAAAACAAAAGACACCATCCTTTTTCCAGATGTTCAGTGATGGAGAATGTTCATATTTTAAAACCACTACATAAAATTCTCAGAAATTACTATGAACCCCCTTTAAGAAAAGACATGAATACAAAGAATCTGACAAATTTGTTACAATGCCTTGTGGTTTATGAAAACAAGAAAGATGATCATCAAGCTCTTAAAGAAAACAAAGGGTATTTTAAAAAAAATAATCGTTCTATGCATACTGCAAGGATGCAATGAATAGGCACATAACAATTCCAATAATATCCTGCATTTTCAAAGAATAATAGACACCTGAATAGTTAAGGATAAATAAAACGCTGGAAAAAGAAAAGACAGTTCAGCTATCAAGCCTGTTTTTTGTCCCCCCCAGTACTTCAATTATGGTTTCTTCATTACCTGACCCCAGCAAAAGATCTTCACACTCTTCCTAACTCGCATGTGAATGAAACGAGTGGCTCTTGGATGATTGTGAATCTCTAACAATCCTGTGCAGTTACCAATAGAGTCGCAATAAAAAATTACCTAGACTGATATCAGAACAACCGACAGTACAGGATAGTTTCAACTGATTCAATGACTGGGCTACAAAAACACTATCAATTTTTAAAAATCAGATGTTAGAAACAGAACATGTCTTGGGCAGTCCCGTAATATGAATTTACCACTAATGAGCTTCTGCATATTCCATTGACGAGTTGTGTGACCACATTGCGCATGGAAATCTTCATATCTTATCGCTGCCTGTGATGAATCCTTCATAAACCCGGGGAGAACCCTTATTTCTATTTTAAATTTGAGTTTGGATGCAAAGCGTTAATCTAATTTGAAGGGTTCAAATGACATTGTACACAACAAGAATGAATCTCACATGGTTTGTACACTTTCTGAACCAGAGATTAAATGACGCTTTTTTAAAAACATGAACTTCGCTTGTATCTTTGCTTTTGGGCTAACCTTGGTGCAGATAGTCAGTGTACTCCATGTAGCTCATGCACGATACATTGAACGGCCATAAATACAACATGATCACTGGAGAGAGAAAAGGATTGGGGGATGTGATGAGAATGTCAGTAGATGGGGTTGAGCCATCAAAAAATGTGTTTCGAGAACTAACAGCTTACACCCTACTAGGAAATTCTACAGCCAGTGAATAATTATAGACCTATACATTTTTTTTAAAATATCCCTATAGTGTGTTTTAATGTTAGAATGTAAATATTTCCTCCAACATCAAGTCCCCATTGTGATGTTACATGTCCCACATCACGTGCCAATTGCTCTCCATCGGCCTCTTCAGCTTTGCAAGATACCACTCATTTTTCACAAAAGGTGAGAAGAAAATAAAAGACACACCAGGGGATTTCCTCAGTTTAGGTTACCCCAGCTATGCTTGGAGACTGTACCAGGCTCCATGGAGAAGCTCTATAAATCTCTCTTTTCAACAAAAAGCTACCTGGGATTCAACTAGGGTTAAGTGTGCAACATCAGGCGTCGTGTTCACAATTCGGCTGGTCTGATCGAAATCTAACAGTCAAATTATGTACAAGCACAGAACATGCTCTTGCAGATTGTATTCTCAACTCGTGGGATTCAATGTGCAATCAGTTTAGCCATGATGATAAGGCGGTCAATAAGAGTTAATTTTTCATTTTTATACATGAAGCCACTGTTGAGGACTTTCACAAAGAGCAATGATAGCAACGGTATCTGTACATTACACATTACACACTAGGTAAAAGCAGACAAGTTGTATAGTTGATGTGTATCTCCGTGAAACCTGCTGTACCCATATGGTGTAAATTGGGAAAACGGAGCATCTCCTAAGCAAACCAGCTGAGTATGAGAGCAGACAAGCTGTGCTGCTGGCGAGTCAGTGTGAATTTGTTCAGCATCTCGGCTAGGTATTCAGCAGTCAAGTCAATGGCACATCTCTCCTGCAGAAAGGAGGCCATGATTCTTGTACAAATTGAATTGCATAGAATCTACAACACAGAAATAGGCCATTTGGCCTGCATTAAATATGCATATGAAACCTATACTCAGGTCAGATTTTGATGCTTTATTTGCTTTAAGATATTCTTTACAACAAAAGGATATAGGTCTTACTGCGCCATAGAATCAGTATACCTTCATGATCACACACACTGCATCTGGTTTCATAAATAGAAATTAATTTTAAGGAAGCCCACTCACACAGAGAAAAGCCAGTTCCCTGGGCTTTGAACTGAAGCCTTTATTTGAAGAACAGCAGGATGGGAGGAAACACTGATAGTCTTATCTCGAAAATTCTGCAGCTGACAGCAATGGGCAGAGAATAACTGATCTCTTAACACTAATTAAGGAGTTGTATCGCCGGTGACTTCAAAGAATGACAGAGTGACCCAAATCAGAGATAACGTAAATGCCTAATACATCGGTTATTTAAAAGATTCACCCGATCTAAGAATGTGTGGAAGCCAGTCATACACTGAGGATTATCTCAGGACTGCAGGTGCTTAGCCCTAATTACAAAGGCTTTCTTTGTACTACACTTTGATCAAATAGGTTAATACAGGATTAGGGTTAATCACATTGTTGTACAAAATAACCCTCATACTTACAACTGTGCTTTACACCAAGTGCAGATTAGAAATGGAACAGAAATTTTAATATTCAATTACAGAGGAATAAGAACTGAATTCCAAAATGCAGTTAATTCCATTTAAACGATTTGGGGATTTCTTTGTGAAATATCCAGGAGGGCTGCTGGATGCTGGGTGGGAGATTTCAAACTGGCATGGTCAGCCATCACTGGTGAAATTGCAGCTCCTGTTTGATATTGATGCAACTCTGTGGAACAGTCTGTGGGCCCAGCCCGTCCTGCCCTCCACCTTCTGAAGCTGCCATCAACAGTCTATGCAGGCAAATAAAAAAGGGAGGGGGAATAAAAGCCATTTTAAAATGATTTTGTAGAGGGGGCAGGGAATACATTTCAAAGAATTACAACTCAGTAAATCCAATCGAGGGGTTCCGATGTCATCGTAAATCGCGAGCTGAGCTCCTCTTGAGGTTAGATTACTGTTATCAATTCAGCGGAGAGGTCCCGTTATAAATTTTACGAATACCACTGGGAATTTTCTTTACAATTCTTATTCTTACCAGTGTGGTGCTGTGTTTTGTTGGCATTCAATGACACCGCTGATAGCGGAAGAGTATTGCATTTAAAAAGCAGGGCCTGAAAGAATATCAAAGTTCTGACCATGTAGTACCTTCAGTACCACCAGTTTGCAGGAAAATGTACACCCTCAAAGCCTCCTTGAAAAAGTGCAACATCCCCACTGACACCTGGGAATCCCTGGCCCAAGACCACACAAAGTGGAGGAGAAGCATCCGGGAAGGCGCCGAACACCTCAAGTCTCTTCACCGGGAGCAAGCGGAAGCCAAGCGCAAGCAGCGCACGTCAACCCAAGCACCCCACCCACCCGCCCCTTCAACCACCGTCTGCCCCACCTGTGACAGAGACTGCAGGTCCCGCATTGGACTCATCAGTCACCTGAGAACTCATTTTTAATGTGGAAGCAAGTCATCCTCGGTTCCGAGGGACTGCCTAAGAAAAAGAAGATTACCTGATAAATCAATACATCTCCTTTATTCATTCTTCCGGACACTAATGGGTGAAACTGTATTATGTGATATGAGCATATGAATACTTAATGTACTCGTCTGCAATTTCTTTGTTATTTTAACAGAATTATAAACCCATTTAAAATATCTCAGCACAATTTCACCGCATAATTTTTCTATGATAGCCTTGTCTTTTTACTGCCATGTTCTCCAACATACTCTGCATCTCAATTCATCATGCTCTCTCTCCTCTGAGTTCACTTGCCTCCTATCCTCCTTTAATCTCTCCCTCCATGTAAACTTCCCAACCCATATTCACGGCCACCCCCTCGACTTTGCCATCTCTCGTGGCCTCACTACTCCCATTGTGTCAATCGCAGATAAGGCCATCTCTGACCACTTCCTCGTATCACTCTCCGCCCACATCCCCCTTCCACCACCACCCCCCAACCCTACTTCCTTCTGTATCTGCCCCTGGAAAAAACTCTCCTAACTCTCTTACAACTGCACTTATGAAATCCCAACTGTCCAGCCTTTGGCCCTCCATTCACCACGACATTTCTGCAGCTACCGATCTGCTCAACCACACCCTCACCACCACCTTTGATGCCCTAGTCCCTATTAAAACAATTTCTCTCACCCTGGCCGTTCCCCCTGGTACGGCCCTCATCTTCGCTCCCTTAAGTCCAAGGGATGCAGACTTGAACGGATATGGCGGACAACTGGTTTAGCCATTCACCGCCAGATCTGGCTGGACCACATAAAGCATTATCGGGTCCTGCTCTCGTCTGCCAAAATTGCTCACTATTCCAGAATCATTCTGGAATGCAAAGATAAACCCTGGCTTCTATTCTCCACTGCTAACCGTCTTCTTAAACCCCTGCCCCCTATCTCCTCCGCCCTTACCTCCAACAACAAGTGTGAGGAGCTCATGGACTTCTTTGTCTCTAAGATTGAGACCATCTGTTCAGCTGTCTCTGCCACTTCCCTTCCTTCCCCTAGCCCACTGGGCCAAACTTCCTCTAAGGTTCCCCCCTGCCCTAGCCCTGAACTCACATCTTTCTCCAATTTCTCTCCAATCTCCCCTCATGACCTCTCCGCACTCATCTTGTCCATGAGACCCACTTCCTGCTCCCTCGACCCTATTCCCACCAAACTGCTGATCACCCAACTTCCTTTTCTGGCTCCCGTGTTAGCTGACATTGTTAACGGTTCTCTCTCCTCAGATACTGTCCCCCTCTCCCTCAAATCTGCTGTCATCACCCCTCTCCTCAAAAAACAACCCTTGACCCCTCCGTCCTTGCAAACTACCGCCCCATCTCCAACCACCTCCCTTTCCTCTCCAAAGTCCTTGAATGTGTTGTCGCCTCCCAAATCCGTGCCCATCTTTCCCACAATTCCATGTTTGAATCCCTCCAATCAGGTTTCCGCCCTTGCCACTGTATCGAAAAGGCTCTCCTCAAAGTCACAAATGACATCCTTTGTGACTGTGACAAAGGGAAACTATCCCTCCTCATTCTTCTTGAATTGTCTGCAGCCTTTGACACGGTTGACCACTCCATCCTTCTCCAACACCAGTCCACCATCGTCCAGCTGAGTGGGACTGCACTCGCCTGGTTCCATTCTTATCTATCTAATCGTAGCTAGAGAATCACCTGCAACGGCTTTTCTTCCCACTCCCGCATCGTTACCTCTGGTGTCCCTCAAGGATCTATCCTTGGCCCCCCCTCCTATTTCTCATCTGCATATTGCCCCTTGGTGACATCATCCGAAAACACAGCATCAGTTTCCACCTGTACGCTGACAACATCCAGCTCTACCTCACTACCACTTCTCTCGACCCCTCCACGGTCTCTAAATTGTCAGACTGCTAGTCTGACATCCAGTTCTGGATGAGCAGAAATTTTCGCCAATTAAATATTGGGAAGACCAAAGCCATTGTCTTCAGTCCCCGCCACAAACTCTGTTCCTTAGCCACTGACTCTATCCCTCTCCCTAACATCTGTCTGAGGCTGAATCACACTGTTCGCAACCTTAGTGTCATATTTGACCCCGAAATGAGCTTTTCCGACCACATATCCGTGGCATAACTAAAACCGCCTATTTCCACCTCCGTAACATCGCCCGTCTCCACCCCTGCCTCAGCTTACCCGAGATATCTGCGTTCCTCTAATTCTGCCCTCTTGAGCATCCCTGATTATAATCGCTCAACCATTGGTGGCCGTGCCTTCTGTTGCCTAGGCCCTAAGCTCTGGAATTCCCTGCCTAAACCTCTCTGCCTCTCTTTCCTCCTTTAAGACGCTCCTTAAATTTACCTCTTTGACCAAGTTTTTGGTCACTTGCCCTAATTTCTCCTTATGTGGCTCGGTGTCAATTTTTGTGTCTTTTAATACGCCTGTGAAGCGCCTTGGGACTTTTTACTACGTTAAAGGCGCTATATAAATACAAGTTGTTGTTGTTGTATGTTTAATGTACTGATCTTTTGCACTATTATCTCCCTCCTCATGCCCATCCCTCTCCTGACCTCCTTCTACTGGGATAACTAAGTACTCCAAACTATAGAGCATCTTACACCTGATGCTAATAATACTTTGGAATTGGTGGATAGGAGACCAGCTCATGGTAACTGCCGTTTTAAAAACGGATTTTCCATTTTTAGAATATATTCAAGCATTTTTAATACACTTCGCAATCCTCAAATCTCATGTATCTGGGCTGGAATACAATCCTTTCTGCGAGACTTGCCCCATTCACACGGAGTGGACAGAATCCGGGTTTCACACATTTCAACATTCTGAATTTGAACAATGTGGCATTTGAGGGGGCATAGAAATTACATTCACAAAATAGTCTAGTCATTTTATATTTACAATGGAATCACAGTTTAGATCAACTTCGAGTTACAAGTGTGAAATGTAAACTGGCAGGACTCTAGTACTTAGTGAGTAATGACGCATTACAATGCCAGCGTGTCACAGTTTGTTGACTGCATTCCAGTTGAATGTCACCAATAAGTTAGAAACAAAAAGCACATTACAGGGAGCAGCGGCTGTGGGAGAAAATAAAGGTCGGTGATTTTCAGGCCCAGTCGAGCGGCGGCAGAATTCGAGAGTGACGTCACAGTACAGAAAGTGACGCCGGCGCAGGGGAAGAAGCTGATTGGTGAGTAGTGGGTGAGTGCTTTTTTTTCCCTTCAATTTTAAGTTTATTTCTTTTAAGGTAGTTCATAGTTAAGGTAGTTCGGGAGAGCGAGAATCCGAGAGGTTAAATTTGAGGTAAGAGTTTTTTTTAATTAAAAGAATGGCAGGGGACCTCAGTCCCGTGCGTTGCACAGCCTGCAGCATGTGGGAATTCCTAGACGCTTCTTGCAGTCAGGATGACCACATGTGCAGTAAGTGCCAACGGTTTGGCCAACTTGAGATCCGGTTTTCGGAGCTCGAGCGTCAGCTGGAGGCGCTGCGGTGTATCCGCGAGGCTGAGAGTTACGTGGATAGCACGTTTTTAGACGTGGTCACCCCGCAGCTTCAGAAAGTGCAGTCAGAGAGGGAATAGGTGACCACCAGTCAGAAGAAGGGGGGCAGGCAGGTAGTCAGGAAAGCCCCAGAGTGCATCTCACTCAACAACCGTTTTTCTGTGTTCGAAAACTGTGAAAGTGACGGTTCCTCTGGGGAGTGCAGCCAGAGCCAAGTTCATGGCACTGTGGGTGGCTCAGCTGCACAAGGGGGGAGGAGTAAGAGTGGAAGGGCAATAGTGGTAGGAGACTCAATAGTGAGGGGTGCAGACAGGCGTTTCTGTGGCTGCAGACGTGACTCCAGGATGGTATGTTGCCTCCCTGGTACCAGGGTCAAGGATGTCACTGAACGGCTGCAGGGCATTCTGAAGGGGGAGGGCGAACAGTCAGAGGTCGTGGTTCCAACGACATAGGTAGAAAGAGGGATGAGGTCCTGCAACAAGAATTTCTGGATTACTCCTGGTGCCATGTGCTAGTGAGTATAGGAATAGGAGGATAGAGCAGATGAATGCGTGGCTAAAGAGTTGGTGCAGGAGGGAGGGCTTTAGTTTCCTGGATCACTGGGTCTGTTTCTGGGGAAGGTGGGACCTGTACAAGTTGGACGGGTTGCACCTGAACCGGAACGGGACCACGTCCTTGCGGGGAGGTTTGCTAGTGCTGTTGGGGGGGGTTTAAACTAACTTGGCAGGGGGATGGGATACGGAGTGGAGCTATAGTAGGGGGTGATGCACAGCCAAATATAGAAGAAAAAACAAGTCAGTCTGGAAGGCAGAGCAAATATGTAACGGCACAAGGGAGTATGGCAAGGTTGGATGGCATTTATTTTCATGCAAGGAGTCTTGTGAGTAAGGCAGATGAATTGAAGGTGTTGATGAACACATGGGAGTATGATATTGTTGCTATCACAGAGACATGGTTGAGGGAGGGGCAGGACTGGCAGCTCAATATTCCGGGGTATAGAATCTTCAGGCGAGACAGAGGGGGGTGTAAAAGAGGAGGGGGTGTCAATCAAGGAGTCAATTACTGCAGTAAGGAGGGATGATATCTTAGCAGGTTCCTCTAATGAGGCCATATGGGTAGAACTTAAAAACAAAAAGGGGGCAAACACTTTGCTGGGAATGTACTATAGGCCCCCAAACAGTCAGGGGGAGATAGAGGAACAGATATGTCGGCAAATCTCAGAGAAGTGTAGAAATAATAGGGTAATAATAGTAGGGGATTTCAACTTCCCCAATATTAACTGGGATAGTCAGAGTGTGAAAGGCTTAGAGGGTGCGGAATTCTTAAAGTGCATCCAGGAGCACTTTTTGAGCCAGCATGTAGAAAGTCCTACAAGAGAGGGCGCGGTACTGGACCTAATTCTAGGGAATGTAGTCGGGCAAGTGGCAGAAGTGTCATTAGGAGAGCATTTTGGTGACAGTGACCATAATTCGGTGAGATTTAAGGTAGTCATGGAAAAGGACAAAGATGGACCGGAAATAAAGGTTCTAAATTGGGGGAAGGCCGATTTTAATATGATAAGGCAGGATCCGGCCAAAGTGGACTGGGATCAGCTAGCTACTTGTAGGAAAATCCACATCAGAGCAGTGGGAGTCATTCAGAAAAGAAGAGAGAGTACAGCGCCAACATGTTCCCGTAAAGGTCAAGGGTGGGACCAACAAGTCCAGGGAACCCTAGATGTCAAGGAATATACAAGAATGGATTAGGAAAAAAAGGGAGGCTTTTGGCAGATACAAAGGACTAAAAACAGTGGAAGCCCGAGAGGAGTATAGAAAGTGCAGGGGGGTACTTAAAAAAGAAATTAGGAGAGCGAAGAGGGGGCATCAAAAATCACTGGTGGGCAAAATAAAGGAAAATCCCAAGGTGTTTTATAAGTATATTAAGGGCAAGAGGATAACCAGGGAAAGAGTAGGGCCCATTAGGGACCAAAGTGGCAATCTGTGTGTAGAGCCGGAAGATGTAGGTGAGGTTTTAAATGAATATTTTGTATCTGTGTTCACTATGGAGAAGGACAATGTAGGCATAGAAGTCAGGCTGGGGGATTGTGATATACTTGAACAAATTAGCATTGAGAGGGAGGAGGTACTAGCGGTTTTAGCGGGCTTAAAAGTGGATAAATCCCCAGGCCCAGACGAGATGTATCCCAGGCTGCTGTGTGAGGCAAGGGAGGAGATTGCAGGGGCTCTGACACAAATTTTCAGAACCTCTCTGGCCACAGGGAAGGTGCCAGAGGACTGGAGGACAGCTAACGTAGTACCATTATTCAAGACGGGTAGTAGGGATAAACCAGGGAATTACAGGCCAGTGAGCCTAACATCAGTGGTAGGGAAATTATTGGAAAAAATTCGGAGGGACAGAATTAGTCTCCACTTGGAGAGGCAAGGATTAATCAAGGATAGTCAGCATGGCTTTCTCAGGGGGAGATCATGTCTAACCAATTTGATTGAATTTTTCGAGGGGGTGACTAGGTGTGTGGATGAGGGTAGTGCAGTTGATGTAGTCTACATGGACTTCAGTAAGGCTTTTGACAAAGTGCCGCATGGGAGACTGGTCAAGAAGGCAAGAGCCCATGGGATCCAGGGCAATTTGGCACATTGGATCCAAAATTGGCTTAGTGGCAGGAGGCAGAGGGTGATGGTTGAAGGTTGTTTTTGTGACTGGAAGCCTGTGTCCAGTGGTGTACCGCAGGGATCGGTGCTGGGTCCCTTGCTGTTTGTAGTGTACATTAATGATTTAGATATGAATGTAGGAGGTATGATCAGTAAGTTCGCAGGTGACACGAAAATTAGTGGAGTGGTAAATAGCGAGGAAGGAAGCCTCAGGCTACAGGACGATATAGACGGATTGGTCAGATGGGCAGAACAGTGGCAAATGGAATTTAACCCTGAAAAGTGTGAGGTGATGCATTTTGGGAGGACTAACAAGGCAAGGGAATACACAATGAATGGTGGGACCCTAGGAAGGACAGAGGATCAGAGGGACCTTGGTGTGCATATACATAGATCCCTGAAGGCAGCAGGACAGGTAGATAAGGTGGTTAAGAAGGCATATGGGATACTTGCCTTCATTAGCCGAGGCATAGAATATAAGAGCAGGGAGGTTATGATGGAGCTGTACAAAACGCTAGTTAGGCCACAGCTGGAATACTGTGTGCAGTTCTGGTCGCCACACTAAAGGAAGGATGTGATTGCATTGGAGAGGGTGCAGAGGAGATTCACCAGGATGTTACCTGGGCTGGAGCGCTTCAGCTATGAAGAGAGACTGGACAGGCTGGGGTTGTTTTCCTGAGGGCAGAAAAGGCTGAGGGGGGACCTGATGAGGTGTACAAAATTATGAAGGGGCATAGATAGGGTAGATGGATAGGAACTTCTCCCCTTAGTAGAGGGGTCAATAACCAGGGGGCATAGTTTCAAGGTAAGGGGCAGGAGGTTTAGAGGGGATTTGAGGAAAAACTTTTTCACCCAGAGGGTGGTTGGAATCTGGAACTCACTGCCTGAAAGGGTGGTAGAGGCAGGAACCCTCACAACATTCAAGAAGCATTTAGATGAGCACTTGAAACGCCATAGCATACAAGGCTACGGACCAAGTGCTGGAAAATGGGATTAGAATAGACAGGGCTTGATGGCTGGCACGGACACGATGGGCCGAAGGGCCTCTTTCTGTGCTGTATAACTCTATGACTCTACATCTTTATATCTCTCGCTGACACTTCCCCGAACTAGCTTGGCATGTACTTGGGAAGATGGGAAGAGGCCAGGCCATACAAGTCAACACTCTGATTTCCTTTGCCTCTCATCCCCAGACCTCCCAAAGTTCTTGAACTCACTTTTCAACAGACAGAGTTGGGGGGTTTTTATTTGAAGCCCGCTCCGTTTATGTTAAAATGAACCAGTCATGGTCATGTTGATTCTCAATAGGTTTGCATCTGCACCAGTGAATGAGGAGATGGGTGGGGGAGGCGGGGGGGAACCGATCATATCATCTGTTCACAGGAAAATTCCGACTGTTACACGTTCAGAACGGTCTGCAAAAAATGAATTGACTGGGGAAGGGCCGAATACAGGCTTTTTAGCACAATACAGAATACACACTGAATTGGGCTGGGCTCTAAAAGCCAATTAATTGCAACACCCCGATGAAAATAAAAAACAGCTTGGTCCTGACAAATAACATACCTAGTTTGCAAGTACTGATGGGATCAGGGTTCTGTGAATTGCAGATAAAAATAGACAATTTGAAACTTTTCTTACTACAGCCCATTAAATTGTGCATTCAGCAACTCCAGCTATACAAAACCAATACAAAACAATTCACAGAAACATGTATTCTATTACATAATAACTAATAGGGCTTTGCAAATGTGCTTGGTGACATTTGGCAACAGCTGACAACATTTACTGTACTCAGCATTAAAACTCATAATTGGAGCACATGTAATGCTTGCATCAGGAATTTTATACCAGTGCTTCAGGTCCAGTGTATTTGTATACAATGAAAATAGTTTGGTTCACTAGAATTCTGTACAATGGAAAATGAAATGAGCCAAAATTTCTTTCTGCCCAATGTTGACAAAACCAAAGCTCTTCTTTAATGGTTCCTGCAAGCACCCACATGTCTGAGCTCCAGCTCCAATAATCTTCCACGCTGCCTGACTGAATGAGGCGTTGTGAAACTTCAGCATTTTGCTTGACCCCCAAGGTGTCCTTCTTACCCCACATCCAGTCACTTGCCAAAACTACATTCCTCCACCGCTCGCACATTGCCTGCTTGAGCCCATGCCTCTTTCATTCTGCTGCTGAAACCCGAATCCAGAAGTTCCTCGCTTTAGAATTGATTTCTCAAGTCCCCTCCTCTGACCCTCACCATCTCCAGTTAATCCAGAACTCCACAGCTCAAACCCTCTTGCCCAAAGTTCCCACATTCCCAACACCCGCTTGTCCATGCCAATCTCCATGACACCACACCCCCACTGCACAAACCTCAAAGTCTTACTTTACAAATCCCTCACGGTCTCATCCCACTCTATCTGAGCAATCTTCTCTACTTTTACGCATCCCCTGCTCCTCCAACTCCGATGCATTGCTTGTTCTCCCCCCTCACCACCCCACCACGTCCTCTATCAGAAAACAATCTTTCAGTCACTATGACCCTGCTCATTGGAACTCTCTATATACATCACCTCACCTTGCTATCTCTTGCCAGTCCTTAAAAACATCTCTCATTGATGCACATTCGGATCCCCCAACTAAACGGTCTTGCTTCCTATTTGGTGGCATCTTCTCGTTAGTGTAAAGATCCCGGAGATGTTCATCTACATGACGGACACTATATAAATGTAAAATAACAACAGAAAACGCTGGAAAAACTCAGCAGGCCAGGCAGCATCCGTGGAGAGAGAAAGAGAGTTAACGTTTCAGGTCGATGACCTTTCGTCAGAACTGGGAAGAGCCGGAAATCAAATAGATTTAAGGCCAGGGTAAAGCTGGGAAAAGGGGGAGGGGATAAAAGAACAAAGGGGGAGATGAAGAGACATTAAGAGACATTAAGAGATATGCAAGGCTAGAGGTGGTGTTAATGTGACAGATTAAGGCTGAAAGAAGTGTGAAATCCACTGGCAGAATGAAGGACAGCTGCCAGCTTCTAGGAGGAAAAAAAAGGTGGGGGGGCAAATAAAAGGATGGAAAAAATAAAATATAAATGTGATTGAAAGCTGAGGTTATGATCTAAAATTGTTGAACTCGATATTGAGTCCAGAGGGCTGTAGCGTGCCTAAACGAAAGATGAGGTGCTGTTCCTCGAGCTTACGCTGCGCTTCCGTGGAACAGTGTAATAGGCCGAGGACGGTGAGGTCAGAGTGGGAGTGAAGCGGTGAATTAAAGTGACAGGCCACCGGGAGCTCGGGGTCCCCCTTACGGACTGAACAGAGGTGTTCCGCAAAGCGGTCACCCAATCTGCGTTTGGTCTCCCCAATGTAGAGGAGACCACATCGTGAGCAGCGAATACAGTATACTAGATTGCAGGAAGTACAAGTAAATCGCTGTTTCACCTGGAAGGGGTGTTTGGGGCCCTGGACAGTGTAAATGTAAATTGTTACAATTGGTTTGGTTCTTTGGCGCTCCATACAATATAAATGGGTTGCTCCAATGGAATTTCATGGCTGCACAAAGATTACATTAACGGATGGTATTTCATCTACCTAGTTGCATTCATTAACCACTGTGTCATTAACAACAGTGAACAACACTGGCATCCAAGTCCGACTTGCTTCCACGTTCAGTGAGATTACACTGGTGATTAATCAGTCTCGGTACAGAGAATCGTTAGCGGTAATTGTAGAATGTCACTTACAGTCAGGTGAGTGAAAAAAAACAGAAATGAGTTGCAAAGGTCAAGCTCAGAAGCGAAAGAAAACTATTCAAGATTTACTGAGTGTTGTATTTAAACAACTTGTTGAAATTTGTTTTAAAAAATAGCATTAAAATTGCTTTTGTTTGAATTTTAGTGGATCTGAAGGCACAAAGGTGTTTTAATATTTCCCACAATACATCGCTCAGCTCTCACTTCCCTTCAGAGAGTGTTCCGCCATATTGGAAATCCCCGAAGCAACAACTTGGGTAAAAAAACTTACAGCTTTTAAACTCAAGCTATTATTTTTTGCAACCAGTTACTGATCTTAAAACAATTGGCTCCATAAATCAATAATTGGTCCATTATTAGAAATTTAAAAATCACATTTCTCTGGGCACTTTAATGTTGTGAATGGGGGCATGGTTTTTTTTTAAAAACAGCAGCCCAAGTGCATTTTAGAATAATTTTGAAAGCATTGAAAAGATTTTTTTATAAGAATGTAACTTTTAGGTAAATATTTCCCACCTCCCCCCGCCCCCCTTTCCCTCTTTATTATGTCGTTACAAGCTTTCAAATTACGTAATACTTAATGCATTCATATGAAATTCCTTCCTTTGCTATTCTGACAGTGTTAAATAGGTTAATGTCTCCACTGACATATTAGGAAGGAAATTGATACCAATTAATTAAGCGTTCATTAGACTCATATCCAATGTGTAATTTAAGGCCAAACATTATTTTTTTAATCTGTTGAAATGAAAGAACACGTGTATCCACGTTTCATCCACTCGGTATTTTACAATAAATTGCCGCTAATTGAGGAGTCTGCAAAATCTATTTATAATTCTGGGACTTATATTTCAACTGGGCTCCAAAAGGAATCCTCAACAAAGAGAGGATACACAAGAAGAGTACAATTTATATCCCTAGAACTGGCTCACTGATAACTTATGAGCAACAGTAGCCAGTGAGTTACGGTCATCTGCACGATAAATTGTGCATGCTTCTTAATCATCTATCCTCTTTACGATATACTTTAGCTAAATAATTAAAACTATAGCGGAGTGGGAAATATACATTTCAAGTACAAGCTAGTTCTGTATGTTGGCGTGGCTCAGTTATAACCACTGAGTCAGAAGGTTGAGAGTTCAAAACCTACTCCAGGACTCAAGCACATAATCTAGGCTGACTCTCCAGTGCAGTAATGAGGGATTGCTGCGTTAATGGAGGTGTCATCCTTTGGATAAGATGTTAAACTACAATTTAAAATCATCTCTTGGGTTATCAGTAAAAACTGACTGGAACAAGATCCTGGAATTCGTCTGAAAAGATATTTATGTAAAAGATTTAAATTTATTTCACAGGATTTTAATTGATAACCTAGGGCTGCTTTTCCTAATCTGTACATATACCGTTGTGCAAATTAGACACAGCCCCTTCAGTGAACCCCCTAAAACATACAGCACCACAAAAACAACTACACCAGTGATAAATGTCAGCCGTGTATCGTCCTAATCTTCCGGATGTGATGTTTAATTAGATATTAAGCTTTGAGCCCCTCCTGATGCCTGGCCACCAGGGCTTTTAAGTAAAGATGGATCCCCACTGCCATGTTCAATGAATATTTCATGTCAGGAATGAAATATCACTTTCATTCCTTTAAAAAGAGTCAAACAGATAAAATTGAAGAGCTGGAACTTCACAAAGGATTATCAGATCGGACTGATTGACAAATCATTGCCAGGCTATAAAGTTCAAGCAATAGAAAATGAACAAAATACTTAATTGTTTCTAAGCTTGTAAAAATCGCTTTCCATTCTTTCCTCGGATATCAAGGAAGCTGGGCATTCGGTTCATGTCCAGTAATATAACAATGTGCAGTTCCACCAGGCAGTCACTATACTAGGCTGGAATGCGATTTCAAGCCATCCCCTTTCATCTCTTGGCTGGGTTTTTACTTTCTTGCGTGGAAGCCAGGAAATAGGGGAGCGGTGAACATTGCAGTGTCACTTGGAGCTACGTGTTTTGTCATTGCTATTAAAAACAGCCGAGGTGAGGGTTGCTAACTTTTCCAAGAGGGCCATAATCACAATATCTATATTATAACAACGTGCATTTATATAGAGCCTTTAATGTAGTGAAATATCCCAAGGTGCTTCGCAAACAAAATTTGACACCAAGCCACATAAGGAGATATTAGGACAGGTGACCAGAGAGAGTTTGGTCAAAGAGGTAGGTTTTAAGGAGTGACTTAAAGAGGAGAGAAGTAGCGAGGCGGAGAGGTTTAGGCAGGGAATTCCAGAGCTTAGAGCCTAGGCAGCTGAAAGACAATGGTGGAGCACAATTGGAGGAGCGCAGAGATCTCAGATGGTTGTAGGGCTGGAGGAGGTTACAGAGATAGGGAGGGGTGAGGCCATGGAGGGAATTGAAAACAAGGATGAGAATTTAAAAATCGAGGCATTGCTTAACCGGGAGCTAATGTAGGTCAGCGAGCACAGGGGTGATGGGTGAAAGGGGTAGCAATGGGATCCCAGAACCAGGGAGCTGTGACTGGAGGACGCCTTCCTCACATCACATTCCACGCTCTTGGCTTTCCATTCATCAGCTCCCCATCCTGGTTCCATCTTGCTCCTTCGCCAGCTCTCAGTACGTGCACTATATGCACAAGCCCTACACATCACCACTTTCCTTTTCAACAGCCACTCACTAACTTTCACTCTCATTCTGTAGGACAAGACTGTGCATAATGAGAGGGAGAAGAGCAAGGCCGGGGGAGAAGCACCCAACATCATCGTAGCCCTCACCCAAGCCCTGGAGCATGAAGCCCTGGAGGTTAGTGGTCCGGGTTAAGCCATGTGCCTTGGCGAAGGAGAGGCTGGCAGTTTGTTCAAGCAGGGTGTCTGCGTATTACTTGTAATCCTTCATTCACCTCAACAAATATTCAGCAAGCATCACAACTTCAAGTCACATTCTGAAGACTGTCATCTGCTAATGTCCAGCCTCTCAGTGGCATCCTAACTCTTGTCCTTTTCTCTAGGTTCTTCTCAGCACTTAGACTCTGCTGAAAAAATCCTCCCGAGGATGCACTGTCACGCACTCCACCCCTCTAAAGCACCGGCACAGACATTGGCACTCCGCATGGGTTAGACAATGAGCTTGAGAATTCTGCACTGGTGAAACATCCAACATGAGTGAACAGCAGCTGATACTGGTGGCAGGGCAGCCCAGGAGACAGCTCACCTGATGGCGAGATCCTCTCCCAGTTCTGCTGAGCAGTAGAGGTAAGGACTCAGGGGCCCAGCGCTAACATCTTTCACCTTAACGAGCACAAAAATTCCCCTGAAAAACATAATGGGCCAGAGATGCTGCCAAAATAACGGTGAGTTTAATGGCGCTCATTGGGAAATCATCCAACAACTTGTGGCAAGGAAGAGATAACACATGAATTGCGAATCACCACAAGTTGCTGGACGATTTGCGCCACTCTGCTGTTAGCCTCGCGAAAACGGCAGCTTGCCTTCAACCTCCCCGTGATTTTCAAGAAATTGCTGCATTTGCACATTAATTGCCCCATTAAACTCGCCTCAGAAAGTTAGGGCTGGTACTTAACAGCACAATTACCTTTTTAATGAGGAGATTTATATTCCTGCAATACCACTCAACCTCTCTGGCCCAGGAAGGGAACAATTGAAACTCTGGAGTCTCATTCCTGCAGGTAGTAAATTGTTGTTACAGATTCCTAAAATTTAAAATTTTTTAATTCTTTTCTTACTTTTCCTTTCTGTCACTTTTTTCTCTCACTCTTAATTCAATCTTTCTTTCCCTCTCTATTTCTCTTTCTGTACCTTATTTGACCCCAATTCAACCTATTTCCTTGTCTGTCCTTCTTCTGTTTCTTTCTCAATCCTTAAATCTCATTGGTCCCGTCGTTCACCAAGGTCCAGGGTGAGGGAAAAAGTCTAACTAACGGAGCACGCTCCAGCAAAATCTGGGCCTTTACAGCAATGTCTTATAGTACTAACAGCATTTTAACAAAAAAACTGCTGTAGCTCCCTTCTTAAGATGATAATCTTTACTGACTACAATAAATGAACTGTTACGTTATGATGTCATAGATAAAATCTCAGCCAACCTCATATTATCTCCAGTTCGTGACATCACTCAATGGAAGGACTTGTTCAAGAAGCATGGAAAAAGTGAGATGGAAATACAAGATTTTTAACTGAATGAGTTGGAAGGAGATGAAATGTGGAAACAAAAATAAAAACAGTTGGCACCAAGCGAACGAAATCTGGTGTCAAACTGTGCACAGTCGTGACTTTTAAAACAGAGATTAAAACCAGTTCCACCCAACCACCGACAACTTCTATCGCCTCGGTCTCCAAGCAGCTCGCGATATCTAACCTTAGCTTCACCTTGCCACTTATTTACCCTTTCATGAAATAGATCATTATTTAAGCCAGAGTTGCACATTAGGCCAGCATTAGCACTTTGAAGACGGCAACAGAATTTAATTTCTTTCTGTTAACGCCTAATGAAAACCGACAGGATGCATTCTGCCCTTTTGTCCTTTCTCATTTCAGAATTAGAGTTGTACAGAGTACAGGGAATGATTAGCACAGATGATATTCTGTAGCAAACATGATTATATTTAAAAGCTACAAGTGTTCAGGGGGTTAGGAGAATTCTAATGATTTAAAAAGCCAGTCATCGCACGAGTGTGAGCTCAGCTCGAGTATTGTGACTACGCCATGTACCGGCTTTTTTCCGCTGTGCTATTTAAACTCGGATAGTGTGAGTAACATCCATGACCTGAACACACAATCCTTTCATCAGGCTGTATTCCATGAACGATCCTGTTACTTCTACTTCATAATCCTTTACAGAATGTAAAATAATGAATAACCAACGTTTCTTTTCCAAACGGTGCTGCAATGCATTATTTACTCCTGCTGCACACGTCATTTAAAAAAAAAAATTAGGCTTGGTGAATGGATTGAAATACATGCCAGTCCCAATCCCTCTCTCGCACATTCTTATTTTCTATTAGCTATACTGAGGTTAAAAATAAAATCCTGATAACTATTTTCCCTCTTTATTTAGATCCATCAGCGCTTCACAGTATACCCCACCCTGGAGGGTTGACTGTCACCTTTACTTCAGTCAATCCTGCTCTGCAAACCAGCCACTAAAAGGTGGCATGACCCCTGTGCCAAATCTTACCATTCCCCACAGGCAGGGAAGGAAAGTATCACTTCAGAGTCTCCAGAGAATAACTACCCAGGATTAGGGATGCACCGCATTTGCGTCCTAACAGACCATGCTGAAGTGCATCGGTCATCAGGTTCCTTCGTGTATATTGTTGAAGAAACTTGTTTACTTAATGGATTATTTGAAACAGATCACAGTGCTGTACAGAGGCAATCCAGTAAAGGTTTTCTGTTCCAGGCAGTGTTGCACAAAGAAACGGACAGGATTCCATTAAGGCCCTACTATTACAAACATAATGAGGCGCAGATAGAAGCTCAAAAGGAAGCTCAGTTGGGATGCCTTTCAAGTCTCACAAACAAAAAGAGAAAGAGAAAAAAAAAATCACTCCAACTCTTCACAGTCAGCCAACTTGGACTGACAGCAAGAATAAATCTAGTAACCAACTATCCTGCAGCTGGACTGAAATAATCTAAAATGTGAAATGCAAACCATGCATAACCACAGAAATATTTTGGCCTTTAAACTGCAAGATTTTTCTGCTTTTTGCACGAGATGATATCAAGGAACAAACAAGCCTCACAAAATGATGTAACTGTTTATAACAGTCCAGTGTGAGAAGAAAAAAAACTTAAACCCCATGAAATGCACACCATGTACAGTTTGCATTTAACATGTTAATGTCAGGATGTTGTGGGTTCAAGTCCCACTATAGGACTTCAACACATAATTTAAGCTGACATCCCAGTATAGTACTGAGGGAGTACTGCATTGATGGTGGCGCCATCCGTCAGCTAATACATTAAACTAAGGTGCCACCTGCCTGTTCTGTTGGTTCAGGGTGACTTTAAAGATACCATGACTATTTGAAGAGCAGCATGGAGCTATCCCTCGGCCCTGGCCAATATTCTTCCCCCAGCCAACACCACTTAAACTGATTGAGGTAAAAATTGGGTAGCGCCCCGAAAAAGTTAGCGCCCCCGCAGCCGATTTTCCCAGGTAGCGCCCCGAGAGGAGGGGCGCTACTGGAAGCGCCCCGCGTACCTCTTGGGGTGCTGCGAGCCTATATCGCGGCGCTACGTGCCACAGCGCCACGCACTGCGGCATGTCGCACCGCGGTACTGCAGGTCTTCCTCCTATTATTAAAGGGGAGGGGCCTGGCGCAACGTGCCCTGGCGCCCAACTGGGCCACCAGGGATCGGGAGTGCTGGCAAACGAGCCCGGCACTCAAGAGGAGTGCCGGGTTCACGGAGAGCAGCCGGCACTCCGCGGGGGAGCTTCACGAAGGCCGGGGACAGCAACGGGGGCAGGTGCTGGCAGGCGGCTAGCAACAAAAATGGCCACCCGGCACCTCCCCTTTAACTAGCGCCGCCCCGGCCGCAGGTAAGCCCCCGACCCCGGTGGTAAGTCGGGGGGGGCGCCACCCAATATTACAGCCGGGGCGCGAGCGGTCACGTTTCGCGGGAGGCGTTAGCAGTGCCGCGCCCAGGCGCTAGTTGATTTGCGCCCCGTTAGCGCCCTCTTAGGGATTTTAGCCCCCATTATCTGGTGATTCAACTCATTACTACTAGTGGAATCTTGCTGTGCACAAAATGGCTGCTGTGTTTGCTTAGATAACAACAGTCATTGCATTTCCAAGTTATTCATTAGATCTGAAATACTTTAAGGTATTTCTGAGAGACGTGATAAGGCGCTATATAAATGCAATTCTTCCTTTACTTTAACGTTCACTCAACAACAAAACATCCATGTACCCATCAGAGGATGTTTTACAGGAGCCTGGCACAAACCATGGTAAAAAGAGACATTCTAACATCTACAACAATTAAAACAAGAATCACAGAAGAAAAAAAAATATAAAACAATCTGGTCTCAACCAATGGATCAAACTGCTTCATTTCAACATGGGTATTAAGCATTTTAAAACCATTAACATTTTATTGGGCGGATTTATGAGAAGGGGGATTGTAAATGTGATTTTATAATGCAAAAAATATGTAGAAAACTCACTCATGTTACAGAGAAGAATGGCAGTTCTGAGACAGTGTAAAATCAATAAAACCAATTGAAAGACGACTGCAGCATTAAATGCACATTTCATCCCGGCAAGCTGAAAGTTATTTGCTTTATTTCCGACTCATATGAAGTCAGTCTGTTTATCATACGTTTTTGGTCATGCAAGTTGACAGATTGAGCATTTTTTCTTAAAAAAAACTCTGGTATTACATTTTTCCATGACTGAACAAGTCAGTGTGCCTACTGAAGCCGAGTTTTTTTTTTAAGTGACTCCATTTTTTTTTACAGAACCATTAATCATTTTTTTTTTCTGAAGGTTTATGAAGGGTGAGTTTAATAAGATTTCTCGACTTTGCTGCCAAAAGCTGCATTCGATCTGCGAGGTCAGTGGCAGCTTAAAATTTGAAACCTCATTCTTTTTAATTTTGAGATCAAAAAGCAAGCATTCCCTGTGTGTGTGTCTCTCTCTCTCTCTCTCTCTTTTTACAGAGCTAATGGATAAACTATATACATAAATAAATCTCCCACTTACATAAAATGGGGTCGCTCCCTTTTAAATCTCTGCCATTTAACCATATTACCCTGATTTATTTGGCTATTTTAAACAATTCAGAAAGTGACTGCAGTTAAGCCTGTTAAGGATACATGCATCTGGCAGATAATACGTCCATATGCCCGTCTGATGTGTTACTATTAACTGTGCTAATAACAAATATTCCAGACCATTTATGCTGGTGTAGGGGACTAAGTTGCAGCCTGATCTAAAATATGATGTCGCATTCTTTATCGTTGGCAGATAGCAATCATATTAGAAATACAGGCTTCTGGCACACATTAAATTGACAGTCTGGGATAAGGCCCCATCAATGATCTTATCCTTGAGCATTCCAACAATAAATAAACCGTTGACATTATAAAAAGTGGGAGTTTAAAACATATTATTGTTTTGGCACAAAAAAATGAGGCTCCTCTGCGCAGTCTGAGATCCCGAGCTCCATGTCCCAATCTCCTTCCCTCCCACTGTTCGCCACTGCTTTGTTTAATCAAATGTGTGTTGCATATAAAATAGACAGGTGTGGTTTCTCCCTCTTCCTTCAGCCATTATGGTAAAAATGTGATAAAATATTTTTTTTTTTTTAAAAAGGTTAATGGGAAGTTGCATTATTTATTGCAAGCAAACAAATGGTGTGTGCCAACAGGATGTGTGAAACCACTACCACAAGCAAGCTGAAGGGAGAGCTTCATTGGAAGTCATTGGAAATGCAGACTCTACTCTTCTTCTTCTTAGGCAGTCCCTCGGAACCGAGGATGACTTGCTTCCACACTAAAAATGAGTTCTCAGGTGACTGATGAGTCCAATGCGGGACCGACAGTCTCTGTCACAGGTGGGGCAGACGGTGGTTGAAGGGGCGGGTGGGTGGGCTGCTTGGGTTGACGTGCGCTCCTTGCGCTGCCTGCGCTTGGCTTCCGCTTGCTCCCGGCGAAGAGACTCGAGGTGTTCGGCCGCCTTCCCGGATGCTTCTCCTCCACTTTGTGCGGTCTTGGGCCAGAGATTCCCAGGTGTCGGTGGGGATGTTGCACTTTTTCCAAGGAGGCTTTGAGGGTGTCTACTACTCTACTGCTTCTTGCACAGTGTGGTGTTTGGGGGGCGGGGGGGGGGGGGGGGGGGGGGGGGAGGGGCAAAAGAGAGGAGGTTGGGGTCTCTAGGTTTACAAAATATAGTAAGTCACCTTTCTGCTTTGTAGGAGACTGTAGCAAGCTTTATTTCTATAAGAACAAGCCACTTCTCCCTGATTTCAACTGACCAGAGGCTAGGGGTCCTAGACATTCCTAGTGGGGCTTGAAGGAGCACTCTTCCTCCTCCTGGCCCCACAAAGGAAGGAAATATACTTTCCTTAATGGGCCTCTTCACCTGGTGAACAGCCCGCAATCTGCTGCAGCCTGGCAGGAAAGTCACAGCCAGTTCCCCGCTCAAGCCAATGTTAAAATGGCAGTGGAGGCCTGATGACATCATTGGGATCCGATCTGCATAGTTAAAGAAGTGGTGCCTGCAATTTAAAATTGCACTTGGTGGGATCGAGGTGGGAGGCCGCACCATTTTAACTGCTGCCCCCCCCCCCCCGACGACCCCCACCCCAAATCCGGTTTCCGCCAGGCGTGGGAGCTGAAGTTCTCCCCTGTGTATTAGCTCTCTCATGAGCCTCGTCACCATGCTACCCCCTTTTTTTTGCTGCCAATTTCTGTGTTAAAATGTTCTGGAAAAATTCAATTTGCAGCGGTCAAAATGGAGTCCTGATCTTGAGGCTCCCTGTTTACTGTGAGCTACAAAATAAGAAACTGCTTCACAGATGTGGATGCACCTGCAAAACAAGCTTTCACTGTTTAATGGGTATTGCTCGGAAAAAAAGCCAAATCATGTACAATAGCTACCACAACAATCTGTCTGGGACATTACATCACTTCCTCATGAGCTTTCTGCGTGAAATATAATAGTGTTCTTATAGCAGCATCCATACGTCGCTATAACAGAAACAGACACAAACCCAACTCAGGAGCTCTGCTTGCCTCACGTTTCACATTGTCCGATGGGGCCTTGTAAGACAGGAGTGTTTCCCACCGGCCGTTATCGTTTTTTTTCTTTATATAAACAGTGACTATGGTTACTATTGTTAGCAAAATGTTACTTTTCTTCTCGGTCTTGTAAAAATTCCTCTGAAAAACAATGATTACTAAATCACCAAGTGCTTGTCAAAGAAGCGTGATAAGTTCATTTCATCCCCTGCCGAATAATCGCACCACAGCACCTGCCTCCTCTGGGAGCCAACAGCAGCAAGGCAGTGAGCCAACACATTGCAGGGTATCACACAATATAGGGAGAAAACAAGGCAAGACTGAACAATAATGCACAAAAGCCCCCCCGAGTTGCACGAGAGCCCTATTATCTCCCTTCTACAGGTGCAAGGAAACAGTATATAACAGCAGCAGAACTGTGACAAGCTCACTCATTACAGGTCTGTAACCAAACAAAGCTATAGTATGCACGGCAATACATGGACTGCACGCACATCTTACAAAACAGGAATGCCATTTGCACAAAAGCGGTACAACAGATTTCATAGAATCATAGAATAGTACAGCAGAGAAGGAGGCCATTCAGCCCATCGAGTCTGCGCCGGCTCTTTCGAAGAGCAATCCAGTTATTCCCACTCCCGGCTCTTTCCCCGTATCCCTGCAATTTTTTTCTCCATCAAGTGTTTATCCCATTCCCTTTTGAAGGCTGCTAGTGAATCTATATCCACCACCCGATCAGGCACTGCATTCCAAGTCCTAACAAAAATCCTAAAAAAAAAACCACCTGTTGTATTATTGGGGATGTCGATTGTCAACACAGCTTGTACTGCTCGGGGAAATCAGCTCCTCTGCTATCGCGGGCATATAGTTTACCTAGTTTGCAGTGTATGTGTACATGTACAAGAGTCACAGTGAGACACAAACCACATAGTACCACAGGGGAGAGAATTGTTGTATTTTACACACTGTAAGCTTCAAGAAATGAGCCAATCTGAAGTGGAAGTAAATAGCTCAAAGTACTTTGCTGCCTCTAACTCAAACAGCAGAAAAACACCTGTGGATAGGTTCTCAATGGCAACCTTAAAATGCCAAGCAACCAAAAATGGCTAGCATATCGTACTTGTGTTATTAGAACCCTTGGGAGCCAAGTACTTTGAGTTACATAGCACATTGAGGACATTGGCATATACAGTTGTGGAAAGCAACAGAAAGGATGGAGAGAACATCACAGGATTGGAAGCCCCTACTAGAGGTTGTATGGGATCAAGTACTTTGGATGTTTGTCTCCAAATGGCCTCATTAGCTGCCATCTTAAGGTGACGGTTAGGTGAGAGAGTGATTGGTTGATTGTACAGGGAATCTCACATAATTGCTTCAAGTGGAACATGAAGAAGAGGCAAGCAAAGCCCAGCAGTGTTAAAACTGAATTGTCATAACTAATGCACTGTAGGGAATTATAATAAGGGTGGATTACAACAGAGAGTGAGTGTTACACCTGGGAGCCTTACAACAAGGGTGGTGGAACAAAGTGTTATAACTGAGACCCCTATAATGAGGGCAGGATGTACCAGAGATCACATTACAACTGGGAGCCTTGTGCAAAAAATGACACTTATACCTTGCCTTTAAAGTAGCAAGATGCCCCAACAGAAATTAGGAGAAAAACCAAAGGCAATGGAGTAGGGAGATGCACGGTATCCAGACTTAGAAGAGTGGAGGGTGGAGGTCAAGTTGGAGGAGAAAGCAAAGGTAATGTGAAACAAAGCAAGAGGTAGAATTTAAATGAGGGTATTTTGAAATCAATGTGTTGGGCGATGGGGAACCAGCAAAGGTTAATGAGGACAGGGGTGAAAATGACCAGGAACTTGGTATGGGAATGGATGCAAGTAGTAAAGTTCTGGACGAGTTGTTGCAGTGTGGAACTCAGGATGCTGCTGAGGAGAGCTTTGGAAAAGTCAAATGTGGAGATGACAAAGCTTTGAATGAGGGTCTCAGCGAGTGTGGGAGTGAGGTGGGGTGTGACTGAGTGATTTTTTGGAGGCAGTGATGAATTGGATGTGGGAATATAATGGCGGCAGATGTGCAACAGAGAGTGTGTTACAACTAGGAGCCTTGTAATAGCAGTGAACCATGATAGACAGAGTGTTACAACTTACGGCCTTATAGCAAGGACAATGTATATCCTCTTTTTTTTTCTCTCTTTACCAATGCTCTCTCCTCTCCTGAAGGTGATACCTATTGCTAGAGTACAATCCCATGGGCACCATATGTCCTCTAATACCTTGTCCAAGTGCCTATTTTCCAGGGGTCAGCCTAGACAGCAAGCACCAGCAAGGAGTGGCAGGTCAACACAACATAGGAACAAGAGTAGGTCATTCAGCCCCTCGAGCCTGTTCCGCCATTCAATGAGATCATGTCTGATCTGCGACCTAACTCCATATACCCACCTTTGGCCCATATCCCTTAATACCTTTGGTTAACAAAAATCTATCAATCTCAGATTTAAAATTAACAATTGATCTAGTATCAATTGCCATTTGCGGAAGAGAGTTCCAAACTTCTACCACCCTTTGTGTGTAGAAGTGTTTCCTAATTTCACTCCTGAATGGTCTGGCTCTAATTTTTAGACTATGTCCCCTCATCCAAAATCCCCAACCAGCGGAAATAGTTTCTCTCTATCTACCCAATCTGTTCCCCTTAATATCTTGAAAACTTCGATCAGATCACCCCTTAACCTTCTAAATTCTAGGGAATACAACCCTAATTTGTGTAATCTCTCCTCGTAACTTAACCCTTGAAGTCCGGGTATCATTCTGGTAAACCTACGCTGCATTCCCTCCAAGGCCAATATATCCTTCCTAAGGTGTGGTACCCAGAACTGCTCACAATACTCTAGGTGTGGTCTAACCAGGGTTTTGTAGAGCTGCAGCATAACTTCTGCCCCCTTGTATTCTAGTCCTCTAGATGTAAAGGCCAGCATTCCATTAGCTTTTTTGATAATTTTTGTACCTGATCATGACATTTCAATGATCTATGTACCTGGACCCCCAAGTCTCTTTGGACCTCCACCGTTTTTAGCTCAACCAAATCTGGTTCTGTCCTCAGTCGGCATCCACACATGCACATATTCCTGCAGTAGTTGCTGGATAGGAATCGGGGGCTGGACCGATGGCTGATTTTCCCTTCTCCAGCCCACCAGTGCTGAGGCCAATTATAGGCCATTGTCCTGGTTGAGAGAGCTTGCTCAGCACAGGCTCTGGAATCAAACCTGGGACCTTCCTGATCTGTACGATACAGCTGCGCACTGAATAAGCCTGCTAAACCAGCAAGAAAATGAAAATATTCTCTTCTTATCACTGTAGACACACTTTCCCATACTTAACCTGTGAGGTGCTGGTAGGAAGATAGCAGCTACTTGGAAAAGTACTGTGTGAGGACACTTACTCAGGCACAACCGGAGTATTTTGTATTTGTATGTGGACATCCCAGAATTCCACATGAATGCTCTCTGAGGATATTTAAAGTCACACGCTGATCTCACTGCTGTACCAGTGGGAACACTAATGTGTGTACTGCGTTCACAGGACAGGCTTGAAAGGCAGCCTCATTATGTTGCCCCAGGAACTTCTCTCACAGATGTCCTGTGGGATATTCAGCCCTTTGCTCCTTTGCCCCCTTTCGGTGCAAATCTAATTTTTTAAACAAACTAAAAACAAGTCTTTTCTCTATTTTTTTTTCCAATGGAGGCACTGCGGCTGAATCTACAAATTCAACGATTTACAGTTTCCTGACAGAACCAGTGAGGCTATATCACGGCACAAGCTGTTATCAGTCCCCCCTGTGGCTGAGCATTAATCAAAGGCAGCAAGAAAGGAACCAAAAAAAAATAATCTTGGCTGCTCAATTAATCCCCAGTGGCTAAGGCGTCTACATTAAAAGCTGCTTAAAGTTTGTTAGCAGTAACAACAGGAGAACCCCTGAGGTACAGGACTTGAAAAATGTAGCTTGCTTACAAATGGCAAAAATTGGAAGTTAAATGATTTGGTTAAGAAAAAAGACTTGCATTTATATAGCGTCTTTCACGACCACCGGACGTCTCAAAGCGCTTTACAGCCAATGAAGTACTTTTGGAGTGTAATCACTGTTGTAATGTGGGAAACGCAGTAGCCAATTTGCATACAGCAAGCTCCCACAAACAGCAATGTGATAATGACCAGATAATCTGTTTTTTAGTGATGTTGATTGAGGGATAAATATTGGCCAGGACACCGGGGATAACTCCCCTACTCTTCTTCGCAATAGTGCGATGGGATCTTTTATGTCGACCTGAGAGAGCAGACGGGGCCTCGGTTTAACGTCTCATCCGAAGGATGGCACCTCTGACAGTGCAGCACTCCCTCAGCACCGCACTGGAGTGTCGGCCTAGCTTTATGTGCTCAAGTTCCTGGAGTGGGACTTGAACCCACAACCTTCTGAATCAGAGGCAGGTGTGCTACCAACTGAGCCACAGCCACAGGGTTTTAATTATTCATCCATTCCAACTGTAGATTTCACCCCAGCAGTAGGAACTGAAGCCTTCCAAAATGCAACGCTCAGCCACAACCTTTATTACAATATAACTTAGCCACACCATTATTTTTTTCCCCCAAATGGAACATCATTTAAGCTGGCACAATAGTTTTCATTGAGTGTCTTACTGAGCTACTTGGCTAAGTTTCATTAGCAGTATATAGTATACAGAAAATACACACGCATATATGTATACATAATACTTGCAAAACTTCAACCATGTTTGGGTAAATACTGCCTATTTACACAAATTCAAAATCTGGCAACCATTCTATGTCAACATTAAGTTGATAACAATTTCAGAATCCAGAAATGCAGCAATAAATGTCAGCCACAAACAGAATTTGTCAATTAGTTTAGAAAATAGTTTCCAGGATTTGGTGACGTAACGTAAAGACGATTGCCAATTTTTAGACAACAACACAACAACTTGGATTTATATAGCGCCTTTAACGTAGTAAAACATCCCAAGGCACCTCACATGAGTATTATAGGACAAAAAATTTGACACCGAGCCACATGAGGAGAAATTAGGACAGGTGACCAAAAGCTTGGTCAAAGAGGTAGGTTTTAAGGAGCGTCTTAAAGGAGGAAAGAGAGGTAGCGAGGCGGAGAGGTTTAGACAGGGAATTCCAGAGCTTAGGGCCTAGGCAACAGAAGGCACAGCCACCAATGGCTGAGCGATTATAATCAGGGATCCTCAAGAGGGCAGAATTAGAGGAGCGCAGATATCTTGGGGGGTTGTGGGGCTGAAGGAGATTACAGAGATAGGGAGGGGCGAGGCCATGGAGAGATTTGAAAACAAGATGAGAATTTTGAAAATCGAGGTTTTGCTTAACCAGGAGCCAGTGTAGGTCAGCGAACACAGGGGTGATGGGTGAACGGGACTTGGTATGAGTTAGGACATGGGCAGTCAAGTTTTGGATGACCTCAAGTTTACGTAGGGTAGAATGTGGGAGGCCATCCAGGAGTGCGTTGAAATAGTCAAGTCTAGAGATAACAAAGGCATGGATGAGGATTTCAGCAGCGGATGAGCTGAGGCAAGGGTGGAGATGGGCGATGTTACGGAGGTGGAAGTAGGCGGTCTTAGTTATGACGTGGATGTGTGGTCGGAAGCTCATGTCAGGGTCATATATGACACCAAGGTTGTGAACAGTGTGGTTCAGCCTCAGACAGATGTTAGGGAGAGCGATGGAGTCAGTGGCTAGGGAACGGAGTTTGTGGCGGGGACTGAAAACTTCCCAATATTTAAATTGAAGAAAATTTCTGCTCATCCAGAACTGGATGTCGGACAAGCAGCCTGACAATTTAGAGACTGTGGAGTTAACAGATGGTTAACAATATTCAGTACCATCAAGCACTTGCACATACGATGCAGAAAGCCTCAGACTTGATGCTGAGCTCCTTCTATCTGACTTTGCCAATGTGTATGGACCTATACCTGATACTGCAAGAGCACATACAACCAATTGACATCTTTGATTCGCCAGACACTTTATGGTCTTCAAGACAGACTACAGAATTTAGTGCTAATCAGTACAGTACTAATGCTGTGAGCTCTTGCCCACGAGGAACTGGACTGACCCCTCCCAACTCACTTCCTTATCTTAACACCATTGCAGTCAAAGGAGACTTCCATCTCTTCAGTCTAGGGTGTATTTTAATACTGGAGGCAAAGTTGAAACAACAGTGCACCACCCAGTGAAATTCTCTGGCATCTGCTCCTCCTTTGAACACCTCATGTTTTTCCATCCCTCTTGCCGTTCTAATTTGACGCCAAGCTGAGCTTCCCACCCCATATCCTCTCAAGCACAAAGACAGCCTCTTTCCACCGCTGTATCATCGTCTGTCTCCACCCTTACTTCAACCCACCTGCTGCTGAAACCGTCATGCAGGCTTCTGCCACCTTCACACTCGACTATTCCAATGCTCTCCTGGGCTTCCCCCACCAATCCTCCATAAACTTCAGCTCATCCAAACCACTGCTGCCCGTATCCTCACCCTACAACCAAGTCCCATCACCCGTTTGCTCACTGACCCATACCGGCTCCTGGTCCACCAATGTCTCAACTTTAAAATTCTTATCCTCGTGTCCAAATCTCTCTGTGGCCTCGCACCCCTCCCTATCTTAAATCTCCTCCAGCCCTACATCCCTCTGAGAACTCTTGTGTTTCTCCTACTCTGGCTTCATACGCATCACCCACTCCTTTACCCCACCACTAGCGGCTGTGCCTTCAGCCGACTAGGCCCGAAGCTCTGGAATTCCCGTCCTAAGCCTGTCCACCTCTCTACTTCTCTATCCTCCTTTAAGACCCTCCTTAAAACCTACCTCAATGACCAAGCTTTTAGTTACCCCTCCTAATATCTTCTTTGGTTCCGGTTCTGTTTCAATTTACGTTAATTTGAAGCCTTGGGACATTTTCCTAAAAAGGTACTATATGAATACAAGTTGTTGTTGAAATGGACCCCACAATGAAACGGTAATGCTCTGAGTGTCATGGTGGCGCATTATATTGGAGTATGCTGTGAGTTAGTGCTCTGGGCCACTGCACAAAGGCTACGAACTTTACAATGAAGGTAATTGAGAGGTACAGCCACATAGATTGCTTCTGCACTGCTCCTAACACCCACTTACACAGAAGCATTACCATGCACCTTATAACAGGACTCCGATTGGGCATTTTTTTTTCGTATTTGGGATGTGGGCGTCGCTGGCAAGGACAGCATTTATTGCCGATCCCTAATTGCCCTTGATTTTGAGTTAAAGTGTAAGGTAACAACAGAAAGCCAACTACCCCATCTTGTCCTTTTAGTTAGAGGAACAGGGTGACATTGAGGGATGGGGCGGTGGGAATGTAGTGAAATAAATAAAATAGGTTCCTTCAAAAAAAAGTGAAATTCTCAATATTATTGTCAATTTTATATTCTTCTCTACTCTCAATGGCCTTTTCCCCAGATGTCCATATGGGTTAACTCTGAACAGTGCTCCATGCATCTGTTCATCTTTCTGCATTATATTTTGTACAACTTTAGATAAGCATTGACTTCTGCCAGCTGTATCTCTGAACAAAGTCCATTGTTCTATAACAATGGTGACTGGCTGCACAATCAGACCATGGCAGTTAGATGTCTGACCTGGATGGATTTTATTTGTTTGTGTCAACACCTCTGTTCAGAAATTAATTAAGTTAAAAGTCACTTGATGGCCAGGACTGCAGGTTTGAAAGGTTAACGTATGTAGATTAATTGACCGTGGAACAGACAAAGTCAATTACTCCGCTTGGGCAACCATTAAAACAAACTGTTTTCAGTAATAGCACAACATTAAAAAAGGTGCGAGAGCTGACGCCAAAGGCATGGTTGTAACTTGAAAAGATTCCCACTTATAAATCATAATTTGAATTATTCAGCTTCAGTTCTGTCTGAAGATCTGAACTCTATAGATTGGAAATGTGTGTCATCCGCATATAACATTGGAATCATGAAGGTGCTTTCAGAAGATACTTTCACCCCAAGGTCTTGCCAATGATCAAGCTTTGTGTGAAATCCACTTAAAGATATTTTAACCCCTAGTAAGTTAATTCTAGCTTACAATGTCTTTTTTCTTCTTTGTATTACTCAACACGTAAATAAATATTGCGATTAGTTTTAGCTTGAATACTTCAGTTTGACAGGATGGTATTTACCTCCTTTTTAGAGATCAGAGAATATAGTGGGCATCTGGCATGATCTCTCGTGCACTGTGCATCATAAGCAGGAGATAACTTTTAATCAGATGGCACTCAATCCCACTCAGTTCAAAGGGGATTCAGTCTGCTTTTCAAAATATATTTTTGACGTGAGCACAAAAATCGTTCTCAAACTGCAACAGCAAACATTAAAACTATCATTACGATTTTTAGCTTTTGAAGACTGAATTTTCATGAGGGACTTGTCAGCTGTCAGAATTTAGTAAGTTTGCTGTAAGATCAGAGACTCGCTTTCATCCTGCTGAAAAGACACAGGGGCTGATTTTAACTTGCCAAAATCGGCAATAACGGGTACGCTACCGACTTCAGAATAGGGT
Source organism: Squalus acanthias (assembly GCA_030390025.1). NCBI lineage: Eukaryota > Metazoa > Chordata > Chondrichthyes > Squaliformes > Squalidae > Squalus > Squalus acanthias. Next base: position 81,122,236 of record CM059437.1, read on the forward strand.
CGGCAGACTTACTTAATGCCAACGCTACCATTTTTGCAGGGGCTTACAACTGGGCGGCTGAAGTGCCCACCTGTTGCAGTCAGCAGACCCCTTTTAATATGCAAATCGGGGTCCTATGACAGGCATGGAACCCAATTACCATTTTAGACCAGATCTGGTCAGTCAGTGCGCCATGCATGCTCCGACCAGTTTTACTGGCCTCTTGCGCATCCCCTATTTTAACCATTGGTGGCCGTGCCTTCTGTTGCCTAGGCCCTAAGTTCTGGAATTCCCTCCCTAAACCTCTCCGCCTCGCTACCTCTGTCTCCTCCTTTAAGAAGCTCCTTCAAACCTACCTCTTTGACCAAGCTTTTGATCTGTCCTACGTGGCTCAGTGTCAAATTCTGTTTGACAACGGTCTTGTGAAGGCGCCTTGGAACATTTTACTCTGTCACAGGCGCTATATAAATGCAAGTTGTTGCTGATAAGACAGCTGAAGAAACCCCAGAATGGTTAAGTTTTAATTTACTTTTGCAGGGCCAGGAGGAGCAGGATATTGCACAGGCCTCAATCCGGTGAGCTGCATCGGGACACCCATTTGGGACGGGCAACTTGCTGGTTCGATTTAAATGAGGACCCAGGCCTTAAAATGGCTCCAGCCTCTTTGGCGGAACGGGCGGCCGATCGGCACATTCTTGCCAGTCGTCAGCCCAAAAGTTAAAATCTACCCGACAACCAACATTCCCACTGAGCGGCACTGCCGCGCAGCGGTCTGGAGGTCCCGCGCAGACCACTCACCGGCTTTTACATGGAAGAAACCGCGCACGTGTGAAAATTTGAATGGGCCGCGCAGCCAGTTAAAGGGACCGCGCACAAAAAAAATTAGAGGAACATTGCCCATAACTGAAGACAAATACAGGAAACTCTTTATTAACCGGCACCCAAATATCCGGAAATCTCTCTTAACCGGCAAAATTCTTGAGTAGGTAACCGGGGTTTTCCTTCATCTCTCTACACTGGATCGTAGCATTATATGGGCCAAGTCTTTGCTGAATGCTCGCTGTAAGATCTGTCACAAGAAGGGAGATGCAGAAATTCTTTAATGTGACCGGGGTTCCTGCACCTGTGGCCGTGCACCAGGGACTCCTGGATCTGTGGCCATGTACGGGGCTCCCCGTACCTTGGTAGATATAACTCTCCGTTATCCGGACTTTTTGATAAACCGGCACCACGCCGGTCCCGTCGGTGCCGGTTAATAAAGAGTTTCCTGTACTGTTAGAAAGTGAGTATTTCCACCTCTGTAACATCGCCCGTCTCCACCTCTGCCTCAGCTCATCTGCTGCTGAAACCTTCATCCATGCCTTTGTTACCTCTGGACTTGACTATTCCAACGCACTCCTGGTTGGCCTCCCACATTCTACCCGATGTAAACATGAGGTGATCCAAAACCCGGCTGCCCGTGTCCTAACTCGCACCAAGTACTGTTCACCCATCACCCCTGTGCTCGCTGACCTACATTGGCTCCTGGTTAAGCAACGCCTCGAGTTCAAAATTCTCATCTTGTTTTCAAATCGCTCCATGACCTCACCCCTCCCTATCTCTGTAACTTCCTCCATCCCCATAACCACCCCCCAAGATATCTGCGCTCCTCTAATTCTGCCCTCTTGAGCGTCCCTGATTATAAATCACTCAAACTTTGGTGGCCGTGCCTTCTGTTGCCTAGGCCCTAAGCTCTGGAATTCCCTGCCTAAACCTGTCCGCCTCTCTTTCCTCCTTTAAGACGCTCCTTAAAACCTACCTCTTTGACCAAGCTTTTGGTCACCTGCCCTAATTTCTCCTTATGTGGCTCGGTGTCAATTTTTTTGTCTGATAATACTCCTGTGAAGTGCCTTGGGACGTTTTACTACGTTAAAGGCGCTATATAAATGCAAGTTGTTGTTGTTGTTGTTGTATGGCACCACAGGAACGAGCATCCGCAGGTTACATATAACGATGACGCGCACAGTAAAAGTTCACACGCTGTGGCAGCTGTGTCCTGAAGTTACGAAATAAGTGTTTTGCTCCGCAGCAGTCTTTGATTATTCCGGCAGTACGAATGCACTACGGTGAGTCACCCTGACCTGCTGAACAGGAACTCCATACAGTTACACAGCAACCAACCTTTACCCCGCTGAATAAAGCAGCAACTTTGCACAAATTAGTAAACGCAGAAGAGTAGAGAGAGTTAAAATACTGAATCATGAAGAACTCTTGATCTGTCTGAATGTATCACAGCAAAAGCTGGAAAGATTTATTGCTTCTACCTGATTGATCAGTCTCTCTTTTAGTGGCGCATTATTTAATAGAGGCCATTTGGTGTTTATGCCCATGAAGAAACCATAAATAAGAAAACTCCCCAACTATCATTCCTGTGTGTCAGCATCAGATATCATTGGATTAACTCTTCCCCAGTGGTTGCGGGTTGATAAAATCATTCAAAATTGCCACAAAAGGAATGCAGCTTCAAATCCTCTAATATCGGGGACGGCAGCATGGTCACTGGACCAGTAATCCAGAAGCGTGGACTAATGATCCGGAAACATCAGTTCAAATCCCATCACGGCAGCTGGGGAATTTAAATTCAGTTAATAAATAAATCTGGAATATAATAGTATCAGTAATGGTGGCCATGAAACTACCGGATTGTCGTAAAAACCCATCTGGTTCACTAATGTCCTTTAGGGAAGGAAACCTGCCATCCTTACCCAGTCTGGCCTGTGTGTGACTCCAGACCCACAGCAATGTGGTTGACTCTTAACTGCCCTCTGAAATGGCCTAGCAAGCCACTCAGTTGTATAAGGCAGCTCACCGCCACCTTCCCAAGGGCAATTAGGAATGGGCAATAAATGCTGGCCTCGCCAGCGACGCCAACATCCCGTGAATGAATAAATAAAAAAAAATATCCATCTGCAAATAGAGTACTGCTGTGTTGATAACAGACATGATTTATCAGGTTTCGTGAACCATTTCATCAGCTGCGAAAGTCACTGTGCCGATGAATGGAGTGCTTCCAGGAGAGCAGCGCACCGGCAGAACACTTCAGTGAATAACACATTGTTCCACAGCAGAAGTACACGGCTTCACACAATTCTTCACAAATCTGATCTTGTCTGCAACCTCATAGCTGACGGGATCAGGTCCATTGAAGTCAATGAAGAGTAAAATTGTGCGGGTTGTAAAACCGGCGTTTGACCCGACCTGCTCAGGTTCCCGCCGGGCGGGTTAGTTTAAAATTACCCCCACTGGCTCTCTCTTTTACATATACACACACACACACACACACACACACACAGAAAGAAAAATTATTGAATGTTACAGTATCGAAACAAGCTGGCCCATCAAGCCTACATTAGTGCTTTTCTCAATATGAGTCATCTAATCTCACTCTCCAGCTTACTCTCAATGCCATTTGATATTCCTGTTTTTCAAGCCACCATCTCGTGCCCTTTGAAAAGAATTTATGGAATCTGCTTCAACATGGTTTGTTGCAGAGAATCCCACAATCTAACCACCCTCCTGCGTAAAGAATTCTTTCTAAATTTGCATCCTCTCATTACTGTGTCACTGACCAATGGAAACAATTTATCACTATTTACCTCATTGTAACCCCCGCCAGACTTATTCCAGTCTCCTTTTCTGAAGTGGGGGTGGGGCGGGGTGAAAAGCGAGGGGGGGCGGGGGGCAGATTTGACACCCTCCAGTATTCTGGCACAAATTTCCTTTCCACAGGATTCTGGAAAATTATAGGCCTCCACTGCTTCTTTCCTTGCTTCCTCAAGATCCTCGGACGTAAACCGCAAGTCCCAGTGATTTGTCTGCCTTAACTTCGAGTAACTTAGTTAGTACCATTTTTCTTGGAATAATAGTCTCAACTAACATTTCCATAACCTCCTTTAGTGGTTCCACAATTCCAATATCCACATCCTCTGTAAAAACTGAAGCAAAGTACTTATTTATCCCTCACTCTCCACAACAAGCTCACCTCCTTCAGCTCTCACTATCCTACAGCTACCTTGATTATACTTTTAATACCCATGTGCCGAAAGAAAGCACTTTTAATGTTATTTTTTGCTAATTTTCTCCCATACGCTCCCCAGCTTTCGTTTTGTAGCTTTCCTACATTAACAATTGTCTTGGCTTTCTTTTTATTATTTGCCCTATTAAATATTAAATACTTTTTACAGTTTCAATTTTGCTCTCATCTCCCTGCATGGAAGACACGGAACCCCAGTCTTAAATACACTCCCTATTTGCCTTTACTATAATTTACTTGATTTCTGCCCTTTTTACCTCCTATTTCAAAATAATCATCCGAGCTTTCCTTCCTGCTGACTCCAATATGCTGTGACAGAATCCCGTCTATTGCTCAGATCATGGCAGTCAATTTCAATCTTACCCCCTCATCCCTCAAAGGCTTTAACTCATTGCTGGGGTATGGTTCTAAACACACTAGCTGGGGTATGGTTCTAAAGACTCTAGCTGGGGTATGGTTCCAAAGACACTAGCTGGGGTATGGTTCTAAAGACTCTAGCTGGGGTATGGTTCTAAAGACTCTAGCTGGGGTAAGGTTCTAAAGACACTAGCTGGGGTATGGTTCGAAAGACACTAGCTGGGGTATGGTTCGAAATAAACTAGCTGGGGTATGGTTCTAAAGACACTAGCTGGGGTATGGTTCTAAAGACTCTAGCTGGGGTATGGTTCTAAAGACACTAGCTTGGGTATGGTTCTAAAGATTCTAGCTGGGGTATGGTTCCAGACACTAGCTGGGGTATGGTTCTAAAGATACTAGCTGGGGTATGGTTCTAAAGACTCTAGCTGGGGTATGGTTCTAAAGTCTCTAGCTGGGGTATGGTTCTAAAGACTCTAGCTGGGGTATGGTTCTAAAGACTCTAGCTGGGGTATGGTTCTAAAGACTCTAGCTGGGGTATGGTTCTAAAGACTCTAACTGGGGTATGGTTCTAAAGTCTCTAGCTGGGGTATGGTTCTAAAGACTCTAGCTGGGGTAAGGTTCCAAAGACTCTAGCTGGGGTATGGTTCTAAAGACTCTAGCTGGGGTATGGTTCTAAAGACTCTAACTGGGGTATGGTTCTAAAGTCTCTAGCTGGGGTATGGTTCTAAAGACTCTAGCTGGGGTATGGTTCTAAAGACTCTAACTGGGGTATGGTTCTAAAGTCTCTAGCTGGGGTATGGTTCTAAAGACACTAGCTGGGGTATGGTTCTAAAGACTCTAGCTGGGGTATGGTTCTCAAGACTCTAGCTCGGGTATGGTTCTAAAGACTCTAGCTGGGGTATGGTTCTAAAGACTCTAGATGGGGTATGGTTCTAAAGACAAAAGCTGGGGTATGGTTCTAAAGACTCTAGCTGGGGTATGGTTCTAAAGACTCTCGCTGGGGTATGGTTCTAAAGACACTAGCTGGGCTATGGTTCTAAAGACTCTCGCTGGGGTATGGTTCTAAAGACACTAGCTGGGGCATGGTTCTAAAGACTCTAGCTGGGGTATGGTTCTAAAGACTCTAGCTGGGGTATGGTTCTAAAGACTCTAGCTGGGGTATGGTTCCATAGACTCTAGCTGGGGTATGGTTCTAAAGACTCTAGCTGGGGTATGGTTCCAGACACTAGCTGGGCTATGGTTCTAAAGACTCTAGCTGGGGTATGGTTCTAAAGACTCTAGCTGGTGTATGGTTGTAAAGACACTAGCTGGGGTATGGTTCTAAAGACACTAGCTGGGGTATGGTTCTAAAGACTCTAGCTGGTGTATGGTTGTAAAGACACTAGCTGGGCTATGGTTCTAAAGACTCTAGCTGGGGTATGGTTCTAAAGACTCTAGCTGGGGTATGGTTCTAAAGACTCTAGCTGGGGTATGGTTCTAAAGACTCTAGCTGGGGTATGGTTCTAAAGACTCTAGCTGGGGTATGGTTCTAAAGACTCTAGCTGGGGTATGGTTCTAAAGACTCTAGCTGGGGTATGGTTCTAAAGACTCTAGCTGGGGTATGGTTCTAAAGACTCTCGCTGGGGTATGGTTCTAAAGACTCTAGCTGGGCTATGGTTCTAAAGACTCTAGCTGGGGTATGGTTCTAAAGACTCTAGCTGGTGTATGGTTGTAAAGACTCTAGCTGGGGTATGGTTCTAAAGACACTAGCTGGGGTATGGTTGTAAAGACTCTAGCTGGGGTATGGTTCTAAAGACTCTAGCTGGGGTCTGGTTCTAAAGACTCTAGCTGGGGTATGGTTCCATAGACTCTAGCTGGGGTATGGTTCTAAAGACTCTCGCTGGGGTATGGTTCTAACGACTCTAGCTGGGGTATGGTTCCATAGACTCTAGCTGGGGTATGGATCCATAGACTCTAGCTGGGGTATGGTTCTAAAGACACTAGCTGGGGCATGGTTCTAAAAACACTAGCTGGGGTATGGTTCTAAAGACTCTAGCTGGGGTATGGTTCTAAAGACTCTAGCTGGGGTATGGTTCTAAAGACACTAGCTGGGGTATGGTTCTAAAGACTCTAGCTGGGGTACGGTTCTAAAGACTCGAGCTGGGGTATGGCTCCAAAGACACTAGCTGGGGTATGGTTCTAAAGACTCGAGCTGGGGTATGGTTCTAAAGACTCTAGCTGGGGTATGGTTCTAAAGACACTAGCTTGGGTATGGTTCTAAAGACACTAGCTGGGGTATGGTTCTAAAGACTCTAGCTGGGGTATGGTTCTAAAGACTCTAGCTGGGGTATGGTTCTAAAGACAGTAGCTGGGGTATGGTTCTAAAGACTCTAGCTGGGGTATGGTTCTAAAGACTCTAGCTGGGGTATGGTTCTAAAGACACTAGCTGGGGTATGGTTCTAAAGACTCTAGCTGGGGTATGGTTCTAAAGACTCTAGCTGGGGTTTGGTTCTGAAGACACTAGCTGGGGTATGGTTCTAAAGACTCTAGCTGGGGTATGGTTCTAAAGACACTAGCTGGGGTATGGTTCTAAAGACTCTAGCTGGGGTACGGTTCTAAAGACTCGAGCTGGGGTATGGCTCCAAAGACACTAGCTGGGGTATGGTTCTAAAGACTCGAGCTGGGGTATGGTTCTAAAGACACGAGCTGGGGTATGGTTCTAAAGACTCTAGCTGGGGTATGGTTCTAAAGACTCTAGCTGGGGTATGGTTCTCAAGACTCTAGCTGGGGTACGGTTCTAAAGACTCTAGCTGGGGTCCGGTTCTAAAGACTCGAGCTGGGGTATGGTTCTAAAGACACGAGCTGGGGTATGGTTCTAAAGACTCTAGCTGGGGTATGGTTCTAAAGACACTAGCTGGGGTATGGTTCTAAAGACTCTAGCTGGGGTATGGTTCTAAAGACTCTAGCTGGGGTATGGTTCTCAAGATTCTAGCTGGGGTATGGTTCTAAAGACACTAGCTGGGGTAAGGTTCTAAAGACACTAGCTGGGGTATGGTTCTAAAGACACTAGCTGGGGTACGGTTCACAAGACTCTAGCTGGGGTATGGTTCTAAAGACTCTAGCTGGGGTATGGTTCTAAAGACTCTAGCTGGGGTATGGTTCACAAGACTCTAGCTGGGTTAAGGTTCTAAAGACTCTAGCTGGGGTGTGGTTCTAAAGACACCAGCTGGGGTATGGTTCCAAAGACACTAGCTGGGGTGTGGTTCTAAAGACACTAGCTGGGGTATGGTTCTAAAGACTCTAGCTGGGGTATGGTTCTAAAGACACTAGCTGGGGTATGGTTCTAAAGACTCTAACTGGGGTATGGTTCTAAAGTCTCTAGCTGGGGTATGGTTCTAAAGACTCTAGCTGGGGTAAGGTTCCAAAGACACTAGCTGGGGTATGGTTCGAAAGACACTAGCTGGGGTATGGTTCGAAATAAACTAGCTGGGGTATGGTTCTAAAGACACTAGCTGGGGTATGGTTCTAAAGACTCTAGCTGGGGTATGGTTCTAAAGACACTAGCTTGGGTATGGTTCTAAAGATTCTAGCTGGGGTATGGTTCCAGACACTAGCTGGGGTATGGTTCTAAAGACTCTAGCTGGGGTATGGTTCTAAAGTCTCTAGCTGGGGTATGGTTCTAAAGACACTAGCTGGGGTATGGTTCTAAAGACTCTAACTGGGGTATGGTTCTAAAGTCTCTAGCTGGGGTATGGTTCTAAAGACACTAGCTGGGGTATGGTTCTAAAGACTCTAGCTGGGGTATGGTTCTAAAGACTCTAGCTGGGGTATGGTTCTAAAGACTCTAACTGGGGTATGGTTCTAAAGACTCTAGCTGGGGTATGGTTCTAAAGACTCTAGCTGGGGTATGGTTCTAAAGACTCTAACTGGGGTATGGTTCTAAAGACTCTAGCTGGGGTATGGTTCTAAAGACTCTAGCTGGGGTACGGTTCTAAAGTCTCTAGCTGGGGTATGGTTCCAAAGACACTAGCTGGGGTATGGTTCTAAAGACTCTAGCTGGGGTATGGTTCTAAAGACTCTAGCTGGGGTACGGTTCTAAAGTCTCTAGCTGGGGTATGGTTCCAAAGACACTAGCTGGGGTATGGTTCTAAAGACACTAGCTGGGGTATGGTTCTAAAGACTCTAGCTGGGGTATGGTTCTAAAGACTCTAACTGGGGTATGGTTCTAAAGACTCTAGCTGGGGTATGGTTCTAAAGACTCTAACTGGGGTATGGTTCTAAAGACTCTAGCTGGGGTATGGTTCTAAAGACTCTAGCTGGGGTATGGTTCTAAAGACTCTAACTGGGGTATGGTTCTAAAGACTCTAGCTGGGGTATGGTTCTAAAGACTCTAGCTGGGGTACGGTTCTAAAGTCTCTAGCTGGGGTATGGTTCCAAAGACACTAGCTGGGGTATGGTTCTAAAGACTCTAGCTGGGGTATGGTTCCATAGACACTAGCTGGGGTATGGTTCTAAAGACTCTAGATGGGGTATGGTTCTAAAGACAAAAGCTGGGGTATGGTTCTAAAGACTCTAGCTGGGGTGTGGTTCTAAAGACACCAGCTGGGGTATGGTTCCAAAGACACTAGCTGGGGTGTGGTTCTAAAGACACTAGCTAGGGTATGGTTCTAAAGACACTAGCTGGGGTATGGTTCTAAAGACTCTAGCTGGGGTATGGTTCTAAAGACACTAGCTGGGGTATGGTTCTAAAGACTCTAACTGGGGTATGGTTCTAAAGTCTCTAGCTGGGGTATGGTTCTAAAGACTCTAGCTGGGGTATGGTTCTAAAGACTCTAGCTGGGGTATGGTTCTAAAGACTCTAGCTGGGGTATGGTTCTAAAGACACTAGCTGGGGTATGGTTCTAAAGACACTAGCTGGGGTATGGTTCTAAAGACACTAGCTGGGGTATGGTTCTAAAGACACTAGCTGGGGTATGGTTCTAAAGACTCTAGCTGGGGTATGGTTCTAAAGACACTAGCTGGGGTATGGTTCTAAAGACTCTAACTGGGGTATGGTTCTAAAGTCTCTAGCTGGGGTATGGTTCTAAAGACTCTAGCTGGGGTATGGTTCTAAAGACTCTAGCTGGGGTAAGGTTCCAAAGACACTAGCTGGGGTATGGTTCGAAAGACACTAGCTGGGGTATGGTTCGAAATAAACTAGCTGGGGTATGGTTCTAAAGACACTAGCTGGGGTATGGTTCTAAAGACTCTAGCTGGGGTATGGTTCTAAAGACACTAGCTTGGGTATGGTTCTAAAGATTCTAGCTGGGATATGGTTCCAGACACTAGCTGGGGTATGGTTCTAAAGACACTAGCTGGGGTATGGTTCTAAAGACTCTAGCTGGGGTATGGTTCTAAAGTCTCTAGCTGGGGTATGGTTCTAAAGACTCTAGCTGGGGTAAGGTTCCAAAGACACCAGGTGGTCTTTAGTAGCTTGTTTAAGTTTGCCATTATTCATGTGTGACCCTTAACTGTGGGTGCTAGCAGGCTGGTCAATGATGGGGGGCACTGAAGTCAAGCGCAGCCTGCTGTCATCTGATGACCATACACATGCATTTTCCAGCAGGACTATTCCTGGCTGAGATTAGCCAACTGAGCACAGACTGGGGACTGACATTCAAAACTTGCTGGTCTGCACGGCTCAGCTACTCACTGGCTAAACCTGCCGAGCCGTCATAACTTAAGTCAACGAACACAACACAAACACGTAGCAATGTGACCCATAGGAAAAGAAAGAAAGACTGGCGTTTACATAGCGCCTTTCACGACCTCAGGACGTCCCAAAGCGCTTTACAGCGAATGAAGTACTTTTGAAGTGTAGTCACTGTTGTAATGTAGGAAACGCGGCAGCCAATTTGCACACAGCAAGCTCCCACAAACAGCAATGTGATAATGACCAGATAATCTGTTTTTGTGATGTTGATTGAGGGATAAATATTGGCCAGGACACCGGGGAGAACTTCGCTGCTCTTCTTTGAAATAGTGCCAGGGGATCTTTTACGTCCACCTGAGAGAGCAGACGGGACCTCGGGTCAACGTCTCATCCGAAAGACAGCACCTCCGACAGTGCAGCACTCCCAGCACTGCACTGGAATGTCAGCCTAGATTTTTGTGCTCAAGTCTCTGTTGTGGGACTTGAACCCACGACCTTCTGACTCAGAGGCGAGGGTGCTACCCACTGAGCCACGGCTGACACTAAAAGGACACAAAAAGTGTTCATCAAGAATCATGTGGAAACGCACAGGACTCCAATCTATGGACATTTTCTAAATCAGCACCCAAAGGGTTAACTGCTGATCTCTTGGGCTTGTATTAGTGCTGCGGTTTCGTATTAAAATGTAAAGCGTGAACCCTTCTTTCATTTATTCTGCAATGCAGGCTAATGAGAGCTAATTAACTTATACAAACATATGAATATTACACACACGCACACCAACTCTCTCAAAGGACACTTAAATCCCATCATATTTACAACAACCTCTTTTAGTAATTATTTATTTCAAATTTCTTATTAATATGCAGGGACATTTCAATGCAGCCGACTTGCAGCGTGCTCCGAGATAACAATCTTGTGGCAAGTGCAAATTCGGTTTTATTTGATGAGCACACCAATTATCTTCCGCAGCCAGGGAACAAAACAAGTTGCCCAACTAGGCTTTTAATCATTCAAGCTTTTGGGGTGTAAATCATATTTTGGTGGGCCTGGGATATCAAACTGTTATGAACTTCAACCCCAGCTTCCATTTCCCTGAAAAAGCATATTAGTGATAAGTACTGTTCCGATTAAATATTTTTCAGTGACTAGCTGTGCAGTTGGATTTCTAACCTCTGCAGTGCTCCAGCATCCAGGCCCCAGTAGGGTTTCCAGACATAAAAGATTATTACTTTCTGCAGCAGCCTCTGATATGATTTAAATTACCCGTGCAGCTCTAATGGCAGGAAACCTTGCTGGCAGAGCTCTGCTCCAGGAAACCCATCACAGTGAGGATGAGCTCCAGACTGTAGCAGAATTCGGGACTGACCAGATTGAGCTGTGTGCGCGCGTAAATTCCCTCTCCTCCACCCGCAACTCGTAATAAACACCTAACACAATCACATTGGCACAACAGACTGATTTTCCAATTTTAGCAGAAAGCAGCCACGAGACACAGTTGCAATGCACCGATGATACTTCCAACAAGCTGGACCAGTAGCAGTCTGTGGTGGCACCCTTCTTGTGGAACACATTTACATCCCCTCAGTAGTAAACAAGTGGGGACCAGGCACTGGCCAACTATTTCTATAGGTCGTATTTACATCGATGCAGTCTCTCTCTCTCTCTCTCACTTTTGTTCTCACATTCTATAATTGCGTGCCTGCCTTTCTCTTCATTTGTGCGTCCATTCATTTCTCTCCGTTGAGTCGGAAGTTCCTAAATTTTGAGCCAGTGACAATGAAGGAATGGTGATATATGTTCAAGTCAGGTTGGTGTGACTTGGAGGAGAACTTGGAGATGATAGTGTTCCCATGATATTACTGCTCTTATCCTTCTCAGTAGAAGTTGCAGGGTTGGAGGTCCTATTGACATAAAACTTGGTGACTTGAAGTGCATCCTGTAGAGTACGTACTACAGCCATAGTGCACTGATGGTGGAGGGGGTAAATATTGAATCCAGCGGTAAGCACAACAATCAAGCGGACGACTCTCTCCTGGATGGTGCTGAGCTTTGAGTGTTGTTGCAGCTGAACCCGTCCAGGGAAAGAGACTCCTGACTTGAGCCTTTTAGAATGTGAAGCGGCTTTGAGGATCCAGGAGGTAAGCCACAGAGTACCCAGTCTCCGCACTGCTCTTGTAGTCATCGTGTTGATATGGCTGGTCCAGTTAATCTTCTGATCACTGGTGATCTCAAGATTAATAATAGCGGGAATTTAGCGACTGAAGGTCAAGGGAACAGTGGTTGTTTTGTTTCTTGTTGGAGATGGTCATTGCCTGGCGTGAATATGACTTGCTACTTGCTTGCCTGCGTAAGTGTTATGTAGGCAAATGTGGCAGCCAAGTTTCCACAAACAGCAATGAAATGAATGACTAGATAATCTGTCGTTTAGTGGTGTTGGCTGAGGGAGGAATGCTAGCCACGACACCAAGGGAACTGCCTGCTTTAAAAGGATCATGTGAAGCTGCAGTTCTACAACTGAAACATACATCTCCAACCAAATGATTTGTGGGTCATTCAGACTCCAATCTGTGCTGCGGCTCCCTCCTGCCCTTTCCACCAGTTTAATCACAGGCTATTTCAGCAGTTGGCACAGGCGTACAAATTGGCTTTTTCTCCCCGACTATGCAGTTACATAATGATGCACTGCAGAATCCCCAGTGCTCCTTTAGCTCGCGTTTCTCTGGCATCAGTGTCTCATTTGTAGAAATGTTGAAAATGGATCCAGTGCACAGACGATCGAGTGGTACTGAAGATTTAATTATCCCTCCGGCTGCTGGAGTCCTAGGTTCAATTGGAGTCTTTAACTTCTTTGGTGAGAGGTTTGTATTTAGATTGACAATATCAAACAGTGCTCCCCAATGGCTCAGTAAGTTTAGTCAGTAAGCGGCTGAGTCAAACAGCGGGGTACGGTACCGGACTAATAATCCAGAGAAGACAAGCGCAAATCCCACCACAGCAGCTTGAGAATTTGAATTCAGTTTTAGAAAATCTGGAAATTAAAGTGACAATGAAGCTATTGGATTGTTATGAAAATGCAACTGGTTAACAACAAGAACAACAACTTGTATTTATATAGCATCTTTAATGTAGTAAAACGTCCCATGGCGCTTCACAGGAGTGTTACCAAACAAAATTTAACACCAAGCCACATAAGGGGATATTAGGGCATATGAAAGAAGTAGGTTTTAAGGAGCGTCTTAAAAGGAGGAAAGAGAGGTAGAGAGGCAGAGGGGTTTCAGGAGGGAATTCCAGAGTTTAGGGATTCAGCAGCTGAAGGCACGGCCGCCAACGGTGGAACAACTAAAATCAGGGCTGCGCAAGAGGCCAGAATTAGAGGAGCGCAGATATCTCGGGGTGGGGGGGGGGGGGGCGGGGGTTGTAGGGCTGGAGGAAATTACAGAGATAGGGAGGGGCGAGGCCATGGAGGGATTTGAAAACAAGGATGAGAATTTTAAAATCGAGGCGTTGCTTAACCGGGAGCCAATGTAGGTCAGCGAGGACAGGGGCGATGGGCAAACGGGACTTGGTGTAAGTTAGGGTACGGGTGGCAGAGATTTGGATGAGCATAAGTTTATGGAGGGTGGAAGATGGGAGGCCGGCCAGGAGTGCGTTGGAATAGTCAAGTCTAGAGGTAAAAAATGCATGGATGAGGGTTTCAGCAGTGGATGAGCTGAGGCAGGGGTGGAGTTGGGCGATGTTGTGGAGGTGGAAATAGGCGGTCTTAGTGATGGCGCTAATGTCCTTTCGGGAAGGACATCTGTCGTCTTTATACGGTCTGGCCTATATGTGACTCCGGTCCCACTGCAACGTAGTTGACTTTGGACTGCCCTCTGAAGTGGCCTAGCAAGCCACTCCGTTGTATCAATCTACTACAAAGGGCTGCGGCGGTTCAAGAAGAAGGTCCATCACCAGCTTCTCAGGGTAACTCGCAATAAATGCCGGGCTTGCTAGTGACACCCACATCCCGAATTTCAAAAAAAGATCAGGAAGGTCCCACGTTTGACCCATGGTCTGTGCTGAAATAGCTGGCCTCTACCTGTAGGGGAGATGCAATTGGACTCGTACCCTGGGTTTGAAAGAGGAAAATCAGCCAGCGTTCCCACAGATGGAAAGTGAACGTGGGGACACTGGGAAAGGTCATCAAGGGGTATGGAGAGAGAGGGGGAATATGGTATTGAGATAGAGGATCAGCCATGATCATACTGAATAGCGGAGCAGGTTCAAAGGGCCAAATGGCCTACTCCTGCTCCTATTTTTCTATGTTTCTATGTCAGAATCAGGTTCAGCTGAGATACCATCCATGAGCAAATAGCCTTTTGGCACTCATGAATCATGATTATTAGGGCGAGGTAGCAGACGATGATTAGAACCTCTGAAGCTGGACCCCAGAAAGGAGTCAGTGCCTTCAGGAGGAAAAACAACTCAAACCACATTACATTTTTGGTTCTAAACTTTTAAAAATAATTTTCCTTCCTCCATATCCTTGCCGGGCACATATCCTGGGCTTCAGCTCAAAACCGCAGATATCTTCAAACTCCTAGCTGATGTCAATCTCCATGACCAGTCAGGCAAGGAGTGCTAAAATGAGTCCCGAATTGAGATCCCATCCTTCCTCCACCAGTCTTCCCTCCATCTGATCACCTAGATACCTTATTCTCAGCGTTATTCTTGACCAACAGGGTGAGACCTGCAGCTTGCTAAATTGGGGTAGCCCAGGTACGAATGAATGCCAGCATAAACATGCTGTGCCATATTCAGATCCATTGATGGATAATGAAAATATAGTCAAATGGTTCCACATACAATAACAGGTTGGACGGTTTTGGAGTAGGGACTGAGTATGAGAGCATTGATTCTTTCACCTAGGTTCGAATACAGCTAAAGCAGTGGCAGAAAAAGTCTCCTCTCCTTGATAAAAGAAAAAATTGGATTTATATAGCGCCTTTCATGACCACCGCACGTCTCAAAGCGCTTTACAGCCAATGAAGTACTTTTGAAGTGTAGTCACTGTTGTAATGTGGGAAACGCGGCAGCCAATTTGCACACAAGCAAGCTCCCACAAACAGCAATGTGATAATGACTAGATAATCTGTTTTTTGTTATGTTGATTGAGGGATAAATACTGACCAGGACACCGGGGATAACTCCCCTGCTCTTCTTCGAAATAGTGCCATGGGATCTTTTACGTCCACTTGAGAGAGCAGGCGGGGCCTCGGTTTAATGTCTCATCCGAAAGACGGCACCTCAGACAATGCAGCGCTCCCTCAGCACTGCACTGGAGTGTCAGCCTAGATTTTTGTGCTCAAGTCCCTGGAGTTAGACTTGAACCCACAACCTTCTGACTCAGAGGCGAGGGTGCTACCAACTGAGCCACAGCTAACACTAATAGACTAAATTAATTCACTGAATTTCTGGCAGTGTATTTATAAAATAGCTGGCCTCTACCTGTACGGGAGATGCAATTGGCCTAGTACCCTGGGTTTGAAAGAAAAAAATCGGCATTTAAGACCTCACAGTTTGGAATCTGCACCTTAAATATTAGTTCAGAATTGGTGCTTTTACCCCAGTATAAACTGTTTTACTGAATGATGTCATGGGTTTGAACAAGTAATTGGAGAAGTGTGACAGGGGATTAACCCATGGCATCATCAGTGGAAAAAAGCATCGAGAATGGGAAATGAGAATATTTGGCAATAAAAATGAATGGATGAATTACATAGTTCAAGATTTTAAACCTTTCAATAATTTAATTTGAATTAAGAGATCCACTACTTCACTTCACCAAGGTTTAACTGTTTGCCATTAGTAATTAGGCCTGGGATTTTTAAACTCTGTTTGAGTGAGAGCTAGTCTATTACCTAAAGGACCGTAACCTGCAGCACAAAACTGCCCACAATATATAGCTTTACATTATTTAATCTCAAGAGTGGCCCAGAGGAGGGGGGTGAGGAAGAGAGAATGGAAATGTTATGCTGGTTCAGCAGGGAAAATCCTCTGTGCTGGGGTGGTGCGTGTGGGGGGAGGCGGTGGGGCGGGGTGGGGGGGGGGAGAGGTTAAGCCTAGCCTGAGGTTGACCTGGGTACAAAAATGGAACATTATTTCATTCCCCGGCACTGGCATCCCTCACAAACTCAGCTAAAAGAAAGCTATTTTAAAATTTCATTACCTGAAGAGACCAAAAAAAAGCGCAGTGATTGCTGATCATTTAAAATTCAGGCTGAGCAGCTCTCTAAATATGAGTAATATTTCCTAAAGACAGGTTTGAATGAGAAATGGTGCCGTTAGGATTAATGAACTACACAGTATCGTGGGCGTCACTCCCCTGACATATGCAGTGCTTTTAAAATGTCACACCAACACAGAGAGGCAAACACATTTTTTTTTGAAATCTCTGTTGTAAAATTTATTCCCTTCACATAGAGGCTGTACCACTGAGACAGGAATAGATTTCACAGTAATCTATACTTCACATTTCAGGGCAGTACAGATTACCCCATGAAAATCCATACTGTTATAAAGAATCAGATCATGTACGGCCCACACTACACAGACTGCTATAAAACATTTCAAGCCTGAGGCCTTCACTCCCACATAACTCATAAGCAGAAGGCTTCCTTGCATGCAGATTGGCTACTACAACCGGGACACAAGTATTTGATCAAGATGGAGGAAGGCCAAACACTGCGTTTTCATTACAAGTGACATGCTGCCGGGAACCTAGAGAGTAAATACAGTAAATAAAGCCTTCAGGTTTGACTGCTCACTGGGAAACAGCAGAGTTCACAGACCTTTGACTTCTGCCTTCTGTTCATCTGCTCAGGATCCAGACAGGCCTCGACTTATTTAATGCAGCCTGCTCACCCCACTGTTCTTAAAATAACATTCAAAGGAATTCACAAAAACAGCCACAACTGAACAAAAATCAATCAGTCCATGTAATTCCATCTAGATTAAGATATAACCATGCGTAGTTTGCTCTTTACAGTTAAAGCAGCCATCCAACCACATGGATGGGACTTTAGGGACCACAGACTCCAATGTAGAAGACTAATCAGACTCACATAGATAGCTTTGAAGATCAATACTGTCCAACGAGGGTACAGATTGGAAGCGGTTGAGGAGGTGCAGTTTTTGTATTTTAAGCTGGGTTTGTCTCTTTAATTGAAGGAATAGTCTCACTTCATTGGGGGAGCTTACAGGTTAAATCAGTCCCATGAACAACTCAGTTCATGATGTGTTGCTGGGCCAAGGATAGTCACTTGGTCAATCAAACAATATAACCTAAAGATTACTGCAGGCGGTATTAGCACTTAATCTGTTTGCATGGCATCCCTCTGCCTGTTATTTTAACGAGAGACTTAAACCAGGTTAACCCTTCCACTAAAATAGTGGACAAAGAAATATCCAACAAATACATTAAGGATAGATTGCTAAGGTCGCTAACAGCAAGTTCTAGACTTGTCTGCTTCTATGTTTGTGGGGTACTCCTCCCAGCTACTGTGTGACAGTTGTTGTATCCAAGTGGACGGAGTAGATTAAGTCATAATTTTCTCCTGTGCTTTGAGCACTGATTCCTTGCTAACTTGAAGCTGATTATCATGATAACATCAACACCTGGCATTCTGCTACCAATCAAGATGCAGATGCTTTCATACGGTTCAGTAAGCTCTTTGCTTAAATACCTTCTTCTGTAGTAGGTAGGCCATGATGCGGAGATGCCGGTGTTGGACTGGGGTGGACAAGAGTGAGAAGTCGCACAACACCAGGTTATAGTCCAACAGTTTTATTTGAAATCACAAGCTTTCGGAGCTGCTGCTCCTTCGTCAGGTGAAGTGAAGGAATACGAATCGGCAAAGCATATATAGACAGAGAACGCTGCACAGGCATTGTTCTCTGTCTATATATGCTTTGCTGATTTGTATTCCTTCACTTTACCTGACGAAGGAGCAGCAGCTCCGAAAGCTTGTGATTTCAAATAAAACTGTTGGACTATAACCTGGTGTTGTGCGACTTCTCACTTTTGTAGTAGGTAGAGCACTGTGAAACAGTTTCTAGTTGAAAAATACAGTACAAATAAAATCATAGAACCTCGACTGACACTTCAGTGCTACACTGAGGGAGTGCTGCATTGTTGGGGGTGTCATCCTCGGGATAAGACGTTTAACTGAGGGCCTTTCTGTCTATTTTAGTGGTTCACAGTGGGTGTGTGGACAGTGAGCAGGGGTTGTGAATAGAGTTGGGATTGACAAAACACCGTTGAAAGTAGAAGAGAGGCAAGCAAGGTGAAGCTTAGGAAGAGAATTCAGTGTTCAGGGCCGTGATGGCTGAAGGCTCTGTCAACAGAATGAGGAGAAAACAGCAGAATAGCCTTGCTTTCTGCTTGATGTATAGATCAAACTCAGTTTGTACTCGACGTTCCCCTGAATCGGGTCATCTTACTTTTTCCTCTTGAATAGCTGAATTTGGATCAGTACAAGTAATGCTTTTTAATGTGGCTGTGCTTTTATTTTATGTTTTGAGAAGGAACAAAGCCTTCCCTCCATGGGTCTAAACTATTATTCCCATCGCCACGCCATTACTTATCACAATGGCCAGTGGCTAAAGTCAAGGCACTACAGATGGACGGTGCCTTTTTTTCCCCCAAAAGACAATTAGTCTGTTTAGGTGGGTAGCCATTCTTTGTTCCACTACTCAAGTCTATGTCCAATCCCTAGCAATTAACTGCCACAGCATGTGAGCAATTCCAAGTCTCCTACATTGTAGAACACTTGTCCAATCTTTGGCTACCTACTGCAACAGCAAAAGTCCAATCCCCAATAATCTACTGTCATAGCTAGTGCCCAATCACTGGCGACCTATCAGCAAAGCCGGTATCCAGTTCCTGCGGATCTTCGTGGAGAGCATACACCCAATCCCTGGGCTTCTATTGGGGATGTTATGTGTCCAATCGCCATCGATGAACTGAGGATACATGTGTCAAATCCCTTGGGATCTATTGGGGGGGGTCTTTGTATCCAATCCTTGGAGATCTAATGTTAAGAACATAAGAAATAGGAGCAGGAGTAGGCCATTTGAGCCTGCTCTGCCATTCAATAAGATCCACATCTCCACTTTCCTGAACTATCCCCATATCCCTTAATTCCCTTAATATTCAAAAATCTATCGATCTCTGTCTTGAATATACTCAGTGACTGAGCCTCCACCGCCCTCTGGGGTAGAGAATTCCAAAGATTCACCACCCTCTGAGTGAAGAAATTTCTCCTCATCTCAGTCCTAAATGGCCGACCCCTTATTCTGAGACTGTGACCCCTGGTAAAGCATATATCCAATCCTTCAAGATCTATTGACTGAATTTTCATCCAATCCCGGAGCATCAAGACCTGGCTTTGGACTTTGAGAGGATAATACTGCAGATTTGTTGAAGCCAATCACTTGTTGCTACTCCATGTCCCGTTGATCCAGTCTGACTGCATGGTAATGACAAGTGAAATAACTTGGGAATAGCTGCATATAACCTCAATGAATGTTACAAGCACATTTCCAAAGAAGCAGCGTCTTTGCTTTGCAAAAAGATTTAGTAAAATTCAAGAGGATGTTTAAGTCATCGTCACAGCTATTTATCACTTTGACAACAGAAAGTGGGAAATTGGTGTTTGACAGCGTCCAGGAGAACAGCCAAGAAACATACCAGTGAACTGAGTTTCGGATATATTAAAAGTCAAGATGGTCATCTCTTTCCTTTCAATCAAATTCCCTTCACTTAATGCATGCAGCACTGTGTACTGCTATTTAAATATAAAAATTCTAATTGCTTTACGTTTTGGAGATAAGCACATGCTGGGATTTTTAAGATTTCATGCAAGCTACCTGTTCAGTCACTTTAGCCACCGATCTATTTAATCCGAAGATAAATGGCACTAAGATAAGTTATTTTTTAAATTGGGAGCACCTTGCGAAGGTCAATACACTATGTCAGTGTGACTCATCTGCTTGCACTCTTGCCTCAAACCAAAAGGATATTGGTTTGAGACGGTTACAAATTTCGAGTTTGCACTAAATATTCTTTCGGTTTCAGAATAACCGGTTAATTACAACTTTCTTCATAACATTCCTTGCAACATAGAAAACAACAAAGCAAACCACACTGTCCCCGTTAGCGAGCTAAATACAACTTTTCAGACTCGCATCCTCACTGAACCTGGTCAACCCTGTACTTATGGAGAGAGCTTATTATCTTTAGGTCTGGCTTCCTTACCAGATCTCACAGACTGTCTCAGACCAGACCATCTTTTTGGCAGGAAGCAGACAGCTTAACCCTTGACCCACCTATGCTCACCGTATCCAGGGATTGATCAGTTCAGCTGCCAATCAAACTGGCTACTGCCTTCTGAGCTGACCGTTAACTAGCAGCTCCCCCTTCTTGGCTTAAATGAATGGAACCATCCCAATATAATGTGTGAATATTTACTGGAATGCCTAAATGAACGTCCATTGTTTCAAGTTGAAGTGGTATATACTACTTCATCAGCCAGTTGGTCTAGATCGAATTTGCATTACTAGTAACGCCATTGCTCTGTGGATTTAATCAGTTGTAAGCTAAACTTAACTTAATAGTAACTCATTAAGGTCAATTACTCCGATTAGTCAAAATCGTGAAACATGACGGAGACCCAAACTGAGACATGAACACGTAATCCAGACTGATACTTCAGTCACCCCTGCAGGACAGTGCAAGTATGTGGATGCTGGTAGTTCCAGTTCCTGGTTGGGCCTTCACAGAATAATCATGTCAGGGTTTAAACAGTTTTATGTTGTCATGTCAGAAATGAAACTTTGTAGTTATGATGCTATTGTAACACTGTTCCATACACGTTTAAATACTGCTTCATGGTTATTCATAGTTAAATTTATCCTGGAAAAACACCACCCTGCATACCATGTTGCAGCCCACTGGTCCTGATTTGGAGACCTGGTACCAGAGGGGACTGATTTAAACTGGTGAAGGTGTTCCCCCATGTGCAGAGTGAAGTTTAAGGTGTATTTTCCTTCTATACGCAGAAAGCATCTGGTATCCTTGGAGTCCCAGGACGCTGGAGGAGGAAAGAATCAGGCTCAGTTGTGTTGACCACACTGGTCAACTAGTCTGCTAACATTTTCTAGCTCGCCAGAATTCACTGCCCTGACCTGCACACAAAGAGTGGGCACTGGACAGAGGAGCAGGGGGCTGGGGTCAGCACGTGTGAAACTGTACCCAGCAGGAGTCACTGCATTGTGGAGGGGAGGGGCACAGGGAGTGTTTCAGAAAGTCACATTTCCCCATTCTCCAAACCCTTCAAGCTCACTCACATCTCATGGACACAAACTGTATGTGTATCCTACAACATATACAGGTACTATAGCAGAGAAGCTGATAACAGAGTAGGACAGGCTGTGCTGAAATGGAGGAGATAATGGCCCGAAAATTAAACCTAATACGCGAGAGTACGCACTGTGTACTCTCGCGTATTAGGTCCCGAATTGCCGGTTTCCTGCATGCACTGCGCATGCGCGGGAAACCGGCACTTCGTGAATTGCAAAGGGGGCGGTTCCTAAGTGAACCGCGTGCGCACTACAGGCTGTGCGCACGCAGTGCACTTAGTTTTTTTTTCAGGTTTGAACGCGTAGGTAAGTGGTGAAGATTTTACACATAAAGAAAGCAGGCGTAGGACCCCCTTTTAACAAGGTAAGTAGTTAACTAAGTGTTATTTAAATTTTTTTTCAACAGGTTTATCTTTTTTAGAGACTTTAAAGAAAGCTAAGTTTATTTTTATAACTTTTAAAAAGATTTTAAATTTTTTCAAAAATTTAATTTTTTGTTTAAAGTGGTTAATTTATTTAACTATAGTTATTTTATTAATGTGATGGCTTTTTAAAAAAAATTTAATTGAGGTTTAGCTGTTCTTTTGGGGGCTTGTAGTATTCATAGCTTTGACAGCCCTTGCTGTCAAAACTATGAATGAAAGATGGTGTGCTGCCATTGGCTCTAACTGAATCACGTGATCCCAGAGCTCGCACGAACTAACTGCGCCTCTGGGACACGCAAGCACTGCACGGTTGCAACAGGGAGAGGCCCTGAAACTGAAGTTCGTGTGGGCCCGAAACAAAAAGGTAGGCGCAGAGTGCGATATCGCGGGGAATCCTTACCCCCGCGGGAACCATCAATGTTTAATTTCTGGGCCATTATGAGTTGGTTTAGTGTATTGGTGTCAGCTGTGGCTCAGTTGGTAGCACAATTGCCTCTGAGTCAGAAGATTGTGGGTTCAAGTCCCACTCCAGGGACTTGAGCACATAAAGCTAGGCTGACACACCAGTGCAGTGCTGAGGGAGTGCTGCACTGTCGGAGGTGCTGTCTTTTGGATGAGACGTTAAAACCAAGGTCCCGTCTGCTCTCTCAGGTGGACGTAATAGAGCCCATGGCACTATTTCGAAGAAGAGCAGGGGAGTTATCCCCGGTGTCCTGGCCAATATTTATCCCTCAACCAACATAACAAAAACAGATTATCTGGTCATTATCACATTGCTGTTTGTGGGAGCTTGCTGAGTGCAAATTGGCTGCCGCGTTTCCCACATTACAACAGTGACTACACTCAAAAGTACTTCATTGGCTGTAAAGCGCTTTGAGATGTCTGGTGGTCATGAAAGGCGCTATATAAATGTAAGTCTTTCTTTCTAGATACAGCAGAATATAAATGGTGCATAGAATTGATGCGAGCGATTTACACTCCTGGTACCATGTGGTGACCCTCTTTTGCGAGATAATAGCTCTATGGCTGGATCTTTTCAAACTGCATTCTGACAAGAGAAGTGATAGAGCTCTTTTCTTGGACCATTTCACTGACACAGTTTCTAGTCAGGCCATCTTTGAAGTGTCTTACAACAACAGCAAATTATATTGCAAATGAAACAGGTTTCTCTTCCTCCACCCACCCCGACCCACTCCCCCACCACCCCCTTTAAACTGGTTTTGCGTGATAATGTGCAAACAGACAGCACACCCTAAAGTCGAGAAAATCATTCAAACAGCCCAATTAATTCATTAACTGTTGTGTCTAGGCGAAAGGTAATTACATTTTGTTCAGCAGACGGTGTGCTGTCAGTGTTCAAAACAATGTTTGAACATCTTTGAACTTCACTGAACGGAAGAAAGAAAGTGACAAATGAAGCTTAAGTGAAAGCACATGTCCGCTCCACACATCGTGGCCTGTGAATAATTATTTCACTGTCAGGGCAATACCAACATTTCCTGCGGTATTTCATTTTGAAGAGCTGAATGGGGACTGGGAACATCTAATGGGATTGAGCTCACTACCTGTTGGAGTCGGTTGGCAGATTGGACATAGGCAGCCTCACGTCTGAAGGCACAACTTTGGCATGACCAACCTCGCTTACATTCCTGGTTTGAGAGGGTAAGTGGAAGCGAGTGAATTTGCCATCTCAGCCCAGATGATGATTGACGGTATTTGTATCAAACGGAGAATTCAGCAGTGATGCTCATGGGTGCCAAGTCCTATGTTTGCACAGGCACCCTCAACAAGCTTCCCGAACGTCAATATTAGCACTCCACTGCCCCCAATCTGAGCTGTGTGTACTCCTCCTTGCTTGGGATCGTCTCATTGCCAGAAAATACCAGCGGCAGCTGCTTGTTCATGTTTGCAGCTGGTTACATCAGAAATTCAAGTTTCCCACCATCTGCAGAGAGGTAGCAAACCCTGGGAGGGCTCCTTGGCTCTCGGAAAATTTGAATTCCCTGATCCAACTGCAATAGCGGAGTCTTACGAACAAACAACTGTTTTGTTCTATGAAAGGCTATAAAAATGCCTCATTTTATTTGCTTCTTTAATTAAAAAAAAAACATTATTCCCTGCTCTTCAGATTCTCCCCACTGCTGCCGCCACAAGTCTGGCAAGGATCCTACCCCAAACAAAGCCAAGGAAATCACAACGTTGGGAGAGAAACCAAAAAAGTAGGAAATAACTTTTTTTTTAAAAACCTGAAGGGATTGTGAGAAATTGAATGCACATTGTGCTTCAGTTCTGCTCCCCTAAGTCTTGAAATTTCCTCTTTGCTGTGAAAAATAAGACACGCCATGTTCAGATCACATCCAGTATGGCTTCTGCCATTAAATCCACCTCTTGCCAAAATGCGCTCAAAATGCCTGGCATCCAAACAGCTTGTAATTGCATCCTACTATGTTCAAGGTTTACTATTGATCCTGAGTGTGTGTAGGATCTACATGTCCAAATTCACTCTTTACCAGTCAACAACAAAACAAAACAACTTGTATTTATATAGCGCCTTTAATGTAGTAAAATGTCCCAAGGCGCTTCACAGAAGTATTAAAAGACAAAAAATTTGACACACGAGCCACATAAGGAGAAATTAGGGCAGGTGACCAAAAGCTTAGTCAAAGAGGTAGGTTTTAAGGAGCGTCTTAAAGGAGGAAAGAGAGGTAGAGAGGCGGAGAGGTTTAGGCAGGGAATTCCAGAGCTTAGGGCCTAGGCAACAGAAGGCACGGCCACCAGTGGTTGAGCGATTATAATCAGGGATGCTCAAGAGGGCAGAATTAGAGGAGCGCAGATATCTCGGGGGTTGTGAGGCTGAAGATTACAGAGATAGGGAGGGGCGAGGCCATGGACGGATTTGAAAACAAGGATGAGAATTTTGAAAATCGAGGCGTTGCTTAACCGGGAGCCAATGTAGGCAAGTGAGCACAGGGGTAAATGGGACTTGGTGCGTGTTAGGACTCAGGCAGCCGAGTTTTGGATCACTTCAAGTTTACATAGAGTAGAATGTGGGAGACCGTGGAGGGGTTGAGAGAAATGGTGGTGAGGTAGAGCTGGGTGTCGTCAGCGTACATGTGGAAACTGACGCTGTGTTTTTGGATGATGTCGCCAAGGGGCAACATGTAGATGAGAAATAGGAGGGGGCCAAGGATAGATCCTTGGAGGACACCAGAGGTAACGATGCGGGAGCGGGGATGGAAGCAGTTGCAGGTGATTCTCTGGCTATGATTAGATAGATAAGAATGGAACCAGACGAGTGCAGTCTCACCCAGCTGGATGACGGTGGAGAGGCGTTGGAGAAGGATGGAGTGGTCAACCATGTCAAAGGCTGCAGACAAGTCAAGAAGGACGAGGAGGGATAGTTTACATTTGTCACAGTCACAAAGGATGTCATTTGTGACTTTGATGAGAGCTGTTTCTGTACTGTGGCAAGGGCGGCAACCTGATTGGAGGGATTCAAACATGGAGTTGCGGGAAAGATGGGCACGGATTTGGGAGGCGACAAGACGTTCAAGGACTTTGGAGAGGAAAGGGAGGTTGGAGACGGGGTACCTGGGGGAAGCTATGCAGACAAGGTTCCAGCAAGGCTAGTTATACAAACAGTGGAGTGATTCATTCATATTTCTTCTGGGTCGCGCTTGTGATTTGTCAGATGCAGAATTGTTTTGGAGGAGGAGCTGTTCGTACAAGGCCAGCCCAAATCAAAGGTAGTTCCACAATTTAGAAGTAATGGAACCGGAGGACAAGTGACTATAAAATGAGCAAATTTGAGCTGATTGGCACCAGCAAGGCCTAAGACAGAAGTATATAATTTCAAGAAGCCAAACTTCAATGGAATGAAGAACATAAAGCAAAATGGAAGGGACGAAATGTAGAAAGAGTATAAGAAAATGTCAAAATGGGTTTATTAAAAAGAATTAGAGAGGACGTTAGGTATAAAAATAAAATGTTCAGTATCAAAGCAGTAAAAGAGTGGGTAGGGAGATAGTTAGATAAAAGTAGTGGAACAACTGAAGATGAAGGGAAATAATTGAATTAACTTGTCATGATTATTTTCTGGAAGTGCTCGCTGGTGAAGAAAATACTGGTTTGCTATCCAATTACAACAGACATCAAAGTATTTTTAAATCAGTGAGAAGGAGAAACTTGATCAAAATTAACAAATCCCCTGGGTCAGGTGGCAAATGTCCTCGGGGGGCTGCAGGAGAATAGGCAGTAAATTTCCAGGGCAGTGGCTGCAGTAATGAAAGAGTCACTGGGTTCTGAAGAGCTTCCACAGGAATGCAAGTGTACACATGTGGTGACAGAATTTAAACCGAGAGGGGCTAGGTGGGGTGGGGTGGCGGGGGTGGGGGGGGTGGCGGGTGGTTGGGGAAGAGTTTGACCCGGGTAACTACATTAACCTTGCACCAATACCAGGTAAACTAAAGGGAATCAGACAAAGGAGCAGCCTGAAAAAATACTTGTATAGTGATAACCTAATAAGTAACAGGGTCAATGGACTCGGCCCTTGCATCAGATTTCCTCAGATCCCCATACGCTGAAGCAGCCCTTCCTACCTCAGGTGCAGGCTCTGTGATGTACCTTCAGGGAAACCCAGGAAAGTCTCAGGGCACTGCAGTGGGGGCAGAGACCTGATGTGCCAGGTCTCCACCCCTTTTTCATTCTTGATTGCATTCAGATAATGCCATTTCCCAGGCGCATTGAAGAGGAAAATCCACCCTCTTATGTTTTTTTTAATCAACATAAATGGCTGCTGATTGTAAACTTGTTAAATTAGCAGACAACATTAAAGTAGAGAAAGCAGTCGGCAATTAAATGGCAAATTACATTTTTAACACGAACAAATGTAAAATATTCCACGTTGGAAGAAAGATTGGCCAACATACAATGAAGGAATAGAACTAGCACAGGAAGACTTTGAAAGGAAGCTGGAAGTAACAGTAGACTTCAATGTCAAAAGAATGCGGAGAAGAAATTTTAAAAAGCAAATTAAATAAACATAAGAAGTTGTTCTTTTGTTCATTCAATTTGCTTTTTAAAATTTCTGGGACACATATCCAGGACAGTGGAGTATAATTTTACAGAGGTTAAGCTGAGGCACTATTAAAAGGCACGATTCCATCATCGTGTTCAGCCCCCGCCACAAACTCAATACCCTTGCCACCAATTCCACCCCCTCCCTGGCCACTGTTTCAGGCTGGACCAGACAGATCGCAACCTTGGTTTCCGATTCAACTCCGAGCTGAGCTTCCAACCCCATATCCCCTCCATCACAAAGATCACCTCCTTCCATTTCCGTAACATCGCCCTCAATCAACCCTGGCTCAGCCCATCTGCTGCCTTTTGTAATTTTTAGGCTCAAAAAATCCAATGCTTTCCTGTCCAGCCTCCCATTCTCTAGCCACTGAAAACTTCAGCTCACCCAAAACTCTGTTGCCCGTATCCTCTCCCGCAACAAGTCCCAACCACCCATTTTCATCTTCATGTCCTCACCCCTTCATATCTCTGTAACCTCCTTCAGCTCTGCAACCTCCCTGCGCCCCCAAACTCTCTATTCCTCTGATGAAGGGACCCAGACCTGAAACGTTAACTCTGTTTCTCTCTCCACGGATGCTGCCTGGCCTGCTGAGTGTTTCCAGCATTTTCTGTTGTTATTTCAGATTTCCAGCATCCGCAGTATTTTGCTATCGTCTCTATTCCTCTGACTGACTTCTTGTGCATTTCCATCCCCCTTTGCCCCACCTTCAGCCACCTGGAACCCAGGCTCTGGAATTCCCTCCCTAAACACCTCCGCCTCTGTACCTCCCTCGCCCCCTTTAACGTGCTCTTTATAACCCGTCCCTGATCAAGCTTTTGGTCATGCCTCCCAATATCTCTTTCTTTGGCTTGGCCCGTTTCTTTGGTGATGCCTCTGAAACGCCTTGGGATGTTTTTCTACATTAAAGGGACTATATAAATGCAAGTTCTTGATGTATTCCAACCACACCTAAGTACTGTGTGTAACTTTAGTTGCCATACTTCAACACGGAGATTCGCATAGTGAGGAAGGCGCAGAGGAAAGCAACAAGAATGATTCTGGTGTAATGGTGGTGAGCTATGAAGAAAAATTACACGAGGCTTAATTTCTGTGGTCGAAAGAGAAGGTTGGTGGGGGTGGGGGGCTTCAATGAATTACATATCTGTATTAAATTGCATAGATAAGGTGAACCCAGAATCTTAACAGGCTATTTAATCATTGGAGGCACTACAGTCAAGCCCAATCCTGTCATCAGCCGATGTCTACACCTGTCCTTTCCAGTAGAGGTAACTGCATAGTCATCAGGACTAGCAACCCTGGTTCATTGTTTTAATTTGTCATGCCAATAGAACAACAGGCCATGAATTGAAATTAATGAAAGGTAAATTTAAAACAAATAAAAAAATCTTTACCCAAAGAGTGATAAACCTTCAGAATGATTTACCAAGTAAGGTAGCAGAATCAAAGATGTTAGGGGAGTTCAAGTTAAAGTTGAAGAAAAGCTGGGTGAGTTGAAATATTGTAGGGACAAGCGTAAATGGGAATTTTTATCATCCTTCACAATTCAGAAGCTCTGCTTGGTGTGGAGTTGAGCCACTTGTAGCTGCAGTGTCCATAACTCTGTGCTGAGATAGCTAATCTCAACCCAAGGTAGTGAGTGTGCTACATTTGGCCTCAGTGCCCTGGGCGACAAATTAAAACAATTAACCAGGGTTGCTACTCCTGATGACTGTGCAGTTACCTCTAGTGGAAAAGCACAGGTGTAGACATCGGCTGGGGACAGGATTGGGCCTGACAGTCGTGCCCCCAGTGATTAAATAGCCCGTTCATGCTCACCATCTCGGTTCACATGAGAAAATGGTCACTTGGCTGAGGTATCTCAGGATGGCCGTGGATCCGTATTCCAGCAGCGGCTTTCAGGAAACGAGGGAAGAAAGATCAATGGGCTGGGCGGGAGGGGAAGGAAGAGTTTACATTTTAGGTAAATATTTTCTTGGACTCAATAATTTGTTTGAAACTGTACAAGCCTATCCCTAAAACAGACAAATCCTGTGACATTTCACTGTTGAATCCCAAAATGCCAAGAGCACGTTCAGAAAACATGAGCAACTGACCATTTGATTTTACTGAAAACATATTGAAAGAAAAGGAGAAAAATAAAGACAGTCAAAGGTTCCGATTTGAAGCTAATCTCTGCGGTGGGACATTGACAATAATCATTTAATATTGCAGCTTCCAGGCTCTTGACACTGCTCCCTAATACTGGGCACAATAAGACCAAAATAGAGTTTCTCACATCAATCTGCTCTGTCTGACCTTCATTATCTCAGCTTGGTAATTTAATTTCCCACCAGGATTGTGATTTAAAGCCTGGTCATTCTTCCGTGAATCAAGTTCTATTAAATCATTTTTCCCTCTTTTTAAAGAATATAATTAACTTTTCGAAACGCTGCCTTCATCGACCTGGACTGCTAGACCTTTTGAACCCCGAGGTTGCTCCGGCAACTGAAGCTTCCGCTGCCTTTTCTGACCCTGTTAATTAGAGGACCTTGGACTGGGTGGGGAGTGGGCCGCAATATTGAGCGGGGCAGCGGACCATCGCTGTGCTGCTGCCGCGGTCCAGATTCTGCTCTCTTTATTAGAAAATCTCTCCCTGACCCAGAGTCAAAACACTGTGACCTCCTGCCCTTTGACCTCCGGCCTCTGTCTACCTCATCTCAATATCACCAGGAAATCTTGAGGTCGATGTTGATCAAGTTAAAACATTTCTCCATCCTGGGGTCCTAATGCAAAGAGTATTATGTCATGTGTTACAGACAAAGGAACAAGGCAAGGGCTATATTAAAAATCGACATCAATAGTTCCAAATCAAATTGACTTTGATTGTGTAATCCTGCAGCAGCAATCAATAGACTTACATTCACAGTAATTCACAGCAGATTCTGTTAGGATTCAACTCAATTAAATTGGATTTTTCTCCCAAAACATACAAGGCAATTTCAGAAAGGAATGGAATGCATAAAACCCCACGTTCACTGGTTGTAAAATAGCAAACAGCAGAGTACTCGAAGAAACCATACAGTAAAGAGCAGGGGCAGAGTACATATCTCAAGCCACGGCCCATGGCCATCAATGCTGGAGGACTACCTTGCAACAGTAGCTTCTTCTTCTTCCATTCATTCTCTGTACTTTTAAAAGAATAGTCATTGATTAAAATGTATCCCCAAAGTACACGATAATCAATGGAAATGAAGATCAGGCAGTTTCTATAGCGGGCGGCCCATTTGCAATGCCAGTTTTCCGCCCAGACAGCAAGTTGAAAATCTACCCCAGTTATTCGAGGAGTGACTGTAACTATATGACTTTGTTATTTGATTATTCATCATGAGTAGAATACATCCGCTTGATATTTTAGATTTAAAATGAGATCTCATATGATGCTGTTGAGGACTGGCGTGAAATACATAGAAAATAGGTGCAGGAGTAGACCATTCGGTCCTTCGAGCCTGCACCGCCATTTAATGCGTTCATGGCTGAACATGCTACCTCAGTACCCCATTCCTGCTTTCTCGCCATATCCCTTGATCCCCCTAGATGTGAGTATTATATCTAACTCCCTTTTGAATATATTTAGCGAACTGGCCTCAACAACCTTCTGTGGCAGAGAATTCCACAGACTCACCACTCTCTGGGTGAAGAAATTCCTCCTCATCTCAGTCTTAAATGGCTTCCCCTTTATCCTTAGACTGTGACCCCTGGTTTTAGTTTTCCCTAACATTGGAAACATTCTGCCCACATCTAATTTGTCTAAACCAGTCAGGATTTTAAACGTCTCTATAAGATCCCCCCTCATTCTTCTGAACTCCAGAGGATACAAGTTCAGTTGATCCAGTCTTTCTTGATATGTCAGCCTGGACATCCCAGGAATCAATCTAGTGAACCTTCGTTGCACTCCCTCAATAGCAAGAATGTCCTTCCTCAAGTTAGGAGACCAAAACTGCACACAATACTCCAGGTGTGGCCTCAGCAAGGCCCTGTACAACTGTAGCATCACCTCCCTACTCCTGTACTCAAATCCCCTTGCTATGAAGGCCATCATGCCATTTGCTTTCTTGACTGCCTGCTGCACTTGCCTTCCCACCTTCAGTGACTGATGTACCATGACGCCCAGGTCTCATTGCACCTCCCCTTTCCCTAATCTGCCACCATTCAGGTAATAGTCTGCCTCCCTATTTTTACCACCAAAGTGGATAACCTCACATTTATCCACATTGTACTTCATCTGCCATACATTTGCCCATTCACCCAACCTGTCCAAGTCACTCTGTAGCCTCCTAGCATCCTCCTCATTGTTCACACTGCCTCCCAAATCTAATGGAGGCATAGAATACATTCAGTAGCTGAAAGCAATTGTACCAGACAAGGTTGTTGTTCTGGGGCACATTACTGAAAGCTTATCTGGATCTCAACGCAAAGAGAGAAACTCTAAAAGATATGGGGAGGTGGGAGGTTGATCTAAGAGAGCCAAAATAATGTAAGATAAGGTGGTAAGACTGAAAAACACAAGTCTTAACGGACGACTATGGGCAAACGGCAGCGTTAGAGTGGGAGGCATGGAAGATGCCGTTTCCTGTCCTAGTTACCAGCATTGTCCCTTATTTCTAAGTGAAAGATCTATATGATACAGCAAGTTATAATGCCATCCAAGGAAAACGGGTCTCTCCATCAACATCTGAAAAAGAATTTACTTCAAAAATGCTAAATATCCGAGCTACGAGGGTCAGTACAACAGCGAGGCTCATTGAGAGAAAAAAAGAAACTAAGATAGTTTATAAGAAAAAAAACCATTTAAACAGTGCATAAATTAAAACTTCAAAACCAGGATTTGCAGAATGAAATTATGCTAGGTGATATTCGCATACGAATAGCGAAAGATTTGAAAGAAATTCCTTTGCCCACTATTTTAACAGGATGTTTATTTTTCATGGGTTAATGTCTCTGTTAAAAAAAGCTGGAAAAGGAATTTCATACAACTGCATTAAGTGTTCACGTGCTTACACTGTGCAGTGTAATTTCATCCCATTAGAACTGAAAGATTTCAGGCGTAGTTAATCCCCAAACCAGAGCTGTCAATATCAGGCAAATGTTAGGAATGAGATTTATATGATCAAAAGGAGAGAGACCAATTGCAAACCCACTCAAGCACGGAAGACTAGAAATTACTGGTTGCGATATTAGTGCTCGAATGATTAACGTTATTTGCTACTTTAGCTGAGGAGTTAACCTATTTTTTTTAAAAATGGGTTATTAATGCCGTTAAAGTAGCAGTTAAAGGAACGTCATATGAAAGTGTTGAGCATTCAGCAGTTAATATCGGCAACAGACTTTTCTAGGCTCTGCAGTTGTGTTTATTTTTAAGAGTGGAGTGCATTAAATAGACAACACTTTTTAACCAAAATGAGTGAGATTTGATAGATTCAGTGCACAATAATCTCTCAGATAATCCTGTCACATTATAGCATCTACAAAGAGAGGACAAGTTTGGAATTTCAGTGGGGGAAAAAAAATCCAGCTCTCACAGCTCAGCAGGATACAGTTTTGTCTGTACAACCAGGACCCGAAGGGTTAAAGCTCACTTCTTCCATGTTCCTCCATTAATTACAATGAGACCTACAAGGTCTGGTGGCAGGGCTGCATCAATCAATCGGAAAGCAGCTGTTCCACGCCATCAATTGAAGCTATGCAGATAGCACTTCCCAATCTGCTATTGGCAGATAAAAATCAAATGGTTTGCAGGCCAGATTGAATTTCAACAGTACAGGCAGTTTATGTAAGCAATTCAAATGGAGAAAATTAATTGTACGAGATTTACTGACAGTGTTGTATGAGCGGTGTTGCCTCCTCTGAAGCTTAGTTACTTCAGGAATGAATTTCAGTGAACTCAGCATGTCAAAAAATGAGATCAGTGCTTGTGGCCTCCAGTACCATAGAATAGACTGCAGCCTTATCGAAAGGAGGACACAAAATGGGTGCTTGGTGCTTTCATGGCTAATATTATTCTTGCACTAGGTTAGTGTCTTCCTCCCCTCGTCAGTTCCTGTTCCCTAAGCTGAGGACTGGTAAGCGAACTCTTCGAATGCCAATGTTTAACCAGCTGCTGGGAAAATGGCTCACATTGTCCCTGGTGTCAAATTTTCCTTCCTCCGAGAAAGCAACTCAACAGCTTCAGACTAGGAATTCAGAACATGTGAAAATTCACAGATACAAACTCACATCCTACCTATCTGTGGCACAACACATTGATCTGCCAAGACGTCTTGCCAGTGAGCTTCTCAACAGGAAGTTTCGTTCTCACTAACTTATTGATCTGCTGATCTGGATCTCCTTTTTAGAAAAAAAACCAGAGTAGTTACTTTGCATTTATTGCAGAGTCAACATTCAAACGGTAGTGCCTGGTCGATGTGCAAACCACTTTGCAAGTGGATGATGTCCTCAACGTGCATCTAAGATGTCAGAATCCCAACAGCACTGCATATTCACCATAGGAATGGGACCGAAGTTTATAAATACACTTTAAATTTCACAATAGTCAGTGCCTCGGCCTGCTGACTCAGCTTACCCACCAAGTCCTCCACATAATTTCTGCTCGAGGGTGTCCCAGCTTCACTAGACTAATATCCAAGTGTACGGCAATGATACACCAGCAGGTGTTTCTTTCAGCCTAAGTTCTATCACGTTACGACTACCATTTTCTAGTTTTTCCCCTCTTCTTTTAATTTTCTCCCTTCTGCCCTGAAGACGCTGACCCTCTTGCTGGGGTAGGATTCCACAAACATCAGCAGCCCCTCAGGTATTTCACCCACGTGCCCATTCTTCATGTGTGAACTTACTACAGTACCAGCTGGCTATCTAATCGTAGGAAGCACCCTACCCACCCTGAACCTGTCCTCACCCAATGTTCACAGGCGTTCACTTTCCAACAGGAATCACTGGAAGCCTATTAGGAGCAGGAACCCTGGCAGATTTTGCTAAACCTCCGCCACCCCTCCCAGTTGCAAGCTAGTGTAGTCCTCACACCATTGGCCTAGCTGAGATTAGCAATGCAGTATAGTTTGGGACCTTTCATTTTGATTAACAACTATGTGTTCAGGCCTCCTGCAAACACTCTGTGATCCAAGTGTTTGCTCCTTACATCTGACAGCAATCTATCAGCAGAACAGAGTGCTTCTGTTTATTTACTACAGTTATCAGGTTTAGAAAGATTATCACAAGATACTCAGCAACACTTGTGCTAACAGTTGGAGCTGTTAAGCAACCCTGAACCCTGTTAATTTATTTTTTCAACAGGAGCGGGTGTCAGGCTGAGTTATGTTCCCTTTTAAAAAACACATCCCACATGTTGGTATGTACAGACGATAAGTCTCATCACTTTCGCTGTTACCAAAACCAAGGGTGAGCTTCTTAGAACAGACTGCACAAAGAACCAGCAATACTCATGATGTGGCCAACGTTGACGCTTCAAACCATGCTCAGTTCAAACATTTACTCCTCGGCAACCGGGGATGAAATCATCAGCTTCTCATGTTGAAGAGAAAACTGGTTACGTTTCACAAAGAGGATCTTGCTTTGCCAGAGGAACCTTATTTGTGTCTCCCAAAAGTGTGATGTGAAATGGTGGCTACAACCAAACAGTTGAAGTCTAACTGATCTGGTGCAAATGGCACCTGCATTCACGTATCTGTGGAGCCGGTGGGAAGTCTCTGTTGAATATGTATTTTATTCACTGAGTTGCTCCTGTAAATAATTTTGATGGGAAGGGTGCATAAACCATTGCCACAAAACCCCAGATTTTATAACGTGTACTTGTACATTTAATGGTAACTCTGAGTTCTCATCAGTTCCTGTGTTTTATACTTTCATATTGTTGTGAGAAGTCGCACAACACCAGGTTATAGTCCAACAGCTTTATTTGAAATCACAAGCTTTCGGAGCGTCACCTGACGAAGGAGCAGCACTCCGAAAGCTTGTGATTTCAAATAAAACTGTTGGACTATAACCTGGTGTTGTGCAACTTCTCACATTTGTCCACCCCAGTCCAACACCGGCATCTCCACATCATGCATATTGTTGGGCAGAGCCAGCACCGAAGCAGACATTTTGGCCCCGATATTTATCGAGCGGCGCGTTCAGAGGGGGTGGAAGGAGTTATGGATGGGATACCTGGAAATACGGGTTTCCCCCGAACATCCTGCAGTTTTTAAAATGTTTTCTCCAAGTTTCCCGCCCAACAGCCAGCCAGCTAAATTGCTGGCAGCCTGATGGGCAGAAAAGCCTGCAGCAGAAGGACACAGCGAAGGAGCAGGTAGGTCTAGTGGTGGCGGGGGCGAGCAGAGGGTGGTTGGAGGGGGGTGGGTGGTTGCGGGGGCACGGGATTGCGGAGGTCAGACAGATCGTTGGGGGTTGGTGGGTGGGGGAGGGGGGGGTTTACTGGGTAGCTTGTTGGGCCTGTTGGAAACACTCCTGCTCCTCCTGGCCCACAAGCAGGGCTGTAAAGTCACTTGCCTTATGGGTCCAGCCCTTCTCGCCTCCGTTTACTTGCCCGGTTTCCCGAAGTCAGGGAAACCCGGCAGACATTTGTTAAAAATAGAAAGCGCGTTAAAATGGAGGCACACAGTCTCCTTAAATGCTTTCAATGACCGACCCGCCTCCTGAGAGCGGATTGGTCACCCGCCCCACCCTCCCTGCTTTGTGTAGAATCCCCACTCCAATGACATGACAAAACTGTCATTCTCCCACTCATGATGTCATTAAAGAGGGCAAGAGCTGGGTGAAGATAGAATTGATGGGGAGAATCACAATGGTAAATATGTCCTCCTGTTGCCTTGCAGTTCATAGCAGTGGTAGGGAGCTTACATTTTGGCACTCAATGCAAAGAGAAAGGGGAAAGAGGTGTGGTTTGACAACATCAACCAGTGGTGTGACAAAAAGACCAAGCCCTGTAAACTTAGAGTCCCCACAACAGACAAGACTGCCACACCCTTGCTTGCAATTGTGCAGCTACAGCTTTCAGGTGCTCTTTGACAGAGGATAGATTACGAGATAAAAGCATAGGACGAGTCCACAAACACCAAAAGCAAAATTGAAGGCCGACTTATTGCAGACTTGATCTGAAGTGTACATGGAAGGCTGCAATTATTGACTAACTATTCAACCAGTTTAATTAGAATTAACGTCTTCCACCAAAAGAAAAATCACAGATTTATGATTTCAAGTTAGTTCTAAGGTAATCCAACAATCCTCAGAACCAACCTGAGAATAAAGATGGATGGATAAAGTTGTGGGTATGTGATGCAACATCAAATCCAGTAAGTATGACCACTGTAAATCTACTGAAGCAGTGATGGAGAATCTCACAGTAAGAACAGTTGACCATTACTGCAGTTGTTAAATGGAAAGTGGCCAACGGCAACTTATTAAACACCACCCCAGCTTGCACACTTGGTCAAAGAGCTCCATTGTAGACCTAAAAGGTCAGCAATCATCCATAATTTGCCCAATTATTCTGTGATTATATCACCTCTTAATATTGTTGAACATTTCCAGAGAAGTTATTCGATACTTCACTGCATTCATTTATTTATCCAACATCCTGATTTAATTTGTTAATCCTGGAAAAGTAACTTTAGGCTTATTGTATCTGGTCGATGAATCTGCTCTACGCTGTGAATAAATACAAGAAGTCTGACAATTAAGTACCGGACGTATCAGACTGAGCCATGGTTCTGGCAGGGAACGGAGACCAATTGAAAGTAAAGCCGTTAGAATAAAAGCAAACCAACGTAAAGCGTGTAAGGCAGCCACAGCTAGACACATACGCAGCAACCTAGAGGAGCTAGAGAACTGCTGCTCCCCCAGTGCACCCCCAAACTAAAACATTTAGCCCAGTCACCTTGGGCTTTGTGCTAGCCCCCAGATTCCTAGTACGTATAGCAGCATTCACAAAGTGGAATTTCAGGAGACTGGTGTTAATTGACTTTTCGCTTTGTTTGTGATTTTGCGTAAACCCCTTCAGGGGGGGGCAATTTTGATCGGCACGTGGCAGCTGTAATTTCTTAAACGATTGACGGTTTTTATGACAAAAAGGATATTGAAGCACTGAAGAAAGTGCAGAAACGCTTTACCAGGATGTTACCTAAATTGAGAGGATGCAAGGATCAGGAAAGATTAATCAGGTTGGGGTTCTTTTCTCTGGAAAAGAGGAACCTGATAGCGGTTCTTTCAAATTATTTTTTTAATTCATTTATGGATGTGGGCGTCGCTGGCAATGCCAGCATTTATTGCCCATCCCTAGTTGCCCTTGAGAAGGTGGTGGTGAGCCGCCTTCTTGAACCGCTGTAGTCCGTGTGGTGAAGGTACTCCCACAGTGCTGGTAGGGAGGGAGTTCCAGGATTTTGACCCAGCGACAATGAAGGAACAGCGATATATTTCCATGTCAGGATGGTGTGTGACTTGGAGGGGAACTTGGAGGTGGTGGTGTTCCCACGCGCCTGCTGCCCTTGTCCTTCTAGGTGGAAGAGGTTGCGGGTTTGGGAGGTGCTGCTGAAGAAGCCTTGGCAAGTTGCTGCAGTGCATCTTGTAGATGGTACGCACTGCAGCCACGGTACGCCGGTGGTGGAGGGAGTGAATGTTTAAGGTGGTGGATGGGGTGCCAATCAAGCGGGCTGCTTTGTCCTGGATGAAGTCGAGCTACTTGAGTATTGTTGGAGCTGCACTCATCCAGGCAAGTGGAGAGTATTCCATCACACTCCTTACTTGTGCCTTGTAGATGGTGGAAAGGCTTTGGGGAGTCAGGAGGTGAGACACTTGCTGCAGAATACCTAGCCTCTGACCTGCTCTTTTTGCCATAGTATTTATGTGGCTGGTCCAGTTAAGTTTCTGGTTCATGGTGACCCCCCAGGATGTTGATGGTGGGGGACTCGGTGATGGTAATGCCATTGAATGTCAAGGGTTAGACTCTCGCTTGTTGGAGATAGTCATTGCCTGGCACTTCTGTGGCGTGAATGTTACCTGTCACTTATCAACCCAAGCCTGAATGTTGTCCAGGTCTTGTTGTCTGCGGGCATGGACTGCTTCATTATTTGAGGAGTTATATGAAGGGGTTCAACAGGGAGGTTGTGGAGAAAATGCTTCCACTTGTGGAGAAAATGTTTCCACTTGTGGACGAGTCCAGAACAAGACAACATAAACATAAGATAGCCGCTAACAGATCAAATAAAGAATTTAGGAGGAATTCTGTTAGACAGAGAGTGGTGATAATATGGAACTCGCTGCCAGAGTGGCTGAAGCAGATAGCGCTGATGTATTTAGGGGGAGGTTTGATGCATACATGAGGGAGAAGGGAATAGAGGGATATGGCGGAAGTGTGGGAAGAGGTAGTTAGAGTAGGAGGAGGCTGGTGTGAAGCATAAACACTGGCATAAACCAGCTGGGACGAATGGCCTGTTTCTCTGATGTAGATTCTCTGTAATTCTACTGGGATTTTGAGAGTAAATTTACCTTTACATAGTATTACAACACAGAAACAGGCCATTCGGCCCAACAGGTCTATGCCAGTGTTTGTCTCCTCCCACCTTACTTGAGCTCACTCCATCAACATATCCTTCTATTCCTTTCTCCCTCATGTACTTATCTAGCTTCCCCTTAAA
This sequence comes from Squalus acanthias, assembly GCA_030390025.1. Classification (NCBI taxonomy): domain Eukaryota; kingdom Metazoa; phylum Chordata; class Chondrichthyes; order Squaliformes; family Squalidae; genus Squalus; species Squalus acanthias. The sequence goes on from CM059437.1 coordinate 81,160,904, forward strand.
TGCACTGTCAGCCATTACTTCTTCACCCCCAATCTTCTCTCTGCAAAAGCTGAGGCTGTCGTACTGTTCCACAGGTGCTGGCAGTCCACCAATACCTCATCTAAGTGACCAGTTTCCACGTGTGGACTTCAATAGGGAGACAAGATATTTGACGATGAGGAACATCACAGCCCCATCCTATTTTCACCCAACGTCCGTACACACGCCTGCACATACCAGCAGGGATCACTGGACAGCAATCAGGAGCAGGAACCTTGGTTGATTTTCCTCTCCCTAGTCCAGGAGAATGGAGGTTATTGTAACACTCCTCACCCAAGCTGAGATCAGCAAACTCAGCACAGAACAGGGATCGAGCCTCAGCCCTATCTGGTGTGTTTTGCTCAGTCCCATACCAGGCAGTGCGCACCAATAATCTTGGAAATTCAGCAGAGAAATGCTGTGTCATTCCAAAAAAAAGTCAGCATTATTTAAAAGAGCAATGACAAAAATCAGTCATTTCTACGTGGCTTTCACATTGTTTTTACATCTCAATTGCTGTAGAATTGTATCAGTGGCAGTGGTCGGACTGTGGGTAGCTACCTTTTACCCAGTTTGTGGGGGCTTAAAGCGGAGGACAAAAAAAATCCAAACTCTTTTGTTCGAGGTGACTCTTGCACAGCTCCGAGCAGCCAGTTTCAGTGCAGATGAGGTCACCCACTTGCATACGTGGGCTGCAGATGTTATATCGAGACCAAGAGAAGAAATTGTGTTTGTGTGGGGTGGGGGGCAGAGAGAGAGAGAGGGAAGAGGGGATTCAGACACTCAGACAAAGAGAAAAACACGAGCAGAAGGTATACACTACCGGGGCATGTTCTGAAATGGCACTCTTAAGTGTTGAAGACGAAGTCTTGAGAGGAATGCCCTTTTAAGACTGGTGGCAAAGCAGCCCATTGTTCCTATAATGGGTTTGCGAAGCCAGCTGCTTTGATTTATCTACAGATAAATGCTACAGAATGCTTCAAGCACGACAGAAATCAGAGCGACCACAGTGGTCAGCAACACAGGGCAATTCCGCGATTCATGTTGGCCAGCGAAAGATGGAGCTGATACAAGGGGAAAAGGGGGGGGAGGGGCGGAAAAATGATCACATCAGCTCCTATAAACAGCAACATATTGGGAAACAGATGGCTACTGCTTTAGAGCGGTGTTGGATGTGTAAGAAAATGAAAAGGTTAAATTCTGTCTGTCACCTGTTCCAGAGAATATGTTGGAAGAACAAAAATATTTTAGTATCTTTGAGAAAGTGGAGACTTAAAGATGAAAATTCAGAAAGAAACAGCAGAAAACATGTCCCTAACACACACCTTGATCAAGTCAACTCGCTTGTCACCCTACGTTCCTAGATAGTACAGCATTTGTTTAAAATAAACACGAATTTAAGTCTTATTTCTATTTTGTTTTGGAAGGACTCTAATTAAAATGGCCTTACAATACAAAGAGAGCTCCTTTCCCCTCAGCCCCAGCTCCTGGACTGAAGGAACAATGTTCGAGCTGCTGTCCATATAGTTTCAAGATGTTCTTTGCACTTTTTAATTTGCACTACGGGTAGGCAGTGGTTTTTAATCTCACCGATGATGTGTTTGTGCTGCAATCTGGGTAAACTTCTGCGTTTCCCTTTTAAAAAATATTCTGAATGTGAAGGCTGGCGAGGCTGCATTCATTGCCCGTCCCTCTTTCCCCGAGAAGGTGGGTCCTTTTGAACCGCTGCAGTCCCTGTGGTAATATTGCTCCAACGATGGTGTTAGCTACGGAAGTCCAGGATTTTGACCCAGCAACAATGAAGGAACAGCAATAGCTGTCAAAATCAGGATGGCATATGATTTGGAGGGGAACTTGGAAGTGGCAATGTTCCCATGGAGTTGCTGCCCACGTCCTTTTCATTGGTAGAGGTCGCAGGATTGGGAGGTACTGGAATCGTCAACAAACTACCACACAAAGCCCTGGTGCTGCAATGATTGGCTTCTGATGACCATGACCATCATCCTCTAGGTCAGGTATGACTCCAGCCCTGTAGGATTTTGCCTCGACTCCCAGTGACCTCAAGTTTTGCTCAAGCTCTTTGGCGCTATTCTAGATCAAATGCTGCCACAATGTCGAGGGCAGCCACTCTCATCTATCCTCTGACATTCATCTCTTGTGTCCATGTCTGGATCAGGGCTGTGATGAGGTCTGGAGACGAGTGGTTCCGCGAGCAACTGAAATGAGTGTCGGTGAGCAGATTATTGGTGAGCAGGTGCCACTTGATGGCACTATCGATGACTCCATCTTTCACTTTGCTGTTGATTGGGAGAAGGCTGATAAGATTGTAATTGGCCGGGTTAGATTTGTTCTGCATTTTTGTGGATAGTCTAGCCAATTTGTTCACATTACTGGGTAGCTGCAAGTATGATAGCTACACAGGAACAGCTTGGCACATCAGAAAACTGTGACAGATCATGAGGGGAATCACAGGCAAAATCTCCATCTTATCATGGGACAGCAAGTTTTGACAAGCTGTGCCACCATAACAGCTGCTATGTTGTAGAGCATTTCTAGAACCTGGCAAAACATTCCAATAGCGAAAATCTGTCATGAATCATTGATTTCCCTGTGCTCTAGTCTCCTTTAGTTTTGCAGGCACTGTTCATTGGAATATAATAAATACCACTATGTAATGAATATTGTTGCGTTATTCATTCTGTCATGTAATACAGTTAAGTGGTTTCTCCACCATCCTAAATTCAGTGATGTTCATGTGGAATTTGCAGGTCAATTTACAGAATCAAAAATGGCAGATGTGAACAGAAGCTTTTCTGTAAAGTTTACATCTTTGAAACTGTTTGAAAACAACATTACTGAAAAAAAACTTCAGTGGCCTTGCAATCCAGCTGCCACTTAACACGCTGGCAGATTCTAAACCATGACTACTGCCTACAGAGACCACCTGAATAGAAAGGTCAACAATAGCAACAACTTGCATTTATATAGCGCATTTAGCGCAGAAGAACGTCCCAAGGCGCTTCACAGAACCTCCCATTGTCAGCTCCAGCAATGCAAGGGACCTGAACTTCATCTCAAACGTGGTTGTCAAAGTGATTTCATGGTCGAGCAATCCTCACAGATAGTCTTCAGCCATACATCTCCGACAACTTGCCTCGAACTGTACTGTGTGAAGTTCTCCAATTAGTAAGAATCGTGGGTCTCACCCCAATAGGATACTCTACACTGTCTGCAGCACTGAACCGCTTCAGGCGGGATGTGATATCTGGTACATTTCTGCACTGAACCGCTTCAGGCGGGATGTGATATCTGGTACATTTCTGCAGTGAACCGCTTCAGGCGGGATGTGATATCTGGTACATTTCTGCAGTGAACCGCTTCAGGCGGGATGTGATATCTGGTACATTTCTGCAGTGAACCGCTTCAGGCGGGATGTGATATCTGGTACATTTCTGCAGTGAACCGCTTCAGGCGGGATGTGATATTTGGTACATTTCTGCAGTGAACCGCTTCAGGCGGGATGTGATATCTGGTACATTTCTGCAGTGAACCGCTTCAGGCGGGATGTGATATCTGGTACATTTCTGCAGTGAACCGCTTCAGGCGGGATGTGATATCTGGTACATTTCTGCAGTGAACCGCTTCAGGCGGGATGTGATATCTGGTACATTTCTGCAGTGAACCGCTTCAGGCGGGATGTGATATTTGGTACATTTCTGCAGTGAACCGCTTCAGGCGGGATGTGATATCTGGTACATTTCTGCAGTGAACCGCTTCAGGCGGGATGTGATATCTGGTACATTTCTGCAGTGAACCGCTTCAGGCGGGATGTGATATCTGGTACATTTCTGCAGTGAACCGCTTCAGGCGGGATGTGATATCTGGTACATTTCTAATTGTTACCAGCATTCTCTTTCGGGTGGAATGTGACAGACATTACAACTTGCCTTAATATTCTCCTCCCCTTCCCTTGAGGATCTGATCCTTCCCTATTTTATTTGTGCAACACTTGCAGGACTGTCAGGAGGGAGGTTACAAAGCAGATTTGCGGGGGGGGGGGGGGGGGGGAAGAGCTGTCTGAAATGATGAGGCAGTATTATGGGGTGAAGTTTGACTTCGATGAGAACGCTCAAGAGGCGGTATCGCACGGGCCACCTGTTACACACCCGCTGGATCTTCAGCTCTGTTGAAGTCAATGCGACGGAAGATCGGGCGCGGAGTATAACAAACGGCAGATACCATACCGGCCGTTTTGCACGACCGCTTAAAACAAATTTCTAGGCCTGTATCTTCCCAGCCCCTTTTCGTGACTTATTTTCATCTCTACCTCTTTCTCTACAGTACTACACTCCAAACCTACCAACATCATTACATTTGCATGAATGTACACCTTTCGACCAATTAGTAATAGTGAGAATTTGATTTCCTTCAACATTCATGTTTAATTCACCAAAGCAGGTTATTTTCCATTGTTTTCACCTGTATTTCATGAGCTGGATGGAAAGACCATCACAAGGCCACCCCTTCCCACATTGAAACAAGTGCATCACTGTAAGGCAGCACCAGGGTTTCATTGGTTTTGGGCGCATACTTTAATACAAATTTGGTGCTCTTCTCTCCACTGAATGGTCAATTGATATGTGCATTGTTCCATTTCAAATAATAATGATCTTTCTTGCTTTGGGTCCTGTCGCGTGCTCAACATCTCTGAATTCAGTTTCAATGGGGGTGAAATTCAGTTTCAGGGAGGTGCCAACCTGGTAAAGCTGCAACATAACATGCAGGCTAAACAACGGAAGCAACATGTTACAGACAGAGCTAAGCGATCCCACAACCACTGGATCAGATCAAAGCTCTGCAGTCCTCCCACATCCAGTCGTGAATGGTGGAGGACAATTAAACAGCTAACGGGAGAAGGAGGCTCCATGAGCATCCCCATCCTCAACCATGATGGAGCCCAGCACGAGAGTGCAAAAGACAAGGCTGAAGCGTTCTCAACCATCTTCAGCCATAAGTGCCATGTGGATGATCCATCTTGGCCTCCTCCTGAGGTCCCACCATCACAGAAGCCAGTCTTCAGCCAATTCAATTCATTCCACATGATATCAAGAAACGGCTGAGCACACTGGATACAGCAAAGGTTATGGGCCCCGACAACATCCCAGATGTAGTGCTGAAGACTTGTGCTCCAGAACAAGCCAAGCCTCTAGACAAACTGTTCCAATACAGCTAAAGCACTGGCATCTACCAGACAAAGTGGAAAAGTGCCCAAATATGTCCTGACAAACCTAATCCAGCCAATTACCGCCCCATCAGCCTACTTTCAATCATCAGCAAAGTGATGAAAGGTGTCGTCGACAGTGCTATCAAGCAGCACTTAATCAATAACCTGCTAACCGATGCCCAGTTTAGTTTCCACCAGGATCACTCAACTCCAGACCTCATTACAGCCTTGGCCCAAAACATGGAGAAAGGAGCTGAATTCCAGAGGTGAGGTGAGAGTGACTGCCCTGAACATCAAGGCAGCATTTAACAGAGTGTGGCACCAAGGAGCCCTAGTAAAATTGAAGTCAATGGGATCAGGGGGAAAAGTCTTCACTGGCTGGAGTCATACCTAGCACAAAGGAAGATGGGTTGTGGCTGTTGGAGGCCAATCCTCTCAGCCTCAGGACATCGCTGTAGGAGTTCCTCAGGGCAGTGTCCTAGGCCCAACCATCTCCAGCTGCTTCATCAATGACTTTCCCTCCATCATAAGGTCAGAAGTGGGGATGTTTGCTGATTATCACACAGTTCCATTCACAATTTCTCAGATAATGAAGCAATCTGTGCCTACATGCAGTAAGACCTGGACAATATCCAGGCTTGGGCTGATAAGTGGCAAGTAACATTCGCGCCACACAAGTGCCAGGCAATGACCATCTCCAACAAGAGTCTAACCACCTCCCCTTGACATTCAATGGCTTTACCACTGTTGAATCCCCCACCATCAACATTCTGGCAGTCACCATTAACCCAAAATTTAACTGGACCAGCCACAAGAGCAAATCAGAAGCTGGGCATTCTGTAGCGAGTGTCTCACCTTCTGACTCTCCAAAGCCTTTCTACCACCTACAAGGCACAAGTCAGGAGTGTGATGAAATACTCTCTACTTGCCTGGATGAGTGCAGCTCCAACACTCAAGAAGCTCGACACCATCCAGGACAAAGCAGCCCGCTTGATTGGCACCCCATCCACTACTGTAAATGTTCACTCCCTCTACCACCGGTGGCTACAGTGTGTAACATCTACAAGATGCACTGCAGCAACTCGCCAAGGCTTCTTTGACAGCACCTCCTATTTAAATTGGGAGAGATTACAAAATGCTGAGGTAGAGAGGGATCTGGGGGTCCTTGTACATGAATCACAAAAAGTTAGCATGCAGGTACAGCAAGTAATGAGGAAGGCAAATGGAGTGTTGGCCAAAGGGGGAGATGAAGAGACATTAAGAGACATTAAGAGATATGCAAGGCTAGAGGTGGTGTTAATGTGACAGATTAAGCTGAATGAAGTGTGAAATCCACTGGCAGAATGAAGCCTATCACATATTATATTTTATTTTATCCACCCTTTTATTTGTCCCCCCCCCCCACCTTTTTTTTTCCTCCTAGAAGCTGGCAGCTGTCCTTCATTCTGCCAGTGGATTTCACACTTCATTCAGCCTTAATCTGTCACATTAACACCACCTCTAGCCTTGCATATCTCTTAATGTCTCTTAATGTCTCTTCATCTCCCCCTTTGTTCCTTTATCCCCTCCCCCTTTTCCCAGCTTTACCCTGGCCTTAAATCTATTTGATTCCGGCTCTCCCAGTTCTGATGAAAGGTCATCGACCTGAAACGTTAACTCTCTTTCTCTCTCCACGGATGCTGCCTGGCCTGCTGAGTTTTCCAGCGTTTTCTGTTGTTATTTCGGATAAAAGTAGGGAAGTCCTGTTACAACTGTACAGGGCATTGGTGAGACCACACCTGGAGTACTGCGTACAGTTTTGGTCTCCTTATTTAAGGAAGGATATATTTCATTGGAGGCAGTTCAGAGAAGGTTCACGAGGTTGATTCCAGAGATGAAGGGGTTGTCTTATGAAGAAAGGTTGAGCAGGTTGGGCCTATAGTCAGTGGAGTTTAGAAGAATGAGAGGGGATCTTATTGAAACATACAAGATTCTGAAGGGGCTTGACAGGGTAGATGCAGAAAGGATGTTTCCCCTCATGGGGGAATCTAGAACTAGGGGACATAATTTCAGAATAAGGGGGCACCCATTTAAATCGGAAATGAGGAGAAATTTCTTCTCTCAGAGGGTCGTGAATCTTTGGAATTCTCTTCCCCAGAGAGCTGGGTCTGGGTCATTGAATATATTTAAGGTGGAGATAGACAGATTTTTGAATGGTAAGGGAGTCAAGGGTTATGGGGAGCGGGCAGGAAAGTGGAGTTGAGGCCAAGATCAGTTCAGCCGTGATCTTATTGAATGGCGGAGCAGGCTCGAGGAGCCAAATGACCTACTCCTGCTCCTACGTCTTATGTTCTATGTTCTCCCAAACCCACGTCCTCCTAGAAGGACAAGGGCAGCAGGCGCATGGGAACACCAGCACCTCCAAGTCACACACCATCCTGATTTGGAAATATATCGTCATTCCTTCATCGTCGCAGGGTCAAAATCCTGGAACTCCCTCCCTAACTGCACTGTGGGAGAACCTTCACCACACGGACTGCAGCGGTTCAAGGCGGCAGCTCACCACCACCTTCTCAAGGGCAATTAGGGATGTTTAATAACTGCTGGCATTGTCAGGGACACCTACATCCTGTGAATTAATTTAAAAAAAATCTAGAAATAAAAAGCTGGTGTCAATAAAAGTGACCATGAAGCTGTCAGATTGTCGTAAAGACCCAACTGGTTAATTAATGTCCTTTAGGAAAGGAAACCCGATGTCCTTACCCAGTCTGGACCATATGTTACTCCAATCCCACACCAACATGGTTGACACTTAGCTGTCCTCTGAAGTAACCTAACAAGTTTCTCAGTTATATCAAATCACTACAGAACAGACTGTAATCGTTCAAGAAGAAAGTCCACCACCTTCTGAGGGCAACTTGGTAGTTGGAGTCAGCAATAAACATCAGCCGTGCCAGCCACACCCAAATCTTGAGAACGATTAAAAAAAACATTTTTTTTTTTTAAAGTGGGGAAATTTGTGGGAGGATAGACAAATGTTCGGGAGCAAAGTCTGCTAAAATGATCAGTCCTTTTAAATTAAAAAAAATAGGTTCTTTCTCACTCATTAAATTAGTATCTTTTACAAAAATCGCTTTTCTCTCTGCCTAGAGGAACTGTCATTTTCTTAAATGTTCAATTCCTAAATCCCAGCACCACTGCTGAAACCCAATAAAGAGCTTTCACTTGTTTCATGTTAAACCTTTGCACGGACAGTAATTCCAGCAACAGACACTGCCCTGCAGAAGGTCCCTGGTAACAGCACACCTTTGAACTTGATTTAATTTCAGAATACCAAAGCAATGCCCAGAACCGTCCCATCCCAGCGCGGTGCGTGGCCAAAATATGTGTGTCTGCTTCAGTAAATGCAGAAAAGCTATGGCTGTTGAGAGCTTGCTATTGTACACTTAATAGATGAGCATTTTTCACACATGACTTTGAAGGATTAGTGTGACCCATAATGGCCTTTGTTAAAATCAAGGTGTTACAGTTCATGGTGGAGCCATCCATCAGTGAACAATTGAATGGACTATACAGCATTCTGTCCCTATGCACCAACACACGGCTGTCCTAATAGTTCGAACAGTCATCATAACACCAGCACAGTAGAACTGGCAAGGCTCCATTCCTTATTGGTTTATTTTTGACATATAGACTCCAGAGAGTCTATACAGTAAATCCCCAGAGAATTCAGGAGCAGTTGGCAGTAAATGGTCATTAATGTCCCATTGTATGGAATCCAAGAACATTTAAAAGGGACAAAATCCCATTGACCCAAAATCTTTCCAAGATAACTTGGCCAGGAGCGCACGTCATGTCCACAATGATGTCTCTGAGTGCTTGCATCTGGGCAACGGCAACAGTTAAATTGATCAACGTGGGTTTTAAAGTGGTTGAGAGGAAAAAATCTTACTGCAGAAAGTCCTTTTATTTACAGGGAGCAGTGTCTGGAGAGTACGTGAACAAGTTAGTCCTATAACTGGGCATGCCACCAGTAAAACTTCCCAAAAAGATAATGCATTCCCTCTAAAAGGAGTGAAAGTTAATGTTATGCTTTAAAAAAAAATAGAATGAAAGGGTGATCATTTATCTTAAATTTCCAGTTGTTTAATCAGGAAGAGTATCTTCTGCCAAGTGTTTTGAAACAAAAGACACTCAGCTGTAGAGAAAGCCAACCTATATCATTGCATATTTTCACTGCCATGGCAACATCATGACGCCTTCAACTGGCAGTGCATTCTGGGGAAGATAATATAATCTGGCTTCTGCTCATAAAAAAAATAAGTTTTCCCAGAGAATTTTGATTGATAAATGGAACCGCTCACTATTTTGTTAGGTCACCTGAAAATTTGTCTTTGAAATTTTGTAACAACTGCAGCTACAATGATGTTCTGATTCCAGTTCTTCTGATGAAATGTTATCAACCTGAAACGTTAACTCTGTTTCTCTCTCCGCAGATGCTTTCTGACCTGCTGAGTATTTCCAGCATTTTCTGTTTTTATTTCAGATTTCCACTATCCGCAGTGTTCTGCTTTTGTAACAACGACGTTATCCTTCCCAAAATGCACACCCATGAAAGAAAAAAAATCTCCCCCTCACAAATGACAAAAAGCAATATTACAAACTCAGGTTCTCCACAGCACAGCAGGATACAAGGCAGGGTCATTTAAAGAGAAAAAACAACTTGTATTTATCTAGCACCTTGACACGTCGAAACATCTCATACAATCAATTACTGTTGGAGTGCGGTTATTTCGTAGGCAGACACAGCAGCTAATTCTTTGCCAGCAATGTCCCACAAAGAGCAATGAGGTGAATGAGCAGGTTAATCTCGTCTTGGTTGAGTGAGAAATGTTGGCCAGGACACCAAGTGAACTTCTGTTCATCTTTGAATAGTCCCGTGGGATCGTTAACATTCATCTAAATCATCAGAACAGCCAGATTCAGTTTAACGTCTTATCTGAAGGACAGCAAGACTTGCAATGAAGCGCTCCCTCAATACGACACTGAAGTGTCAGCTGTGGCTCAGTTGGTAGCACACTCGCCTCGGAGTCAGAAGGTTGTGGGTTCAAGTCCCACTCCAGGGACTTGAGCACGTAAAGCTAGGCTGACACTCCAGTGCAATGCTGAGGGAGTGCTGCACTGTCAGAGGTGCCGTCTTTCGGATAAGACGTTAAACCGAGGCCCCGTCTGCTCTCTCAGGTGGAGGTAAAAGATCCCGTGGCACTATTTCGAAGAAGAGCAGGAGAGTTATCCCCGGTGTCCTGGCCAATATTTATCCCTCAACCAACATAAAGAAAAAACAGATTATCTGGTCATTATCACGTTGCTGTTTGTGGGACCTTGCTGTGCGCAAATTGGCTGCCACATTACAACAGTGCCTCCACTTCAAATGTACTTTATTGGCTGTAAAGCGCTTTGAGACGTCCGGTGGTCGTGAAAGGCGCTATAGAAATGCAAGTCTTTCTTTCTTTTGAAGTTACAGGCTAAATTATGAACTCAAGTCCTGGTGTGGGGCTTGAACACACAACCTTCTGACCCAGGAAGAGAGAGAGTGCTACCAACTGAGCCTAGCTGACACTCAAACAAAGAGATAGTTTTGAGGAAAGAAAAGTAGTATTTGTTCATGACGTGGAAGAAATTTGTTGATTTTGTATTTATAAACATTTGTCGATACATCAGCATAAACTGGTCAAACACCTGCAAAGTACTGCAGAATTACCACATCTGTGCTGCAGGATTACCACATCTGTACTGTGACTCAGAGCGATCGCACTTGTAAAGTACCCCAGAGTAACCACAACCTGCCAGGAGGAGGATTGTATTTTACAGCAGGTTCCATTCCACAACAACAGGACCATTTGGCGGAGGTCTGCCTTGGCATCAGTGATCACACTCTGCAGAGAAAACCTTTCAATGCTGCAGCACTCCATAAAATCATGAGGGGATATGACAGACAATATATATGGAAGGAACTGTCTTTAAAGTAATGACTGATTAAACAATTCATTTCTCGATTTTTTTTTTCCGTTGCCATCTTAAGACAGCCTGCCCAAGAGACTTTTAACCGATATATGACATCACATTAAACAGCATTTAAAAAAAAACCAGAAGGTGATGCATCGTCAGCTGTGAGAAAGGTGCAGCAGGCCAATTATGTCACGGGATAGCTGAAGAATGAGTGCGAGCAGATGCACCTCAAAGCAAGAACTGGTGGCACATGAATAACAAGCATAGGTTGCTAAGTGATATCTTATTGTTTAACCAGCAACAGAAATAAAATACACCTAAATATGGACTACAGAGTGTTTGGGAGAGAGTTACAAGGTTCCTGTCGACCTGAGCTGGATTTTGGCTCGTGTACTTAGACTCAAACCACAAGAAACCTGCATTCTACACCAGAATAATTTCTCCCTTAGACATCTGTTCTCATTTATGCACGGTCCTTGCTTTAGTTTTGCAACTATTTTTAAGTTACTGTTTTGTAATTCCACCCGCCCCACCTTTTGTATTCTCCTTGATTAAGAGGGCGGTGCAGACTAGGGTCGACAGTCTTAACAGACACAAGCAACAATGCTTTTCACTGTCAATCCAGCGAGAGGCTCCACTCATCCTTCAGAACTCCTCCATCATCCTTTGCTGGACTGCTTCTTCAAGCTCCTGCTTTGACTCCCGTGTATTCCCCGCCACCCTGCAGGTGTACCTCGCTCCAGCTCCATCTTCTGCACTGATCCCATGGATTTACCCTTCACCTTTCCCTGGCCTTCGTTGCTCTTGGATCTCACCCCCACTGCTCCTCGCTCCTCTGCTGGTCCACCAGATCCACCTAGGTTTCCCAACTCTACCGGAATGGGCGATTGGTTTCCCGAGCGCTGCTACTGGTGACTCGGGAGAAACGGTCCATGTATGTGCAGTTCGCGCATGCGCAGCACCCCGGCTGCTCAACTAAGGTAAATGCAGTAACTTTTGCAAACAGTGGGCAAATGTCACATGATCAAATGTCGTGTGATTAAGCACCACATGAGCGGTGTCACTTGCTCGAATGCCATGTGATTAAATGTCACATGATTAAATCTCCAGGAATACGTCAAACCAGAGTTGGCAACCCTAGATCTCCACTGACCCTCTGCTCTCTGATTCAACTGGAAAACCTCCACTCGTGCTTCTGCTGATTCTGTGTCCTCAAATGGCTTCTGGATCCACTCCATCTCCACAACTAAGTTTGAACCTAGACACTGGTTCAGATTACTCCAAGCTGACTGCATTCTGTCCACAAGTTGACTTCATCCCACCACAAGCCCAAGACTTTAACTTTGGACTGTTTCATATTATCTCTTCCCAGTCTTCTGTTTACGACCAGGATATGTCTCACCTAATCTCTGCCACAGGCCAGGTAATCACAATTCCTTTTGTGTTCATTCACGTGCACATTTCAGCTGCCGCTCTGAACCTGAGCTCATTACTTCTCTCTTCTTTTTTCTCTTCCCCTTCCCTCTTCCCCTTCTCGTCACCCAACCATGTCACCTTTCATTTCTCACCACTCTGCCCCTCCCCAATCTCTACCCAACTCATCACTACTCCCCACCACCATCCCAGGCTTGAATTCTCCCTTGACTAAGGCCACAGTTACTCTCTGTGCCTTTCTCTACATTCTCCAAAGGGCACACCAAGACATCCATTGCTGCCTCCTTATGAGCAGCAACCCAAACTGCCTTATTCTTCTTCCCACCCACCATGCTCACTGGTAGCTAACCTAACCAACGTCTTTCCTCATCCCATTTGCCACTACCCTCTGGACTCTACTGGCAATCATCACCTCCAGAATGTCTGTTCACTCACAAGACCCTGACCATCCATGACCTTATTACGGATGATTACAGTGGCAACTGACTTTAACTGAAACCTGGCTCACTGGTGGTGACACATTGTCTTTTAGTGAAGCCTCCCCACCTGACTAAACTTTCCACCACCTGTCCCACCCTTAACACCAAGTCACAGCTTGGGTCTTCCCCCCCCTACTCCTCTGGCACCTTGTCCTCCTTCATGTCACACTGTTCCACCCTCTCACCTCTCCTTCACTATCCTCATGGTCTACCTTATCCCCAGCCCCACTCAGAGTTTCTCCTCGATATCCTCCCTCCTTTTCTCCTCATCCTGGATGATTTCAATCACCATCTCAGCTCCCCTTGCCCGCTCTCTGCCTCTGCCATGCTGACCTTGCTAAACCTCTCCCTCCATATAAACTCTCTTATTCATGGCCACCCCATTCACCTTGCCATTACCCGTGACCTCTACTTCAGTGGTCTCGCTCACGGCAAGGCCATCTCCGACCACTTCCTTGTATCCCTCATCAACCACACTCTCACAACCCCACCATCTTTTCCATCTACCCCTGGAGAAATGCTCCCCAAGTCACTTACAACTGCACTTTCAAACTCCCACTGCCGAGCCTTTGGCCCTCCAATCACCACGGTACCTCTGCAGCTGTCAATTTTATCAATCAACTCCACCTTTGAGGCCTTTAATGCAGCTAATCTTTCACTAGCCCCCATTCCGGGTCTTTCTCCTGGAATGGCCATCTTCGCTCCCTCAAGTCCAAGGGGCACAGACTTGATTGTATCTGAAGCACAACCATGCTAGCCATCCATCGATAGACCACATCAAGCTCTACTGGGCCTCATTGTCCTCTGCCAAAACTGTCCACAACTCTGGGATCATTCTGAGAGCAAAGATAAGTCCCAGTTTCTTTACTATGAACCATCTCCTTAAAACCCTTTCACCGTCCTATCCACCCTCACGCCTAACAACGTGTGAGGAGCTCGTGGACTTTTTTGTTACCAGTATCAAGACCATCCAGTTACCTCTGCTACTTCACCTCCTTCCCCTTGCTCACAAGCCAAACTTCCCCCCAAAGCCCCCGATCCTAGCCATAATCTGCCATCTTGCTCTAGGTTCTCTTACACCTCCTCCCAACTCCTTTCCCAGCTCATCTCATACCTCCTGCCTCCTTGACCCTATTCCCACTAAACCCCTGACTTCCCTTCCTGGCCCCCATGTTACCTAACATTGTACCCTCTCTCAGGTACTGTACCCTCCCTTTCAAAACCGCTGACATCATCCCCTTAAAAACCCCCACTGACTCTTCTCTCCTTACAAACTACTGTCCCATCGCCAACTTCTCTTTCCCCTCCAGAGTCCTTGTTGTCTCCTAAATCTGTGTCCATCTCTCTTGCAACTCCCTACTGGAATCTCTCCAACTAGATTTCTGCCTCTCCCATAGCATGGAAATGACTCTAACACAAGTCCAAATGACATTTCTCTGTGACTGTGACCATGAACATTATCCCTCTAGGACCCCTCCGTAGCCTTTTAGGACAGTCGTTCGCACCATCGTGATTGAAGTTGTTTAACGTTGCATTGGGAAACCTAGATGTGTGACCATAGCAACGGACACCAGAGTAGGACAGAAGATGAGGCAAATCAGAAAATGGAGTTAGGCGATATCAGCTTGGGTATTAAAAGCCCGAAGATGGTAGGAGGGTGGAAGATCCAGGGAAGGAGGAGTTTCACCGTTCTGACATTGTGGTTTGATTGGGAGAGTCTCGATTTCAACACAGTGAGGATGTAGAGAGGAGCAGAAGTATCTGACCATCCATTTAGAGTTTAGGCAGAGCAAGAGAGGAACGTTCAAAGCAGGACTGACTATAGCAACATGAATATAATGTAAACCAGAAAAACTATGACTGGGAGGGAGGGGGAGAGAGTGAGAGGTCCGAGGCTCTCTGACTGAATGTATTCAAACACAATAAAAGTTTCAATGGATCACAATTTTAGTCTATTCCTTTTGTTCTTTAAAGGGTTTGATGTAGACATGCGCTGCCTGCTTGTATGAAATATCAGTCTAAGTACTTTGAGCATTTTTCCTGTTTTAAATTTCACACTGATGGGGCACTGCAGGTTTAACAGAGCTCTGTAATGAAATCTGTCTGTATTCAGCTTAATGAACCTGTCTGGCATTTCGAAACAGTACGGAATTCTGTTGCACAAACTCATGAGCAAAGCTGCTTAAAGGATAAAGAAAACTACTGGCCAAATAGAAACATTGCTGACAGGCAGAGACGACGATGGCTTCAAAGTTTTTCTTTCCTGTCCTTGTTTTTTTGTTAATTTACATTTTTTAGCCGAGAATACCTCTCTGTCACATTCTGCCCAGCCTGGCCTTGAACAGCCAAGAAGGATCAATGTGCCAAGAATTGCATTGGCAAAAGGGCAGATGGGCTGAGTTATAAAATGCAGGAAGATCTCTGGCTCGTCCGCTGGTTTGTGCTCAGTCAACTGATTGCCAATCGGAGCAGTGGCAGGAGTACTGCAATTCACCTCAGTTCTCCAGGCTGGAGGGGAGGTGGAAATAGAAGGAGAGAAAATCAGCCTGGGTTCCTGTTCTCGATCACTGTGCAGTGACTCCTGCCAGGAAGTGCCTGTTGGATGGGAGCACAATCAAGTCCTGGTATTGTCCTTGACAATTTAATAGCCCGCCCATACGTCAAGGCTGGATTTCCCAAGTGCGGTTATTTTAAAATCGCCAGCGGTCACCCCAACACGGATTGGAAAAATCTACACTTCGCCGTCTAGCTTCACACGTGGAAAAATAGCCACTGAACAAGGTACTGGAGCCTTGCCAGTGCCCGTGGAAGCAACTCCTACCATCAGTCGGCATTTTCAGCCAAGAAAAGGAGAAAAGAAGATTTGATGCGGTGACTGCTGAACAAGACGGATCTATTTTGCCAGGGTTAATTAGCAGCAGTAATTCAAGTAAAAATAATTGATTACTTGTGTCGTTTAATATTGGCTGCAGAAATCACAGTGCTCCCAGGAGCAGAGGTTAAATGATTAGTTAATTAATCAATCACTAGTGAACCAGAGCTGTGCTAGATTTCAGCTTTTATGATCATTCAGTCATAAAGATAATTGGTGTCATTTCCCTGGTGAACGGTCTCCTTTTCAGTTGGTCTTAATGATGCCACATCTCTTCCTTATAGATACCAGATGCCAGGCTGACAGTCATTTTCTGCCCCCCTCACCTCCCCTAGTTTTTTTTTACATATCCCCCATCCCCAGTTACCGACCATATGCATCCAACCCCTCCCAGGCCTTCACAAATGTCACCCTTTAACTGGGTACCCAGGCTCACTCAAGAGTAAGGGGCACAATACAGCGGTTGCTTGTCTGTCAGTATCAGCTCTTGTACATGTACAAGTAAATGTAAAAGATCCCATGGAATTTTATCAAAGAACAGCAGGAGTACTTCTGGTGTCCTGGCCAACAATCGTAAAAGACAATTAAAATCTAACTTCAGGATCAAGGAGAAGTAAGTGGGAGGAGGAGTTGCTGCACTAGAGTTGGAGGCAGCAACTAGGTGCAAACAATAGAGGCAACACTCCTCAACCAGACAGTGACAGTCCCAGGATTGTGCTCGTAGCACTTTGTCATCAGGTTCTGCCTGCTTCCACTGAAGCTGTTTCAGCAATTCTTGGGCCATATCACCAGGATCTAGCAGAGCCTCTCTTTTGTGCCCAACTATCCTGAAGGTACTGGGGTATGGTTCAATGTGCAGTGTCAACTCTCCAGCACCTTGGCCAAGTGGCCATACTTCTAGTGTGAAGAAGCATCAGTAGGCATAAAGGGAAGACCTCAAGACTCCAACAGGCACAAAGAAGGTCCTAGCTGTTATCAAGAGAATACCCCAAGTGCTTGCAACTAAAAGAGAAAGGGCCCAAATGTCTGAGCAACCACAAGTTTGACCTCAGTAGCTATAACGGGAAAGGCAGGCACAGAGTTAAAGTAGATCGAAAAGTCACTTTTGGTTGTTCTCATAGCATCTCCTTAGTGACTAATTACAGAATAATATTGGCAGAAGCTTCTGTAACTGTCCTCCCTTTTGGCAGAGAACAGTGTACGGTGTAGATGTGACTGTAGAAAGCCAGAAAATAACCAAATAATTTAAATTGGAAAATGAATAAAATATAATCCAGACGTACAACCTAAAGCTAAACTCATTATTGTTAGGTGTGCGTTATAATCCTACTCACTTGATAAAAATGGAGGCATTTTGGCAAGCTGGATCCAACCAGTGGAGCCAGTGGTTGGTCTCCAGTCTCCATGATCCCCAAGAATGTAAATTTAATGATCTCAGGATTACCACTAAAGGGAGATATTGAACAGGGGCCAAGGCTGATTGGGGGCAGGGTAAGCCAAAGATTGGGGAGTGGGAGTCAGATAGGACCCGACACTGAACCACAGGCAAAAGAGGGCAACTCAGGGGGAGAGTTACTCAGGAAAATCCTCCATTGTGTCTGTGAAAACCTTTCCCTGTCAGTTTCAGAAACTTTCTGGTATTTCATTGTGGAGTGACTCACCCTCCTTACCCTCCTCTCTAATTCGTCCCAGAGGTAGTCTGGCTCCATCTGTAAGGCCACACACACACACTGCACTCCGATTTCTCCTGACTCGCTGCGTGGCAAGGCACATGGTCACAATAGAACACCGCGTCGCCATGAAGCCCAGGTGGAGATAGCAGGGCGATGACTGTGGAGCAGGACAGGGATTAGGTGGAGGATCCTGGTGCAGCTGCGGAGGTTTTTTCAGCTGCTGCTGTTGTTTCTGATCCCTTCTGGTGGGCTCTTGTCATTTTATTTTTCCCCAACACTGATGAACTCCATCTGCCTCATGTGTTTCTCATTGATTCAGTGCCACATTAAGCAGGACAGACTGCAGCAAAGAGACACAAACCTATTTATAGATATACCGCTTGTTGATACATGTTTGTAGTCTTCACGCTACTGCAGAACCAAACGATTTCTGCTTGTTTTAGTACATAAATTTTTTAGCACAGTTCGCCACAATATGTACAAGGGAAAGATGGGGCTGTATTTTCTTGTTGGGGAAGGAGGTAAAGAGAGGGTGCTATCCTGCCAGGTTAACCAAATCGCTTTATTGAGGGGACAACGGATAGTGTCTACAGGCCAGAGTGTCCAACCCTCTGGACCGAAGATGTGGTCTGGGTTGGGGGAAAGTAAGAGGGGTCTCACGTGGTCTGTATATCAACTTCCTTAACTGTTGCTCAGGAAGGCATTCACTCCTCTCACATACTGGAAATATGTTTGATGGCTTAGACAAGTGGAATCCCAAATTCTAAATCGAATGTTTCATCCCCGGTTGATATTTTACTGGAACGTTTAAAAAGGAACACAAGAATGTGCAGGGCCAAAAAAGACCACTGCAACCCATCTGGAGGTGCCTGTGTCTACGATCACATTGCTGCCTGCAGCCCCCATAACAGACGAATCAAAAATGACTGAGCTAATGGGGGGAAAAATGCTAATCTGGAATAAAAATGCTGGTAATGCACATCAGGCACCCCTGCCATTTGAAGGAGAAAAAAACACCACAGGTTTAGGTGAAAACCCTGCCTCAGACTTTTCCCAAAATGCTGGCCCGTTCCCTCTCTTTTCAGGTGCTGCTGGGCCAGCTGTTGTATTTCTAGCATTTCCTGTTTTGAATTTCACTATTTCCTGTTTTGAATTTCACTGAATCAGGCCACCTAGGAGATACTCAATGCTCACGAACAATGGATAGCAGAGCCCACTGCAAGCAGTGTTCGTGCTGTGCAGTGTTGGTGCAGTCTATCACTCTCTTCTCACTTTCTCCTTCCTGCAGTCCAGAAGCACATTCTTTCAAAGTGCAGCGATGTTACAATCCTGAGGTTCCCTGTCGAGGCTTCTTTGGGAACTATGAACGACTGTAACCGCAATAATCTTTACAGGGCACAGCGTGCCTGGAAAAAAATACACCATCTTTACTGCAATTGAAAGCCAAAATCATAAGTTATGTAAATTATAAAACCAAGTATGAATTACAGCTGGCAAACTTTATAATCCTGGAGCTGAGGTTGGATTTTCAAGGCTGTGATTTCATCCAGAAACAGCGATAGAGTGCCAGCTTACAGGGACAAGGCCTCGTGGTGTTTCACTTACTCAACTGTGCACAGCAAACCCAGACAGCCTCGTACACTCCAATAATCCCCAACTGCCCTGGAGGCATCAGCCAGTCCTGGAGTACATATAACACACTGTGAAATACCCCACACCTTCACTACAACACTGATAAATCCACACTCTTCACTCTAACACTCTCCGATAAAAACCCAAACCTCTCACCAGCGCTCCCATAAATAAGACTCACCTCACTGTAACACCCTCCGATATACCTCACAATGATATGGGTGTCAAAAGCACAGACCGCAGGTGACATCCAACAGTAGCCAAATCAGACTACATTGTATAAAGTCAGACTGGTCATCACTCACACTTATCTCTACAGTGTATGATCATACAAGTCCCATCTCCAGTGCTTGTAGCTCGCTGAATAATCAAGAGTAACAGTGGAGCTGGAATGATGTGAACAGTAACCCAGCGGCACAATAGCTTGGGGACAGGCTGCCGTGCAACAGAGGCAACAGAGTGGAAACTCAACTGAAGGAGCCGGTTACTAAAATGAACATGTAAGAGATGAGATATTGGAGGGAAAGCCCAGAACTGAGGCAGAGTTGGATTAAGTTAGCGATTTTACTTTTGGGGACTGGCACCATCTCTCCAAACAATCGTTAAGAATAACAGGTCAAACCTGTGTAAATACAGGAAATATTGTACACACGCCAGGGAATTTCTTGTGGTGCTCCCTCAAGGTGAGTCAAAGGATACACTTCTAATGAGGATCCAACCGCAACTCTCCCTCGCACTTCCAATATAGAGCCAAAACTGTTCTCTCCCCGAGCTACTCCACAAGAGAGTTTCTCTCATCCCAAAAATTCTCCTAGTCTCTTGTATCTTCTTGTAAAGCATAAAGAGTTCATATGCTAGTTATTGGACAGCATAGTTCCAGTCAGTATTTTACTCAGTCTGTTTCAGGTTCACACAAACATTTTTAATCAGTCTCTCTGTCACACACACACATCTATCTTTCTCTGGCAGGTACATCAGCTCAAGCACTCCCTCAGGTATGCGCATAGACACGCGCGCACAGACACGCTCGCACAGACACGCTTGCGTGTCTCACTCTCATACACACATGGCTCTTCTGACTCGTACACGTTTCTCTCAGATATGCGTACACAGCTCACTCTCCCTCCGACACAATTTCACGTGCCTCTCACACACTCTCGGACGTGCACACGTCTCTCTCAGAAGCATAAACATGTCTCGTGCCCGTCTTACTGCTGCATACAGGTTGCTCTATCTCACACACATTCATCGTTCTGTCCGACACATACACGTGCTTTCTTTCTTTGATTCGTGTACAGGAGGTCTCTATTAAACATGCGTCACAAGCACTCTGGCACACACACACACACAGCTTACTCTGAAACGCACACACATTCCTGCTCTCTAACAGCTATACATGGGGCACTCTCTGGCACGTACACATATGGCACTCTCACACACGTCGCAGTTTTTCACATGTACATTGATCTCTCCCACACATCTCGAGCTCCGATACATTACTGAGAGAAATGTCTTGATGTTTCTCCAACACACATCTCTCTCAGGCATTCACCCGCCTCGATCTCTGTCAGGTGTGTGCACGCATGGCGAACACAGACACAAGCACAAACAGTCTCGAAGTCTGTAGCCACTATGTTGACTGTCAGCTGTTTTCTACTGCCTTTTCCCCCCAGTCTCAGTTCAGATGACACGATTATCAATCCAATATGGGGCTGACTGACCCTGGGGACTAACCTTCCAATTACAGAACACTGCTTTCCTCTCCGTTCAATACATACTCATTACAGCAGCACAGCTCCTTCTGCAGGTCTTGTTGTGAAATGTATTTTTTAGCCATTATTTTTATTAAATGACCCGAACTTGCACTCTGTGTTTTTTAATTTAATCAGAGGCTGGACCCAACATAAACAATCGCCCTTCTTATACGGCCAAGTCTGTTAGTGTGTAAATTCACAGCGCTGGGAGCTAATAAAAACATCCTCACAATTGCAGTACCACAAGTGAGGTATTGATCTTAGTTGGTGTAAGCCTTACGAGAGGCACATTCCGATCTCCAAGCATGAAGATGTCAGGCAAGTGGAATAAATCCAGTCAGAATGCAACCCCCGGTCTGCTAGTAATCAACCGTCACAGTCACACTGATGCGCTTGTGTTTCCAGCCTGGGTACCGTGCAATTGTCACACGCTCCCGCGGCAAAATAGTCATTCCAATTTGCAGCACAGAATCTAGCAATGGAAAATTGGTGCAATCCATACCGCCAGTGGTCTGTGAATGCCACTGGAGAGTATGTCTACACACCACCATCAGTTTAAACCAGGCGCTAGTCACTGTACTTCAATAGGCACATTCAGTATAAGCTCGGTGCTAGACACTCAGGAATTCCCTCCCTAAACCTCTCCGCCTCTCTACCACTCTCTCTCTCTCTCTCCTCCATTAAGACGCTCCTTAAAACCTACCTTTTTGACCAAGCTTTTGGTCACCTGACCTAATATCTCCTTGTGGCTCGGTTTCAAATGTTGTTTGATAACGCCACTGTGAAGCGCATTCGGAAGTTTTACCACGTTAAAGGCGCTATACAAATGCAAGTTGTTGTTGTCGTCGTCGTCAACAGGCACATTCAGTATAAGCCAGGTGCTAGTCACTGTACTTCAACAGATGCATTCAGTAACAGCACTCAGTCAAAGTGAAGCCTTTATCAACAAATCTCATCAAATACGCGGATCCAAGTTAAACAAGTAATTCCAATGTTGTATAGATCATTGGCGAAAATACACTGGGAATTCTGGGTGCTGTTTTGGCTACCCTACATTCAAAAAAGCGGCACTGTTCAGAGAAGATCGACAGGGGTTAGGGCCGAGTTATAAAACGACAAGTCACAGAGCTGAACTGGTTTCCACTGCAGATTTTTTTCCCTTCACGGCAGCGGTTACGTGGAACAGATCCCCAACAAGTGTAGCTGATGATAGGTCAATTCAAGAAAGAAGAAAGAATTTGCATTTGGATCAACATTTGGTTGGGAATTGGATTGGAGGTAGGTGGGGACTCAGAAGATCAAACACCTGGCCAGGACACAATGGGAGGTGATGCTACTGTTTATGGAGTGCAGCACTGAATAGTGGATTTGTCAGGAAGGATGGAATATTTATAAGGAACTTTCCCTCAGGAGATTAAATGTATGGAGTAGATTGAGCTTACTCCTTCCTTCCTCGGCGATCTGCTCCAGTCTATGTCCCACTTGTACCCTTCATTCTTAATGTACATTCCGGCCTCACTCTGCTCATCATTGCTGGCAGACATTCCAGCCACCACACTCCACAATCCCTGCCTTGTGTTCTCTTTATCGTCAAAAAGCTCCTCCAAAGTTACTTCCTTGATTGTGCATTCAGTAACCTCCCTTAAGTTCTCTCCCATTTCTGCTCCCAGTGTCCACCATCCCCCCACCGCCCCGGCCCAACTGCACACACCCTCCCCCCATATCACACATTACATTAAAAGGGATAAAATGATGCAAGTATCGCTGGTGGGCTTGATGGGCTGAATGGCCTTTTCTCATTCACTACTTTATGGTCAATGAAAATACGGAAAAGGACATGAAAAGACCATCAGGCCCCTCAAGTCCACCAGCCAGATACGGTGCAATCACATACACCGTTTACCTTCCCTTTAACTGGGCAACACGGTGGCATAGTGGTTAGCACTGTTGCCTCACAGCGCCAGGGACCCGGGTTCGAATCCGGCCTCGGGTGACTGTGTGGAGTTTGCACATTCTCCCTGTGTCTGCGTGGGTGTGCTCCGGTTTCCTCCCACAGTCCAAAGATGTGCGGGTTAGGTTGATTTGGCTATGATAAATTGACCCTTAGTGTTAGGGGGATTAAATACGTGGGGTTACGGGGATAGGGTGGGATATGTGTCGGTGCAGGCTCGATGGGCCGAAATGGCCTCTATCTGCACTGTGGGGATTCTGTGATTCTGTGAACTACACAATCATCTGGGACAGGCAAAAAACGAAAGAGAAAAAAACTGCAGCCAATTTAGGAAAAATTCTAGGAAGTTCCTCTCTGACCCTCTAATGCAATCAAACAAGGTTCCAGGAGACCACGATAGCCCGTTACTGATCATCATCCCATAGGCCTGTTCAGGAAGCACAAAAGAAACAGAGATCGCATCATGGTCGGCTGATCTCCCGGTGAGGATGAACAGATAGACAATCCCGAGATGCCAGAAAGATACAGGAAAAATATTAATGCACCTTCTGACATCAGTAATTGCAAAAGTACACAGTTACGGTCTTCCTTAGGAGAGGCTGTGAGGGGTTTCCTGTCCTGAGGGTGATGCATCAGTGCTGAGTGTTACAACAAACTTATTCCAGATGAAGATATCATCTTTGTGAAGCCTAGAGATTTAGGCCCCTTTGTTTCTCTACAAACAGACCCAAGGATATCTTCAGCCAACATCAGCCCTACAGAGAGAGGAACTCTGCTAAGCTGGTTACTGTTTGCTCATTTAAAAAGATACAGTACGTTAATGCTTATTTAAAAGGGATAGTACATTGGCGTGTTTAGGCCTCATCTGCGTCCCAATCCAGGGCCGAGCTTCTGTCTCTCCGGCTACAGCGGACAAAAGCACTCTGTGCAGGCCCGTACGTGGAATCCTGAAATTTCCACCAAGGCCAGGCCAGTATATCATAAATAATAAAGAGAGAGAAGATGAATTATGAGAGTAAACTGGCAAGAAACATTAAAACAGATAGTAAGAGCTTCTACAGGTATATAAAAAGGAAGCGGGTAGCTAAAGTAAACGTTGGTCCCTTAGAGGATGATAATGGGGAACGGGGAAATGGCAGAGACTCTGAACAAATATTTTGTATCTGTCTTCACGGTAGAAGACACTAACAACATCCCAATAATGGATAATCAAGGGGCCACAGGGAGGGGGGAACTAAAGACAATCACTATCACTAAGGAAATAGTACTCGGTAAAATAATGGGACTAAAAGATGACAAGTCCCCTGGACCAGATGGCCTGCATCCCAGGGTCTTAAAAGAAGTGGCTGCAGAGATAGTGGATGCATTGGTTGCAATATACCAAAATTCCCTGGACTCTGGAGAGGTCCCAGCAGATTGGAAAACTGCAAATGTAACACCCCTATTTAAGAAAGGAGGGAGACAGAAAGCAGAAAACTATAGACCAGTTAGCCTAACATCTGTCATTGGGAAAATGCTGGAGTCCTTCATTAAGGAAGCAGTAGCAGGGCATTTGGAAAATCATAATGCAGTCAGGCAGAGTCAGCATGGTTTTATGAAAGGGAAATCATGTTTAACAAATTTGCTGGAGTTCTTTGAGGAGGGAACGAGCAGGGTGGACAAAGGGGAACCAGTGGATGTGGTGTATTTGGATTTCCAGAAGGCATTCGATAAGGTGCCACATAGAAGGTTACTGCATAAGATAAGAGCTCACGGAATTGGGGGTAATATATTAGCATGGATAGAGAATTGGCTAACTAACAGAAAGCAGAGAGTCGGGATAAATGGGTCATTTTCCGGTTGGCAAACGGTAACTAGTGGGGTGCCACAGGGATCGGTGCTGGGGCCTCAACTATTTACAATCTACATTAATGACTTGGATGAAGGGACCGAGTGTAATGTAGCCAAGTTTGCGGATGATACAAAGATGGGTGGGAAAGCAAGTTGTGCAGAGGACTCAAAGTACCTGCAAAGGGATATAGACAGGCTAAGTGAGTGGGCAAACATTTGGCAGATGGAGTATAATGTGGGAAAGTGTGAGGTTATCCACTTTGGCAGGAAAAATAAAAAAGCAAATTATTATTTAAATGGAGAGAGATTACAAAATGCTACAGTTCAGAGGGACCTGGGGGTCCTTGCGCATGAAACACAAAAGGTTAGCATGCAGGTACAGCAAGTAATCAAAAAGGCAAATGGAATGTTGGCCTTTATTTCGAAGGGGTTGGAGTATAAAAGCAGGGAAGTCCTGCTACAGCTGTACAGGTTATTGGTGAGACCACACCTTGAGTACTGCATACAGTTTTGGTCTCCTTATTTAAGGAAGGATATACTTGCATTAGAGGCAGTTCAGAGACGATTCACTAGGCTAATTCCAGAGATGAGGGGGTTGACTTATGAGGAAAGGTTGAGCAGGCTGGGCCTATACTCATTGGAATTTAGAAGAATAAGAGGTGATCTTATTGAAACATATTAGATACTGAGGGGGCTCGACAAGGTAGATGCAGAGAGGATGTTTCCCCTCGTGGGGAAATCTAGAACGCGGGGGCACAGTTTTAGAATAAAGGGTCGCCCTTTTAGAACTGAGATGAGGAGGAATTTCTTCTCTCAGAGGGTCATAAATCTGTGGAATTCTCTGCCCCAGAGAGCCGTGGAGGCTGGGTCATTAAATACGTTTAAGGTGGAGAGAGACAGATTTTTGCAAGATAAGGGAGTGAAGGGTTATGGGGAGCGGGCAGGGAAGTGGCTTTGAGCCCAAGATCAGTTACCGTTTGCCAACCGGAAAATGACCCATTTATCCCGACTCTCTGCTTTCTGTTAGTTAGCCAATTCTCTATTGAATGGCAGAGCAGGCTCGAGGGGCCAAGTGGCCTATTCCTGCTCCTATTTCTTACGTTCAATGCAGCTCTGGGAGAACCTGGCCCTCAAATTGATTTTTACGACAGCAGTTTGATGGAACTTTTTTTCCCCCCCAACCACAAAAAGTGGGGGGGGGGGGGTCCATTTTCTGTGAGCAAAGCAGGTTTCAGCCTCCAGAGATTCTGGAGGTATCAATATGTTGGCTGGTTATTTTTTAATACAGTGAGGGTGGGCGTGTTCACGTGTCCAATACTACAGACAATTGTTCAGGTTTCCACGTCAGTTGTGTGGGAACCTCGATTTTCACAGGTGCATGCAGCACTATAACAGGAAGTGACCTCTTATCTGACAGGAAGTCAACCCATACGCTGGGGGGGTGCGAGGGCGAGAAGGCCTCTCGATTCAAGTACATTTGAGCAGGCCTCCCTGTTTAACCTTCACATTTCACTCCACATTATTCTGTCAGGAAGTCTCCAGTCTGATCTTTACTGGCAGAGGAAGTTTGGGAATTTTGGAACCTGGCAAGGGCCCCAGAGGAGACACACACTGCTTCCTGAGATGGAAATTAAACTAAATTATTCAGGGAAAGGAAAGAGAACACAAGCGCCAATGGCAGCCATCCCTCTTGGCTTGTTTTTCTTTTCTGCACAAAACAGGAACCCTGTGATTGTTCCGAGAGTGTTTTTCCAGCTGGTGAGAAGGATTTTAAGGGGTAGGGGAGATCACACGGTGATAACACAGCCAACACAAAGCAGACAATCAGCCTCAGTAACACTGGCTTATCGCACCGGATCCGACCCACTACCGATGCACTGATTTCCTGCCCCTAACCCACTGAAAAAAAAAACCCTTCCCAATAAAAAAAGTGGGAAAGCAGAACACTCAGTTGTAAAATTTCCACCCCACGACTAAGCAAAATTCTGTCCTCTTTCGGTCAATGTTCACACTCACTTTACAGATGTCGCTGGATAATGTTCGGGAGGAGGGACCCTGGATTTCCCCTCCCTGGCCCAGCAATTGTTGCACCCGGACTAAGATCATCAAGCCCAACACCTTCCCGTCTCTTTGGCTCGAGCATGGCAGAGGGGAGACTCGGATATACAATTCGAAAGCTCCTGTTTAAGCAGGCCAAGGGTTGGTGGGTGGGGAGGGCAGGGGGGGGGAGATCACAATCTGCACATCAAAGCACAGACCCGAGTAAGATTGCCGCCAGATGTTGTCCACGCATCGAGTGTCAGCAATGAACCTGTTGGAACATCCACAAAGCTGAACCTGGAACAGGCCAGTCCCACCCGACTGGAACCAAATAAAGAAAATGGGAGGTTTGGAAAGCAGGGCGAAAGCTGGCCTGTTGCAATGAATATTTCAGTATAAAACACAGCCGTCTCCTCACCGCCAAAGGAAGGAGAAATCCGTCAAAAGAGTGGAGGAGGAGCACTTTGGTTCAGCTGTGCTTTTCAAACACTTTGAAAATTTAAGTTCCAGATCTCAGGTTGATCTGCAGGGATTCTCGATGGTGTTTGCAACACGACTTTATTTAAAGTTAACCCTCGCACGACACAGAATATTTGTTTTAAGTAGCATCATGGAGTCCGTGTCTTCACCAAATGGATAGATACTTTGGGGAGTTATTTCTGGCCAGGCCTCATCTGTTGGGCTCCGATTTAAATTGAACGCATCTTTCTCTCATCCCTCCTTCCCATCCTCCCCCACTCTGCCTGTCGCTGCCCTGAGGAACTCCAGTGACCCTGGATTGACTATTCCAACGCACTCCTGGCCAGCCTCCCATCTACCACCCTCCGTAAACTTGAGCTCACCCAAAACTCAGCTGCCCATGTCCTAACTCGCACCAAGTCCCATTTGCCCATCACCCCTGTGCTCGCCGACCTACACTGGCTCCCAGTTAAGCAACACCTTGATTTTAAAATTCTCATCCTTGTTTTCAAATCCCTCCATGGCCTCGCCCCTCCCTATCTCTGTAATCTCCTCCATCCCTACAACCCTCTGAGATCTCTGCGCTCCTCCAATTCTGGCCTCTTGCGCATCCCCGATTTATACACTCTACCATTGGCGGCTGTGCTTTAAGCTGCCTCGGCCCAAAGCTCTGGAATTCCCTCCCTAAACCTCTCCGCCTCTCTACTTCTCTTTCCTCCTTTAAGACGTTAATTAAAACCTGCCACTTTGACCAAGCTTTTGGTCATTTGCCCTAATATCTCCTTATGTGGCTCAGTGTCAAATTTTGTTTGATAACGCTCCTGTGAAGCGCCTTAGGACGTTTTAGAATCATAGAATGGTTACAGCACAGAAGGAGGCCATTCAGCCTGTCGAGCCTGTGCCAGCTCTCTGCAAGAGCACCTCAGCTAGTCCCCGCCTTTCCCCGTAGCCCTGCAAATTTTTTCCCCTCAGGTACTTATCCAACTCCCTTTTGAAAGCCACGATTGAATCTGCCTCCTCCACCCTTTCAGGCAGTGCATTCCAGATCATAACCACTCGCTGCGTAAAAAAGTTTTTCCTCATGTCGCCTTTGGTTCTTCTGTCAATCACCTTAAATCTGTGTCCTCTGGTTCTCGACCCTTCTGTCAATGGGAGCAGTTTCTCTCGATCTACTCTGTCTAGACCCCTCATGATTTTGAACACCTCTATCAAATCTCTCTCAACCTTCTCTGCTCTAAGAACAACCCCAGCTTCTCAGTCTATCCATGGAACTGAAGTCCTTAAACCCTGGAACCATTCTTGTAAATCTTTTCTGCACCCTCTCGAAGGCCTTCACATCCTTCCTAACGTGCGGTGCCCAGAATTGGACACAATACTCCAGTTGAGGCCGAATCAGTGTTTTATAAAGGTTTATCATAACTTCCTTGCTTCTATAAATATGCCTCTATTTATGAAGCCTAGTATCCCATATGCTTTTTTAACTGCTTTCTCAACCTGCCCTGCCACCTTCAACGATTTGTGCACATTTACCCCTAGGTCTCTGTTCATGCAGCCCCTTTAGGATTGTACCCTTTAGTTTATATCCTCTCCTCATTCTTTCTACCAAAATGTATCACTTCGCACTTTCTGCGTTAAATTTCATCTGCCATATGTCCGCCAATTCCACCAGCCTGTCTATGTCCTCTTGAAGTCTATCACTATCCTCCTCACTGTTAACTATACTTCCAAGTTTTGTGTCATCTGCAAATTTTGAAATTGTGCCCTGTACACCTAAGTCCAAGTCATTAATATATATCAAGAAAAGCAGTGGTCCTAGTACCTGACCCCTGGGAAACACCACTGTATACCTTCCTCCAGTCTGAAAAACAACCGTTCACCACTACTCTCTGTTTCCTGTCACTGAGCCAATTTCGTATCCATGCTGCCACTGTCCCTTTTAGTCCATGGGCTTCAACTTTGCTGGCAAGCCTATTATATGGCACTTTATCAAACACCTGTTGGAAATCCATGTACATCACATGAACCGCATTGCCCTCATCGACCCTCGCTGTTACCTCATCAAAAAACTCAATCAAGTTAGTCAAACACGATTTGCCTTTGACAAATTTGTGCTGGCTTTCCTTAAGTAATCCACACTTGTCCAAGTGACTGTTAATTTTGTCCCGGATTATCATTTCTAAAAGCTTCCCCACTACCGAGGTTAAACTGACTGGCCTGTAGTTGCTGGGTTTATCATTACACCCTTTTTTGTGAACAAGGGTGTGACACTTGCAATTCTCCAGTTCTCTGGCACCACCCCCCGTATCCAAGGAGGATCGACAGATTTGACCACGTTAAAGGCGCTATATAAATGCAAGCTGGTGTTGTTGTTGAGTGCCCATCTTCCAATCCCGTCAGTGAAACCCCACAGACTCGTGGGGCTGTTCCAGGCAGGACTCCCGAGGAAGTCGCATGGACCTGCTCCTCAACTTCCTTCCTTCCTTCCTTCGAATCGCAGCTTCCCCGTTAAAGGCAGCGAGTGCTCGGCACGAACAATGGGCCTGGCTTGCGTTACTGAACAGCGTGGCACAAAATGCAGGAGCGACACAATTTAAGCATTTCCCAAGTGTGATCTAAATATAAAAAAAGTGAAAAGCCCCTGACATTCTGCATAAATATCACTGAACCAAGGCAATCCCAGCGAGCCGACATCAGTGCTGACATCTTCCATTGCATGAACTATCACGAGATTCTCCGATTGAGCTCTTCTGATGACTGTACTTACTCCCTCCCTGTCCCTGCGTAACAACAGTTTGGAAGGAGTTTCAGTATCCAGGGGAGCGACTTGCAGGAGACCTCATCACTCTGCAAATGAAGGGCTGCACCCGGATGTCACCAGTTGCGTCTACCATGAACGTAAAGAAACGTTTAAAATACCTGAAAGTCGAACGAGTCAAATGTGATTACAACGAAGCAAAATGCTAAAATCATGAGTAAACAGCAACTTTTAAAGAGGTTTGCAAATAGAAAGATTCATAAGAACGTAAAGAATGTTGCGGGGGAGTGGGACCTAGCTGAAGTGCTCTTGCAGAGAGCCGGCACGGGCTCGACGGGCCGAAGGGCCTTCTTCCGTGCTGTAACCATTCTATGATTCTATGAATGGTCAAAAAAAAAGCCCATTCAGCCCATCGCATCCACTGATTTCACAGACCACGTACAATCAATTCTAACTTGGCCCCTACCCCATCCATTTCATCTCCTGAGGGAAAGTTATGCAGAAATACTCCCCCGGCTCCCAAAGGAGACAGAGCAAAACTCAGGAATATTCACCAACTCCCACATCTCCACGACTAAAACATCTGTTGTTCCCCAGGCAACATAAATAACCCTGCCCCAACCGTCCGAGAATCGTTGTCTCCTGTGGAGTACCTGATCATCTCAGTCTGTACCCAGCACCTCCCATTCCCACCTCGGTATTTAACCAGCTCCCTTTTTTTTTGAAGCGATTAATCAACTCAACATGAACAGCTTGAGCTGGGATTGTGTTCCAGAGCCGCCACTCTGGAGGACAGGGAAGCGACGGTGTCTTTCAATCTTTCGGCTTGTTCATCGAAAAACTGTGTTGTCCAGTTTTGCATCCCGTGTCTAAGAGCATCGACACGAACTGGTCCTCTCGAGCATTTCAAACAGAACCTTCTGTTCTTGGGACACTTGATCCTTTTTCTCTTAGAATTTTTATTTCCTTTCACTTTCCTCGGATTTCACCTGTAATCCTGCAGTGAGTCTTACTTTTTTTTTTAAATTGTAAGCACTTGGTCACATCACGATAGCCAGCTCCGGCAAACCTGTCGCAGCGTTCACACTGTCCAGGGATCTGTTTCCAAACCTGTCGCAGCGATCACACTGTCCAGGGATCTGTTTCCAAACCTGTCGCAGCGTTAACACTGTCCAGGGATCTGTTTCCAAACCTGTCGCAGCGATCACACTGTCCAGGGATCTGTTTCCAAACCTGTCGCAGCGTTAACACTGTCCAGGGATCTGTTTCCAAACCTGTCGCAGCGATCACACTGTCCAGGGATCTGTTTCCAAACCTGTCGCAGTGATCACACTGTCCAGGGATCTGTTTCCAAACCTGTCGCAGTGATCACACTGTCCAGGGATCTGTTTCCAAACCTGTCGCAGTGATCACACTGTCCAGGGATCTGTTTCCAAACCTGTCGCAGTGATCACACTGTCCAGGGATCTGTTTCCAAACCTGTCGCAGAGATCACACTGTCCAGGGATCTGTTTCCAAACCTGTCGCAGCGTTAACACTGTCCAGGGATCTGTTTCCAAACCTGTCGCAGTGATCACACTGTCCAGGGATCTGTTTCCAAACCTGTCGCAGTGATCACACTGTCCAGGGATCTGTTTCCAAACCTGTCGCAGTGATCACACTGTCCAGGGATCTGTTTCCAAACCTGTCGCAGCGATCACACTGTCCAGGGATCTGTTTCCATTTCTTGAGAACTCCAACGTGCTCCCAGGACACCCGTGAACAAGTAGAGTAAAATGCAATAGTCTCGCTGTGAGCTGCCATGCTCTGAGAGTAAGGGACATTAATGTCAGATTTAAATAAATAAAGGCTTGCATTTACATAGCTCCTTTCACCATGTCCCAAAGCGCTTTACAGCCAATGAAGTATTAGTGAAGTGCAGCCACTGTTGTAACGTGGGAAACATGTGACGTAGATATCACTCAAAGGGTGAGGAGGGGGTTTGTCCGGATGCCGTCAGCGCTCGAACCTCATTGTGGGAGAAGGGGTCAAAGCACCATCAGTGTTCGTGCCATTGGCAGCGTGAAATATTTCTCCATCACCAACCCCACCCAACACAAGCAGATAGTCTTAATCTACAGGTAAAGGCACAATGTAATCACAGGGTAGGGCAAGCGAGAAGCAAGCAGAAAGAACAAACTAAAAAAGGACTCATGTTTCAAACACACACACAATTCTCCTCTGTTCTCAGTCCGCAAATGTCTGGAAATGCAAGATCAATGGAAAAGGAAAGAGAAACCCAGACTCCAGCCTCCCTCCAGACACTTCATGTTCTCTCGCCCTCCCTCCTCCCACATTCACTGGCCCCACCCATGGTCAGACGCTGCTGTTCCCCCCCCTCCTACATAACCACACTCCCACTCCCACCCCACACTCCTCTCTCCAATCTCCTGCTCATCACCACTTCCACTCACACACTCCCGCTCCTCCCCCGTCTCCTCCCTCACACACGTAGCCGACCTTGTCTTTTGCAGTTTTGTTCGCGCCTGTCCTGAAGGTGCAGCTTCTTGCTGGGTACAGTTGTGTGGATACCCAATCTACACCGACAAGTTCAGGCACTGAGTGTCAGCAAGAGATGTGGGATGTGGTAGTGCCGGTGATTGGTGTTCAGAGATGCGTTATTATGGCAGGGGACTCTACCTGTGATTTCCCCCCACCCCCCTTCTTTTCCTTCCTCCCAAGGTGGTCAGCCTTTTGTTTAATCCCCACCCAAAAGCAAAGCTGTGAGTTTGGCCTCACGTGTTTTACATTCCCCCTGACCTGGGAACTGGCTTTAATGTCTGACAGACGGCAACATGTCTCTTGCTGCCTCACTGTGCATTTCCAGCTGAAAGCTGTGGTCCGAGGCCACCTGGCAGCTGGAAACAGAGGGCACAGTGCTCGGAAAAAGTCCAATGGGAGGAAGGGGAACTGTACATCAAGTCTGTGGGAAGGGGCGCAATAGGTTATTCCTGGTTTAACAGATAAAGGGATGGGAGCAGAGGTAAAAACCATTTAGAAAACTATACTTCCCTCGCACAGAATGTCAGTCGATTAGCCTCAGCTCCACAATAACCGCAGCCTGCAAAACGTAAAAACACCCAGCATCTGGAAATCTAAACAAGGAATTAATAGCCAGAGCCACAAATATTCTCGACTTCCTTTTACCACTTTGCATTCTCCTTTCCTCTCTGCTCCTCCCCATCTCGCTCCGCTCCTCTTCACCTACTCCCGCTCTGCTTCTCTCTGTCCCTCTCCGCTTAAAAGATCTCGCTCTCTCTCTCCCCCACACACACACACCTCCCCTTTCTTTATTCCTTTCTCAGTAGATTCAGATATTTTTGGCAGAGCATTGGAGCTATGAATTGCTGCCACCCAATGAAGCGACTGGCATGTGGGAGTGCTTGTTGGAATCCGTTTCCATTGACCAGTACAAAACCCATTGACGATAAAAATCAAACCCAGAGAAACTCATACTGTACTATCCACACTGGAAAATGACTGGACTCTGGCTCCCTCTGCTGTTGCACATTGGTTACTGCTCCTACTAGTACAGCCTAATTGGAGGGAGGAAAGAGAGGCACATTATGCCGAGTGGTTAATACAGTGATATTCCATACTGCTGGCTATCTATAGTTAAATTCGACCCAACAGCTCAGCTTTCTTTTAATTAGCTAAGCTGGTCAAATATTGTTTCCTTTTCTCTATTAAGATGATTGCCAGTGTGGTTTGGTATCAGATATTCCAGTTTGGCCACCTGGTAATATACATAATTAAAAAAAAGACAGTAAAAATTAATTCTTTAAAGCCCTGCGGAAGACATGTACTGTTCTGTACTCACAGATCCTTCTCTTACTAAGTCAAGAGCCAATCTGTACTGGGGCCAGAATCTTGTCCTCACCTTAAAGAGCCAAAAATATACAACATGCTGGTTTAAAAAATATTGCTTGTGCATCTCATATTGGTGTCAGCGGACATTCAGTGGTAGCACTCTCGCCTCGGAGTCAGAAGGTTGTGGACTCAAGTCCCGCTCCGGAAACTTAGCACAAAATCTAGGCTGACACTCCAGGACAGTACTGAGCGAGCGCTGCACTGTCGGAGGGGGGTGACTTTCAGATGAGCCGTTGACCCGAGGCCCCGTCTGCCCTTTCAGGTGGACGTAAAAGATCCCACTACACTGTTCGAAGAGGAGCTCGGGAGTTCTCCCCAGTGTCCTAGCCAACATTTATCCCTCAACCAGCATCGCTAAAGCAGATGATCTGGTCATTACGTCATTGCTGTTTGTGGGAGCTTGCTGTGCGCAAATTGCCTGCCGCATTTTCTACATTACAACAGTGATTACACTTCAAAAGTACTTCATTGGCTGTAAAGTGCTTTGGGATGTCCCGAGGTCGTGAAAGGCGCTATATAAATGCAAGTCTTTCTTTCATAAAGTGGTGTACTCACATTGCTTTCTCAACAGTCCAATGGAAGCCATATTGCAGAATAATAGGGAGCCGTGTCAGCAGTCTGGCACTGATAGTACAGCACATGGAACACCCAGTGGCTCGGGTGGGAGTGAGTGCCGAGTTCTCAAGTCGAGCAGGAGGTCAGTGAGCAGCGAGTGCAGAATTAAAGTTTCCAATCAGGACCTGAGACTGCAGTAGACATCAGAAACAGCTGTGAGCAACACCACGGGAGATCCACGAGCGGCCTTCGATGAGCCTTCGATTAATGGCGGGCCTTGCGGAAGGAAGAAATTTGGAGCTAGGAGAGGTTGCTCAAAGCAGCACAAACCTCTGGTGGAAAGTATTCTTACTTAAGAACTTTACACTACAGGAACAGGCCATTTGCCCAACAGGTCTGTGTCGGTGTTTATGCTCCACACGAGCCTCCTCCCACTCTATCAGCATATCCTATTCCTTTCTCCCTCACGTACTTATCAAGCTTCCCTTCCAATGCATCCATGTTATTCGCCTTAACCACTCCAGGTGGTAGCGAGTTCCACATTCTCTGAGTAAAGAAGTTTCTCCTAAATTCTCATTGGATTTATCGGTGACTGTCTTATATTTATGTCCCCTAGTTTTGGAAGGTCCCCAAATAGAAACATCTTCTCTACGTCTACCCTATCAAACCCCTTCATAATTTTAAAGACCTCTATCAGGTCACCTCTCGGTCTCCCCTTTTCTGGAGAAAAGAGCCCCAGCCTGTTCAGTCATTCCTGATAGTTGCAGCACCCCCTCAGTTCTGGGATCATCCTTGTAAAGCTTTTTTTGCACTTTCTCCAGTTTCTTTTTTGTAATATGGAGACCAGAACTGTGCACAATACTCTGTTATGCGGAGAAAATGCAATTGTGTAGGTAAGCTTAATCAGTCTCTTCTAGATGTCGTCATTTGTTAATGTCTGTATTGTGTCACAAACCTTGGGCTGGATTTTCTCAATGGAGACGAGTTGGAGGCGGGACTGCTGCTTGTCGGGTCAATGTCCCGCCTCCATCATCTTCTGGCCAACCAGAGGGATTTTCCCCTGATTGACCTTGTTAAGCCCGCCCAGCGGGCTCAGCAGGCCAATTAGGGGGAAGTCACTGACAGAGCACGTCAACGTCTGACGTGCCATCTGTCAAGACTTCTTGAAAGAAGAAATGTCAGCGTTTGACAGCTCTGTGAAGCTGTCAAACACTGGCATTCTCTGTAGTTTGATAAATCCTTGTGTTCAGGACTCATCAAACCTTTCAACTTTGTAGATTTCAGATGGCTGTTGGGTCAGAGGATCCAACAGCCAGTCTGTGAAATCGACAAGGAAGATGTCGGCTCTCCCGATCCTAGGGTGGATGAAGGCTGTAGGCAGAAAACAAGGTAAGTGAACATTTTTTAACACTAAGCACTCACCTTCCATACTTACTACTCCACACTTGCACCCATCACTCACCTCTACATCTTACTTCCAGGTGCCTCTGACCCCCTCAGACCTCCTCCACATCTCTTCCAACCCGGCGGGGTTCTCCGAGGTTGGGAAGCCTTCATCTGTGAAGGTAAAATGGCACTAATCCTTTTTTCTGTCTGTTAACTACCTGTTAACAGGCAGTTAAAAGGATTTAATCCCTTTCCCGCCTCCAGGAGACGGGACCCGAGGCAGCACATCTTCCCGCCTCCTGGCAAAAGGCCACGGAGGCGGGATGGGGGTGGGTTTGCCATCCGCCCCCACTTTCTGCTACTTTACCGGCAGTCCCGCCTCCATTCCCGCCTCCTCTGGGCTGAGAAAATCCAGCCCCTTGTGTCCAGCTTAGCATGGTCGAGAATCCAGGTTGGTGATCAAAAAATATTTGGAACTATTTGGGAGAAGAGTGTGCATCTCCAGTGGAAGAATTTAGAAGGAAGTTTATAAAAGTTCTGCCCAGAGACAGTGAAGCAAGTGTTTTTAATGGATTCATGGAAAATAAATGAGTGTTTTCCTGACCCACTGCAGCAACTACTACCACACCTGCCTCTTTTTCCAAAGACAACTATTGTTCAGCATGAATATTTTACGTACAGGAAACTTTTGTTTATCCGGCACCCAAATATCCGGAATTCTCGCTTAACCGGCAAAAATCATCCTCCGAAAACTCCTCTCAAATAACCGGCAATGTTGCCGAGTCGCAGTCGAGTCTCCGCGAACGCCGAGTACTCCGAAAACTCCTCTCAAATAACCGGCAATGTTGCCGATCCCGAGTCCGAGTCCAAGAACGCCGATTTAGTCAGTAGGGGTAGTTTTCAAAAGTGCCACTACTCGGCCTCCTGGCGCTGTCGGAAGTATACTGCACATTTCTTGATTTATTTATTTTTCTTTGTTAAAAATAGCCTCGGTAGATATAACTCTCCGTTATCCAGTACTTTCGATAAACCGGCACCACGCCGGTCCCGTCGGTGCCGGTTAATAAAGAGTTTCCTGTATGTGGCTGTGCTAAATAAATGTTTACATTAAAAAGGCAATTTTCAAATTCCCAGCATAAGAGAAAAAAAAAACCATCCCCCACATTTCTCTTGTTCTCGGCCAGCCTCCTGTCTCCGGAGAAAAAACTAAGGGGGAGAAACTGGGTTGCTTTGCGCCTCTGGGCCGCAAATTCCCTAGCGCCCGTGCGCAGCGCCGCTAACGCCTCCCGCAAAATTCAGCGGGAAGTTAGAGGCGGTGGTAACCGGTAGCGCCCGCTCCACCGGCGATGGTGACGTCATCGCCGTGCGCAGCGCCCAGGCCGCAAACTTCCCTTGCGCCCCCTGAACTATCGTCGGGCGATGGGACCGACAGGATCAGGGGGCGGTTTTGTAGGGGCAGCGGCGGCACTACTTAAAGGGCAGGTGTCGTGTGGCCATGTTTATTTTGGCCGACTGCCAGCACCTGCCCACCTTTAACATTACTATGCGGGGTGCCGGCCGCGATCGCTCAGCCTCGAGTGCCGGGCTGTTTTCAGGGCACCCCGTTCCCCGATGGTCGGGCAGGGCCCCGTTGCGCGCAGCGCTAGGCCCCTCCCCTTTAATCAGGGGAGGAGGCCTGCAATGACGCGTGGCGCTTCGTGCCACCGTGCGTGACGCTGCTGCACGTAGCGCCACGAAATTCAGTAGTAGCACTCCGAGGAGGTGGAGCGCTTCCAGTAGTGCCATACCTCCTTCTTGGGGCACTACTACTGAATTTACGGGGGAGGGGCGATAACTTTTTTGGGGTGCTAAATTTAGCGCCCCCGCGATGTTAACGCCCCAAAATGGGCGCCTCACAATTTCCCCCCCCCCCCCCCCCCCCCCAAGTATTTAAAAATAGTTTTCCTGACAAACCTTACCTGAAAAAGGGTTCTTATAAGTAAGTTTAGTCAAGTTATTGTGAATTATATTATGTTACAAACCTTATTTGCAATATTAAAACATTTCAGTTATTTCAGGGTTTTTTTTTTAAGTGATTTGATTGATTTTTCTACTTTTTTTTGGAAACTGGTAGATTTTTCTCACTGATCGTAGTTAGAACTCTGACTTGTCAACAGTTTTATGAATCTGAAATGTGAACCAAAGAACTGAAAGTGTGACGCAGAAATTTCCGTAAAATAGGGTGATCTTTAAGTGTAACACAAGAAGTGTGATACACAGCAAGAAATAAGCTTACAGTCAGACTTGATATGAAATCAGCTGTTCTCTGAGGGTCAGTGTCATTGAGCGCTAAGAAACAAACAAACAATCTGCTTACCAGGCTAGCCCACTGCCAGAACTCCACTCATACCTGGAGCAGAAATGTACTTCTCATGCAGACTCCCTTGTGATGTTACCTAGTCACAGGAACAGGAGAAGGCCATTCAGCCCCTCGAGCCTGTTCCCCCATTCAATCAGATCATGGCTGCATCTGCATCTGATATGGAGAGTTTCCCCTCGCTCAGAAACATTGCAAGCAGGTCATCCACCAGAAAGCGAGACTGAATTAGCGACGGCTCTTGCTGAACATACGAATTAGGAGCAGGAGTAGGCCACTCAGTCCCTCGAGCCTGCTCCGCCATTCAATAAGACCATGGCTGATCTGATTACTCCACAGCACATGTTACTTCCTCAAAGAACTGCAATAAATTGGTTAAACATGATTTCCCTTGCACAAAACCATGTTGACTCTGCCTGATTACTTTGAACTTTTCTAAGTGCCCTGCTATAACGTCTTTAATAATAGCTTCTAACATCTTCCCTATGACAGATGTTAAGCTAACTGGCTTGTAGTTTCCTGCTTTCTGTCTCCCTCCCTTTTTGAATAAAGGAGTTACAATCGCTATTTTCCAATCTAATGGAACCTTCCCCGAATCTAGGGAATTTTGGAAAATTAAAACCAACGCATCAACTATCTCACTCGCCACTTCTTTTTAGACCCTAGGATGAAGTCCATCAGGACCCGGGGACTTGTCAGCCCGCAGCTCCAACAATTTGCTCAGTACCACTTCCCTGATGATTATAATTTTCTTGAGTTCCTCCCTCCCTTCCATTTCCTGATTTACAGCTATTTCTGGGATGTTACTTGTATCCTCTATAGTGAAGACCGAACATGGTACAGAGCTGGGTAATTTGGGTGTCAGACTGAGCAGTAACGCTTACAGCTCGAGGGACCATCAATATCTGGAGAGCTTCACGATGGGTCAGAAGTGAAAACAGATCCGTGTACAAAGTGTGATCAAATCCACATTAACCAATATTGTTGTGTATTCTGTAACCTACCGATCTGGTCCAGCACCTGAACAGCAAAGACCTGGGAAGGGATTTATTTCAAGTGGTTTAGATGAACAAAGGAAAAATGTAAAAAAAAACACAGATTCCTGAAACATGCAACACCGAATACTGAGGGGAGGGGGAAATCAGACAGGGTTCCTATTCCCAATAAATTATCAAGTAATCCTGTTTCACTCCCTCCCACCAATAACGCCCAGCTGATCAACCAAGCAATCTTCAGACAGAGGACTCAGCGTGCTGAGCGCTCCAACAGGTCTCCTCACATGGCAGCAGATAAATCGGCTGCAGTGTATTGCTAAGCAGGCAGGGTGTCTACGTTACAGAAGCAAAATACTGCGGAAATCTGAATAAAAACACAAAATGCTGGAAACAGTCAGCAGGTCAGGCAGCGTCTGAGAGAGAGAGAGAGAAACGGAGTTAATGTTTCAGGTCGATGACCCTTCGTCAGACCAGAGGGTGTCTGCATTGATGACTCTGCCTAGTTCATTGATCTCAATTTAGGTTTAGACCATTTACTTCAGAGTTATAATGAAAGGACTTTAACTCTTCTTTTCACTTTCTCATGCTGGGCATTTCCAGGTTTTATGTCGGACTCGTATTTTCTTTTTTTAATCTGCATTTATTTCTCCCGTCTGCAAAATCCCGAGGATTTGCTGACTGATCCCTAGGATTTTCTAGACAATTGGGGGCTTTAAAGGGTATCACAATCTGCAATGGTTTTCCCAACCTCGCCCGCAAAAATCTTAATGTACCAAGTCAAACTGAGCTATCACATCAAGCAGCAACCTGGAGGTAATGAGTCATTCTCAAACCCAACAGCAGAGGGCGCTGCAACACAGGTCAGCAGAACTCACATTGCCAGGAATTGAACAAAATATCAACGCAGCATGTGAGCACTAACGCAACTCTCCACTAAAACGTAACTGGACCAGCCACATAAATACTGTGGCTACAAGAGCAGGTCAGAGGCTGGGTATTCTGCGGCGAGTGTCTCACCTCCTGACTCCCCAAAGCCTTTCCACCATCTACAAGGCACAAGCAAGGAGTGTGATGGAATACTCTCCACTTGCCTGGATGAGTGCAGCTCCAACAACACGCAAGAAGCTCGACACCATCCAGGACAAAGCAGCCCGCTTGATTGGCACCCCATCCACCACCTTAAACATTCACTCCCTCCACCACCGGCGTACCGTGGCTGCAGTGTGTACCATCTACAAGATGCACTGCAGCAACTCGCCAAGGCTTCTTTGGCAGCACCTCCCAAACCCACGACCTCTTCCACCTAGAAGGACAAGGGCAGCAGGCGCATGGGAACACCACCACCTCCAAGTTCCCCTCCGAGTCACACACCATCCTGACTTGGAAGTATATCGCCGATCCTTCATCGTCGCTGGGTCAAAATCCTGGAACTCCCTACCTAACAGCACTGTGGGAGTACCTTCACCACACGGACTGCAGCGGTTCAAGAAGGCGGCTCACCACCACCTTCTCAAGGGCAATTAGGGATGGGCAATAAATGCTGGCCTTTGCCAGTGACGCCCACATCCCGTGAATGAATAAAAAACAGACTAATCAGTGTTAACTGACCAAAGTACAGCGCAGTGGGCAGCACGGTGGGAAAGTGCATGGGAGGTCGCATGGAGCTGGATACAGTCTCCCAACCACGACTCTCCACCAGGTAAATCATCGATCTCACCGAATGAGCAGAGGACGACAAAAGGAAGCACGGATCCTTCACGCAGGCAGAGCGAAGGGGGATGGGGCGGGGGGAAGCAGAGGGAGAGAGTGCCTTCTTCTGGCCTTTCTCATCCATTTCCCAGCAGTCAGGTACAGAGCGGCACTGCACAAGCTTGAGGCCAGGATGTCCACAAATCCAAGGGGGAAATGGAGACAGGGGCGAACATTTTCACAAATGCATTTTTTTTGTTTGTCAATCTGGTTACATCGGTGTGTAGCTCGTGCGTTTGTATGTTGTGCTGTTACAATGTAGTTGTACCAGGCCAGGTGGAAGCATAATCCAAGCCCAGTGACAGGTTAATAACTGCATGAGATGGGCTCCCCATTCCTCATCCTGCCAGATAGCAGGTGGTCTCCATTGGATGCCATCAGTTTCCACGGCAACCCTTCTGCCAGCAAAATAAACAAAATGGTGACCAACTGATGTAAAAAAAAAAATCACTCCCGCATACTCCATATTTGTTATTGTTTGAAACACAGGCCCCCAGTCTGTCAAAATTCAGGCCTACTCTGGTGTTAACTGGGCTCCTCGATGAGGTCAGTGCCTGGCAGGGACTCCCAGAGCTGTCCAAATCAGGCATGGGTTATATACCCTCACTGTCCAAATCAGGCATGGGTTATATACCCTCGCTGTCCAAATCAGGCATGGGTTATATACCCTCACTGTCCAAATCAGGCATGGGTTATATACCCTCGCTGTCCAAATCAGGCATGGGTTATATACCCTCGCTGTCCAAATCAGGCATGGGTTATATACCCTCACTGTCCAAATCAGGCATGGGTTATATACCCTCACTGTCCAAATCAGGCATGGGTTATATACCCTCACTGTCCAAATCAGGCATGGGTTATATACCCTCACTATCCAAATCAGGCATGGGTTATATACCCTCACTATCCAAATCAGGCATGGGTTATATACCCTCGCTGTCCAAATCAGGCATGGGTTATATACCCTCACTGTCCAAATCAGGCATGGGTTATATACCCTCACTATCCAAATCAGGCATGGGTTATATACCCTCACTATCCAAATCAGGCATGGGTTATATACCCTCGCTGTCCAAATCAGGCATGGGTTATATACCCTCGCTGTCCAAATCAGGCATGGGTTATATACCCTCACTGTCCAAATCAGGCATGGGTTATATACCCTCACTGTCCAAATCAGGCATGGGTTATATACTCTCACAGTCCAAATGTACCAAAAACAAGGTTAAAAGCAGCAAGCTGTGTTTGTCACATGGGCTGCATTCTCCCTCTGCCCATCTTTTCCCTGCCTTTTTCCCTCATTTGTCACATTGTCTCCCTTTCTTACCCCCCACCCCCCCCCACTCCATTTCCCTCTTTGCAGCTCACCCAACTTTGCAGTCTGGACGGGTTTTTTATGCTTCTCTGGGCGAGAGGCGACGAAGGGCTGGCTGGTCCAGTGGCAGTGGAAGCCGCCTATTAAATCTATACAGCCCTACAGAGTCAACAGAGTGCTTTCACAATTGCTGTAGATACAAGGGAGGCCCTGCCTTCATAGTGATTGGTCAGAGAAACCCTGGGAATTACCAGCACAGTGTATGCAGGAGAACGTAATCCTGAGGTGAGAGGACAGAAATTTGTGATGTTGCGATACCTGTTGGTCGGCTTGTAATACTACCCTCGCGCTGTGGTACACAGAGAGAAGCAAGTCGTGGTGACCATGTCCACCACATGGAAGGCCGGAGATGGTTTGCAGTTGCTCCGAGCTGGACTGACAGCCGTACTGATTGATTATAAATTCAGGAAACATGACTCTCATTGTTCAATTCTCGCTACACATTCTGTCCTGTTTCCATACAAGAATACCCGGGAAAAACGGGAATTTATTTTCTTAATTGCTATATTGAGGCCTTCACAAGACTGTGACAAAATGCAGGACAGGTGTAAAACAATAAGCTTCCCTTCAGAGAACCTGGGTCAAAAAGAAAAACATTGCAGGGATATGAAAAGAAAAAAAAAGAAAGACTTGCATTTATATAGCACCTTTCACAACCTCAGGGAGTCCCAAAACACTCTACAACCAATGAAGTACTTTTGAAGTGGAGTCACTGTTGTATTAACAAAACGCCAATTTGTACACAGCAAGCTCCCACAAACAGCAATGTGATAATGACCAGATAATCTGTTTTAGTGATGTTGATTGAGGGATAAATATTGGCCAGGACACTGGGAGAGAACTCCCCTGCTCTTCTTTTGATCTTTTTGGATCTTTTGAGTCCACCTGAGAGAGCAGACGGGGCCTCGGTTTAACGTCTCCTCTGAAAGACGGCACCTCGGACAGTGCAGCACTCCCTCGGCGCTGCACTGGGGTGTCAGCCTGGATTTACGTGCTCAAGCCCCTGGAATGAATCAGTGCTACCAACTGAGGCACACAGAATAAGAGGTGGTAACAATGAGACCGAGTGCTTGTCAATCATTTAAGAGCCTTGCCTGCTAGTCTGCTTCCATGAAGTTCTGGAACTTGAACCCACCTTTCTGAGAGCTGCGACCAACGTTCCTCCCAAGCTGCGCGGCCGCGCGGAAATTTAAAGGGACCCCGCAGAACATAGTGCAGCTTACAGGGAACATTGGCTGTGACCGGCGTCCAGCTTCCTGGCACTCCGTTTATTCGGCTGCATGAAACCAATTTTTAGTTTCCTGCATTTCTCAGTCAGTGGTGACTGAGATTATGAAGAGCGATATAAATTGTAGGTTACTAAAGCCGTTGCTGGCCTCTCTCTCTCCCTCCTTCCTGCAGTTTATTCAGGGCGTTTAAAGCTGTTTTAATGAAAAACATGAATGTCCCCTTTATGGATTCTTCACAGCCAG
Source organism: Squalus acanthias (assembly GCA_030390025.1). Classification (NCBI taxonomy): domain Eukaryota; kingdom Metazoa; phylum Chordata; class Chondrichthyes; order Squaliformes; family Squalidae; genus Squalus; species Squalus acanthias. The sequence goes on from CM059437.1 coordinate 81,204,810, forward strand.
AGAACAACAACATACATCTCTCGCACGCATACATTCCCTATGGATACACAGGGCAAACAGATTCCCAGCTAAAGCTGTGAGCAGCAACCCCTTTAAAAAGGGGCCCCCGAGATGATTAAATTCTCCACAAGATATGACTGTTGCGCTGCTGGGGTGGTTAGGGATGGGGTGGGTTGAATGATAGACATGCGAGGGTGGATGAATATTCTGGAGCTTTGCCATTTTGCCTTTGATGCTCAAAGAGTATTTCTGTAGAACTTTCCCTCTGGAGATTAAATGGGTGGGGTGGATTCCATTGTGGAGGGAGTGGATTGGATTAGATTGGTGAAATGTCCTTTCCTCATTCAGTGCGTTGTGTTCTTATGTGAAGCACAGCGAGAGAATTTGGGAAGAGGGCTCGGTTCTCAGCCCGGAACCGGTTTCGTTTGATGTCACGTAACGCTCGGTTTTGGCATTGGTTGGTTGGAGGCCTCGTATGGTTCAGATCCAGTCAACCACGTTTTCAAAAGGTCCAATCTTCGTTCACTTAGACTCCAGCAGCAGGCTCCCCCACCACAGGGTAGAGACATCAATGGTGACCCCACAGAGCTCAAATTACAACACGCCGAGCAGCTGCAAGCTGAGATGCAACGTGACTTCTTGGCCGGATATGGTGGGGAAACTGACCCAGGAACATAAATGTCAACGAGCTGATCCTGAATCCCCAATTATCCAGTGCTATGTGTACTAAAGGCCCGGCCATGTACAGGACCACTGAACACCAACAGGCCGCACCGTTACATCGATTATCCCCTTCGAAAGTGTTTGACCAAACACACCACCTAAATTCCACGCCTTCCTTAAAACCATCACTTCGTGTCCATTTCCTAAATAATCTCCATGGACACATTGACATCAGTGGTCTCACCCGGGGGTGTCACACTCGGGACAATCCGATTTCAGTTCCGGGAAATAATGGCAGCTGTCAGTCAAGCCTTGCCCAGTGACTTACACTGGGGCTGATATCAAAGACAAAAGGAACAAAGCTGCCTCCAGGAGACAAAGGATTCTGACTCTGTGCTACTGCCAACAGGCTTTCACAGAACAAATTTCGATGACAGTTCTTCTGCAGAAAACCTCCATCCCACTTTCAGACCGTCTTCTGTACACAATAGGAGTGCGAGCCAACCCAGACAGACAGACAGAGTCAGCGAGGCGCTGTTAGATGTAGCTTTAGACTTCTACAGGAGGAAACGCTTCTCTCCTCTCTCCGAGCACCTCTAAGAATAACCACGAATAACTGGAGCATTGACCTATAGCACTGAATCCTATTGAGATGCACCTGTCCTTCTCATTCAAATCAGAAGTCTGTCCTCGGTCTTGTCCAGCCCAGGCCAGTCTGTCAACATTACATGTAGAGTTAACAGATACTCAAATTATGAGGGTCTAAATCCAACTGAGAGTCAGAATTCCAAGTCTGAGTAAGAACTTTGAAATTATTCTTGTATAGTGTTTGACAGACGGACCAATTTTTCAACCCGTCATGGGTCTGTGAGAAAACCTGGCATGTCAGTGTAACAGTCACAGAAGAGGATTACAGATGTTTGTGATGTCTGCACTGCAAATAAATCGCTCAAAGTTAATTAGCATAAATCCAGGTGTCAGCGTGAAGCCCCCATCATCAGCTCTCCCAAGTCACCAGCTACCACTCAGGGTGTTAAGCCAGGATGTTCCAGTGTAAAAAGGGACTCGGAACAAAAGTCCGCTGGCTGAAAGGAACGGAAAAAGATTTGAGAAAATGCATCCACGTCAGCGGTTGGCAAGCTAACTGGCCGAGACCAATGAGTCAATAGAGAATCTGAGAGTGAGGAGGATGGACTGGTGGAGCATTTCAGAGCAAGATACCTGATGGAGTCTGAGTGTGTCATCCTCTGAGGTTAAGGAGCCTCTTCTAACAATGCTGCATGTTGTGCCATGGGCTTCACCATTCCAGGACCACTCAGTACAATGCATCCGACGCCAACATTGTTTCATACCCTTGGGCAAACACAACGAGAGCCCCGAATATGACCTTGAGTACAGCAAGCTCGATAGGACGTGGGGCTTTGTACATTCTCAATCTTTCTATTTAGACTACACAACCAAATTGCTGTGCGTGGAATACCTCACACTGGTATTGCTGACCACCCCGAATAAACTCTAGAATTAGCGGAGGTTCTGACCAAGTGTCTCTACCCAGAACATTACCTCATCTCTTTGTTTTTCAGTTGTTGCAGACCTAGGAATTACCAGTATTTTCTGTTTGAATTCTAGAATTATCACCACCTTCTGAAATACACTATGGAAGTACTGGTTAGAACACTGAAAATGAGCAAGAGTGAAAGTTAGGCAGTGAAGTGGAATTTGTATAAAGATTTACGAAGAGGGAAGATGAGGAAGTGTGTTAGGATTCTGATCTTTCAACTTTGTGGTGTAGGTTTAGATCCTGCCCAGATTGATGGGATGAAAATCTCTCCTCTCTGCTAGAGATGACAAAGGCACGAATTAGTCTTTCAGCAGTAGAGATGGGCGAGGTCAGGGCGGAGATGGGTGACGTTATGGCGTTGGAAGTATCCAGTCTTTGTGATGCAGGGGCTATGGGGTTGGAATCTCAGCTCAAGCTCGAATAGGACTCAAGGTTGGGAACAGTCTGGTTCATCATAAAACAATGGACTGGGGTGGGGGTTGCGACGGAGTTGATGGCAAGGGTAGAGAGTTTTCGGCAGCAGCCGAAAAGGATGATCTCCGTCTTCCCAATGTTTAGTTGGAAGAAGTAGTAGCATAGCGAAGACTGAATGTGGGACAAACTGTTTGACAGCACAGAGGCAATGGTGGGGTCCAGAGATATGATGGAGAGGTAGAGCTGGGGGCCATCACCATACCTGTAGAAGCTAACCTCATGTCTGGAGATGATGGTTGTCAAGGGGTAGCATACAGAAGAGGTGGGGACCAAGAATTGACTCCTGAGGTGACGGTGAGGGAAGAAAATCTATCGCTAGAAATGCTCTGACTGCAACTGGATAAGTAAGAGTGCAATCCCACTGCGCTGGGCAATTGAGGAGAGGCATTGAGGAGGGTGGTGTGGGTGACCACATGAAAGGCTGCAGAGGGGTCAATGAGGACGAGGAGGGATAATGGTCACAGAGAATGTCATTCGTGACTTTGGTTAGCTGCTGTGGGAAGGACAGAAACCTGATTTGGAGATATTCAAACTGGGATTTGCAAGAGAAGTGGGCACAGATTTGGGATGTTTAAAGACCTTGGAGAGGAAAGGAAGGTTGGAGGTGGGCCAGGAGTTAGTGAGGACAGAACGTCCCACAGTGAATGCTGTGTGAAATCTATAGTTACCGACCTACGCACCCCAACCATAATATCGAGTAAAGTTCCATGTTGGTCCAATCCCGGCCTTTGCCTGCCCAGGATGCTACAATTGGCATCAGCAACCCAAGATTATGGAGGGGAAAATTCAGCCATATTTCCTGCTCCTGATTGTTATTCAGTGGCTGGAAAGTCTGTCCATGTGGAGAATTAGTTATTTTCAAATGGCCGAGCAAATCACCGTTTCGGCTCCTACTTGAAGACTGGCCACTGAGTGAGGTACCAGAGGGGAGCTAATGGCCATGGAACTGTACTCCAGTAACATCAGCATTTTTAGGAGAGGAGAAAACAAACAGACATTATCTGATAGAACAGCAGGAGCATCCTCTAATGTCCCACGATTCCCACCATCGGAGAGTGGTGGCGAAACACTCGTCCTCAGTAAGAGAGAACACACCAAATATTTCATTTGTCTGTGAGACAGCACCTGTATATTGTGACAGCGAAACAGACAAAGAATAAGAATGGCAGAAAGGAAGAGAAAAAAAAGACATGCACACAAACAGACAGACAGACAGACACACGCACACAGACAGACACACAGACAGAGACACACACAGACAGAGAGACACAGACAGAGAGACACACACACACACAGACACACGCACACAGACAGACACACAGACAGAGACACACACACACACAGACACACGCACACAGACAGACACACACACAGAGACACACACACAGACACACGCACACAGACAGACACACACACAGACAGAGAGACACACACACACACACACAGACACGCACACAGACAGACACACACACACAGACAGAGACACACACACAGACAGAGACACACACACACACAGACAAACACACAGACACACGCACACAGACAGACACACACACACAGACAGACACACACAGACACGCAGGATGGAATATTCACTCTGGGAAATGTATGGAAGTTATTACTGGAAAAGTAAATGTCAACGGCCGCGATCCGACAGCTGCACAGTTAATAATCCCTGTTCAGAGTCAAATGAAAATACACAACCGCTCAGCAAATAGAAACAGTGAAATCTTAGGAAATTACTGTCATATTCAGGGAGGACGGCGAGGACTCAATTTACACTCCCATTATCTGCTAGTCTTGAAAAACCCAACTCGCAAACTAAATAAAGGACAGCTTAAATAGACAGAACGTGACATGAAGCAGGAACTGGGTTCTCTAGTGAGTTCGTCACTGTCCTGTCCTTTCACCTCCAGGGTATGGGTTTAAATTCACCCCGGACTGACTGGATCATAGCTTCTTTCTCTCTCCTGGCTGCGAGTATGGATCGGACTTAGCCAGTTCCTAAAGAATGCAGTAATATCGCAGGCAGCAGGGCTCCATCTGCTTTCAGTTTCATTCACAGTCCAGCGTGCCAACACTTGCACTTCAGTCGGTTTCTCTGTAATACACCGGCCAGAGCTACAGGTGAAAGCCCGCAGCACAAAAAAAAACTGTCCATAAATCTGGGACAAGACAGTCTCGGAGCCACAGGAACGAGCTAGTGTGGGAAATGGTAACGCTCACTCTGGTGCGGTGGTGGGGGCGGGGGTCCCTTTATAGGTTAACATGAATAATGGTTACTTTTGGTACAACACAGCCACTCCCACTCCACTGAGACTGTGCAGCAATTACATCGCCGCTGGATTCCTGGCCAGGCTGCAGTGAGGCAGTGTGATCCCATTGTGTTAATCAGACAGGGAACTGCAGCAAAACTCTGGAATGAGTCACCGGGAATACTGCTGCAGAGCAGATGTGGAGAGACAGCCACTGATCCCCGATAGAACAGGAAACCCTCCCAACCACAGGCAGCCTGTCAACACAGGGGAAAGAAAGGGCAGGTTTTATATATCTATAGCACATCTCTCAGTCGCATCTCAAATTGCACCACATTTAATGAATTGACTTTGAAATACACTGACTCGTTACTGTTAGCAGACGTGGCAGGCATTTTTCCACACAGCAAGATCCCACAAACAACAGTGTGATCAAAGACCAGTTAGTAAGTTTGTTTTTGCTTTTTTGCATGGTGCTGGCTGCGGGAGGAATGTTGACCAAGAAACCAGGAGAACTCCCAGCTCTTTGTCAGCCTGATGGTGAATGAACCATTTGAACAGCAAGACACAGCTTCAGCTCAAGGTTTTATTTAAAACACAGCAAATTCAACAATCAACTTACATTACGGGCTCGAACTCTGATATGTGCTGGAAAGCACAACATTCGCACTCAATAGCAAGAGTACCACCAACTGGGCCAAATCAACACCTTCAACTGCACTGAACAACCGTCAAAGATTCTTTTTTTATGGTTTAAATAAAAAGAGAAGCATTTATAGAACGCCTTGCACGACCTCAGGAGGTCTCAAAGCACTTTACAGCCAATGAATTACTTGTGAAGTGTAGTCACTGTTGTAATGTAGGAAACGCGGCAGCCAACTTGAGCACAGCAAATCCCCACAAACAGCAATCTGATAATGACCAGATAATCTGTTTTAAGTGATCTTAGTCGAGGGATTAAATATTGGCCACTCCACTGCTCTTCTTCGTAATAGTGCCATGGGACCTTTTAGGTCATAGAGTCATGTCCACCCGAGAGAGCAGGTTTAACGTCTCATCCGAAAGACGGCACCTCCGACAGTGCAGCGCTCCCTCAGCACCGCACTGGAGTGTCAGCCTAGCTTTTTGTGCTCAAGTCTCTGGAGTGGGACTTGACCCCACCACATCCTAACTCAAGAGGCGAGAGTGCGAGCAACTGACCCACGGCTGACCCCGGAAATAATGGCCCAAAAATTCGGCCGAATACGGGAGAGTACCCGCTGCGTACTCACCCGTATTCGGTCCCGAAGTGCCAGTTTCCTGCATGCACTGCGCATGCGCGGGAAACCGGCACTTCCGGTATGGCGAAGGGGGCGGTTCCTAGGTGAACCGCGTGCGCACTACAGGCTGTGCGCACGCAGCGCACTTAGGTTTTTTTTCAGGTTTCAACGCGAGGATAAGTATGGAAGATTTTACACAAGTAAAAAGGAGGCGTAAGACCCCCTTTTAACAAGGTAAGTAGTTAATTAAGTATAATTTTAATTTTTTTTCAACAGGTTTATCTTTTTTAGAGACTTTAAAGAAAGGTAAGTTTATTTTTATAACTTTTAAAAAGAATTTAAACTTTTTCAAAAATTTAAATTTTTGTTTAAAGTGGTTAATTTATTTAACTATAGTTATTTTATTAATGTGATGGTTTTTTAAAAAAAATTATTTGAGGTTTAGCTGTTCTTTTGGGGGCGATTTGTATTCATAGATTTGACAGGTCTCCTGTCAAATCTATGAATGAAAGATGGTCTGCTGCCATTGGCTCTCCATGGCCCACGTGATCCCAGGAGTCGCATCGCACTAACTGCGCCCCTGGGACACGCACACACTGCGCGCCGGCACCAGGGAGAGGCCCAGGACCCGAAGTTCCTGTGGGCCCAAAACACAACGGCAGGCACGGTAGGTAAGATCGCGCGCGATCCTTACCCCCGCGGCAAGCCTCCGAGTCAAATTTCTGGGCCAATGTTCTTTCAACAGTGTGTGTCCCCCTGCAGTGTGCAAGTAGGATGAAAAAAAAACTTGAGAAGCCCGTGGTGCTGACACTAAAAAAAGAACTTGAGTGTGGGAGATTAAAGAATCAGTTCAGTGACCTTGGTAAATCCAAACGCTGCTGGAACAGTCAATCACGTCAACGTTCCCCCAATTCAGACTTTTTATATTAAAATAAGGAGAAAATAAACGGAGAACAAGGAGCACATTTTTGGAGATTGCACGCGGCAACATTTCCATCGTCGCGATTACAGCGCGGAGGCAACAGATTTCTCTTCAGAAGCAAGAGAATAAACTTCCCACCGAGAGCTGTCAGCAGCCCCTGCCCTGGACCCGAGAAGCTGATCTCGCCTGAGAAGAGCTGCCGAGACCGCTCGCACTTTCCACAGCTCTTCCTTTCTCGACTGCTCGATCATTCAGTGAGGGCGGCCCGCCGACTGGCTCCCTGATTTTATCATTTCAAAACCGCCCGAGTCTCTTTTGTCTCGTCACTGCCGAGTGCTCAACTTGCTTATTCCTGGAGCGGTGGGAGGGTGGGGGGGCGGGGGGGTAGTGTTGGTGGAGAGAGTGCTGAATCAACGTCCAAAGAAGACAAACTACCGAATTCCCCTCCTGCCAGGAATCGCCATTAAAAATCAACAATTTATTTTTGTTGCTCGGAGCACAACTTGCTAGCTTGAACATTTATTTTCTGTCTTAACCTCTTCCAACACATAATTATGTAAGAGACAGGAGATAGAGAGACATACATCTGTAGAAAGAGTGAGAGTCTGTGGGAGTGAGTCCACTGTGACAAAATTAGAGATTCTGTTGTGAAATATATTATTTTTGTTTTAAAAGCAAATGGGAAATCAGAATAAAATGGATTTCCAATTTTAAAGTGGAGGTTCTTTTGACCAGGGCGCCATTAAATAAAGTATTTTTGATCCAGATTGCGACTGGAAACAAAGGGCTGAATTTAAATGCGGAAGAGCGCGTGGGTCCGGGTGCGGGGTTAAAACCGGCAAAATTGACCAGCCCGTCGGGAAGTCGGCTCCGACCCGTCGACTTCCGCATTTGACCCCAGCGCGTTGGGCTGCGTGCGCGCAACCCCCTCCCTCGGCAGAGGAGGGTCGTCAATTTCCACACGCCAGTCGCTCAAGTACTGTGATATCGACGCACTGTTTTCACTTTAACGTCGGGTCCACGGCTTTCTTGAAACTCGCCAGTCAAACCAAGGCGAGTGCACTGCGGTAACTGAGGGGGCTGAAGCAATCTCAGGCGGAGATGCCAATAAATGCTCAGTACTCACAGCTGCTTTCTTACCTGCTGCCCACATCGCAAACTTCAAATTCAAATAAAAGATTGCAAGGTGTCAGCATCTGAGCAAAGTTATGACAAGTTGCAGCTCAGCACTGTGCAGCTGGTATTTAGCAACACTGTATTTTTAAAAGGTCTATTCCAGCAGCCTAATGCGGATAGTCCTTGTAATATTGTATATTAATCTTAGCAATGAGTGGAGAGGATGCACTTTGCCACGTGTTAAAATAGTAATGTTGTCTCGATTCATGATTGATTAGCGAAGAAAATTTGACTTTCTGAACTGGAGGGTTGCGGAGGAGGAGCGCAAGATCCTCAAGGTTCTCTGAGAGTTCCGGAAGATTCCCAGAAACGTGAACTTGATGCAGCAGAGTATTTTGACGACAGAAGATTGTTTTCTACTGAAGGGTCAAAGTAGTCGAAGCAAACTGACCTTATGATGGATTTCAACAATACTGCCCTATGCAGTGCACTGTAATAAATAAAAACAGAAAATGCTGGAAATACTCAGCAGGTCAGTCAGCATCTGTGGAGAGAGAGACAGAGTTAACATTTCAGGTCGATGACCCTTTGTCAGAACTGGAAAAAGTTTGAGATGTAACAGGTTTTTAACAAGTGCAGGGGGGGGGGGGGGGGGGGAGGGGAGGAAAGAACAAAAGGGAAGGTCTGTGATAGGATGGAAGGCAGGAGAGATTAAATGGCAAATGGTATGATTGTACAAAGCAAAAAGAGATGGTAATGGGACAAGTAAAGAAACAAAAGATGAGTCCAGAAGAGGTGTTAATGGGACTGGACGAATCAACGACAGCTGCCATGTGAAAAATAGGGACAGAGGTTATGGTCTGAAATTGTTGAACTCGATGTTGAGTCCAGAGGGCTGTAAAGTGCCTAATAGAAAGATGAGGTGCTGTTCCTCGAGCTTACGTTGAGCTTCGTTCGAACAGTGTAAGAGGCCGAGGATCGAAAAGTCAGAGTGGGAGTGGAGCGGAGAATTAAAGTGACAGGCGACCTCTCTCTACAGATGATGCCTGCCCTGCTGAGTATTTCCAGCATTTTCTGTTTTTATTTCAGATTTCCAGCATCCGCAGTATTTTGCTTCCGAATCAGTGTATTATAATACTTGGTTCTGAAGTTTCATTGTTTAAGTTGTAAATAAACCATTATAATTGTAGCCTATACAAATCTGGTCTGGCATGCAATGTCCCACATTCAAATTGCTAGATGTAATGCGAATCTTATGTAAATTACAGTGTGCAGTTACTGCAAAACAGGGTAATTGTCAACCCTGCGATTCACAACCTAAGATGTACATTCCCAGATCACAAGAGATATGGTTCACTCATCTGGTACAACCAGCAAAAGAAAAATAGTTTAAAAGCACAAACAGCAACCTCCTGTGTCTGGCTGCTGTTGATGTGGCTGCTAGCCACATACCAGGAGACACATTACAGTGACCCAGAGATAACCCTTCCTGTGTGTTATGGGGGGCGGGCGGTGGATGGAGTTCGGATACAGATCAGCTATGATCTCATTGAATGGCACAACAGACTGGAGGGGCTGAATGGCCTACTCCTCTTCCTATGACCTAGGACCTGCCACTTCATGGCTCCAACATGCCCCTTAAACTCTCTAAACCCTTGTCTAAGAAACAGGTTTCTAGTTGCCCCCCACCCCTTTATTAACATATCCTATTAATGCATCCTTTAGATCGCTCCAACGCTGTTCACCACTCCCTCACCAAGTGGACAGGTAACTGACCTTCTCCAAGTGCCTTTCAATAAGGCACTTTACAGCCTTCTGGACTCAACATCGAGTTCAACAATTTCAGACCATAACCTCTGCCCCTATCTTGTCTTTCTCTCTCTCTCACATGGCAGCTGTCGATCATTCTGCCATTTACACTTCATCTGGAGCCATCTTTTGTTTCTTAACTTGTCCCATTACCATCTCCTTTTGCCTGCACCATCATCCCTTTTGTCTCTTAATCTCTCCTGCCTTCCATCCTATCACAGACCTTCCCTTTTGTCCTTTCCTCCCCTCCCCCCTTTCCCTGCCCCTACACTTGCTTAAAAACCTGTTCCATCTCCAACTTTTTCCAGTTCTGACGAAGGGTCATCGACCTGAAAAGTTAACTCTGTTTCTCTCTCCACAGATGCTGACTGACCTGCTGAGTATTTCCAGCATTTTCTGTTTTTATTTCAGATTTCCAGCAGTATTTTGCTTTTGACCTTCTCCAAGGCCATTCTGCCTCCCTGTCAGGATACTGGGAATTGTGGGTACAGAGGAACGACTCGGCGATTTAAGTCAGGTCATCAGATGGAAGAGCGAACGGAGGCAAACGAGAGAAAATATATGTTGGTTGCCCACTTCAACATACTACCAAGCTCGAAGGACAATGCCTTCACAATAGAAAGGCAGGAGAAGATAGCTCATCCCTCACGACAAAACTCTTCACTTTTTATTTTTATCTGGGAGCAACAACACGGAGGACCAGCCAGTCTGCTTAAAAACAAAAGTATGAAGATTAAATATAAAAGCAATCAGGGTTAAGCTTCTCATATGTAATGAGGGCAGGCAAAGACCTTGGCAAGCTCAATTGCCCGAGGACTAGTCGGGATCTCCTCAAACTAAATAGTTTGGAAGATTTAAATTACATATGCATCATTTTGAAAGGGATAGATTTCAACTGTCAACACCTGAACCACTCTTAAAATCAATTTACACTCGTCACTGGGGGTCGCGGGTGGGGAGGGAAGAGAAAGAAAAAGTTGCCATGAAGCATTTGATCCCAAGGGACTTAATGGGCCAGGATTTGCGGTCGATATGACAGCGTACTCTCAGAGTATGCCGTCATACCGCCTTCCAAATGGACACACGTGCTAAATTCCGAACTTGTGATCTGTCAAGTTCCGATTGCCCACCAACTGCCCAGCAATGACCTATGAAAATTTTACGGCTGGTGCAAACAGGCGCAGGGCCGGTTTACACAGCGCAAGGGGATACCTCCTGACAAGATAATTAAGAACTTGCACTCCATTAATTAAAAAGGAAGGTTAAACAGTAATACAAAGTGGTATAAATAGCTTTCCAATTTATATATGAAAAAAATAAATGATTCGCTTGGACGATTCTGAAATGCATATTATGGAAGAGGGAGCAAAGTTCCCAGAGACTATAGGAATTCCAATGTGCCGCACTTCAAATTTGCTTTGGAGAGAAAACTTCTCCAGCTCTACTCGCAGCAGGTCTGGGGTCAGTCCTCTCTGGATGGAAACATTCGAACAGGAGAACACTTGGTTGTGGGCAGCCCAGAAGGGTAGCGGTGATTTTCAATCTAAATTACTGGAAATGTAACTTGCTCTAAATCAATACTTCTTTAAAAAGCAAAGCAGCACCACAATTTTGTGCTATCCGTAATTTTTTTGAAACACCCCAGAACCACCCCCCCCCCCCCCCCACAAATCACAAATTTAAGTATATTTGCGAAGTACTGAAGTTTAAATGGAGAATAGCCCCACGACCTCCAATAGTATTAACAAGAAACCTCCTGTTTGCTGATTGCCGCACCGGCCCACGTGATCCCAGGTATGCTTCTGCACACGGTGCGCCCCTGGGATCCGTGGGCCACTACGCTGCCCTCTACTCCTCAGTGTCTGACAGCAACTTCCCGGAGGAGGGCTCCCAGCAGGTAAGTGTGCATTCGGTTCGGATGCCGGCGGCGAAATCCTTAGTTACGCCGCCGACCGCAAAATCCAGGCCAATGATAACGAAAGTTCATGCAATACTGAGTTCCTACCACTTGAGGGTACCGATTGCCTCAGAAACACTGCACTGCAGAGGATTTACAGCATACACTGGGGACATCTAGTGGTAGTGAAGGGTATTTGATAAACTCTTTCCGAAGGGAAGGTGTCATGGCCTTAATGTGCAACTGTTACAAACCCCTGGAGGAATGAGAAAAGGAACAAATAATGCGAAAAGTCCTGGTCTGAAACTCTAATTCACTCAGAAGACTGAATGGCCCTAATTTTAACTCCAGGTGAATTATCCGCTCAGGCCAGAGTTAAAATTACAGTCGGGTCTCAATTATGTCATCAGGCCGCAACATTTACATGAAAAGAAGGACCCTGTTGGCTCCAGGTGCATGTTCTTGCTGTCTGCTCTGGGTAGCAGGTTAAAATTGCAGACGTTGCGATCATGGAGGCTTTCGGACAGGTAAGAACCAGGGCGATTTTTAATTGCCCACCCGCCAGGTTTCTGCTGAGCGAGTAGGGTTAAAAATCGCCCCCAAATGAAAACTGTTACTGCAGCAAACAGGAACTGAAATTTAACACAGGCAAGGCAACAGGTTATTAGCTCTGATGATGTGGAATCTGTATGGGTAGAGCTGAGAAATACCAAGGGGCAGAAAACATTAGTGGGAGTTGTATACAGACCCCCAAACAGTAATGCTGAGGTTGGGGATGGCATTAAATGGGAAATTAGAGACGTGTGCAATAAGGGCACAGCAGTTATCATGGGTGACTTTAATCCACATATAGATTGAGCTAACCAAATTAGTAACAATACTGTGGAGGAGGAATTCTTAGAGTGTACACGGGATGGTTTCCTGGATCAATATGTCGAGGAACCAACTAGAGATCAGGCCATCTTAGACTGGGTATTATGTAATGAGAAAGGATTAATTAGCAATCTTGTTGTGCGAGGCCCCTTGGGGAGGAGCGATCATAATATGATAGAATTCTTCATTAAGATGGAGAGTGAAGTAGTTGACTCAGAGACTAGGGTCCTGAATTTAAATAAAGGAAACTACGATGGTATGAGGCGCGAGTTGGTTAGGATGGATTGGGGAGCATTACTTAAAGGGTTGACGGTGGATAGGCAATGGCAAACATTTAAAGATCGCATGGATGAACTACAGAATTTGTTCATCCCTATTTGGCATAAAAATAAAACAAAAAAGGTGACTCAACCGTGGCTAACAAGGGAAATTAGGGATAGCATAAGATCCAAGGAGAGGACATATAAATTGGCCAGAAAAAGCAGCAAACCTGAGGATTGGGAGCAGTTTAGGATTCAGCAAAGGAGGACAAAGGGATTAATTAAGAGGGGGGGAAATAGAATATGAGAGTAAGCTTGCAGGGAACATAAAAACTGACTGTAAAAGCTTCTATAGATATGTGAAGAGAAAAAGATTGGTGAAGTCAAGCATAGGTCCCTTGCGGTCAGAATCAGGGGAATTTATAATGGGGAACAAAAAAATGGCTGACGAATTAAATACATACTTTGGTTCTGTCTTCACAAAGGAGGACACAAATAAACAGAGATGTCGGGGAACATAGGGTCTAATGAGAGGGAGGAATTGAATGAAATCACTATTTGCAGGGAAATGGTGTTAGGGAAATTGACGGGATTGAAGGCCGATAAATCCCCAGGGCCTGATAATCTACATCCTAGGGTACTTAAGGAAGTAGCCCTAGAAATAGTAGATGCATTGCTGGTCATCTTCCAAAATTCTATAGACTCTGGAACAGTTCCCATGGATTGGAGGGTAGCTAATGTAACCCCACTATTTAAAAAAGGTGGTAGAGAGAAAACGGGGAATTATAGACCGGTAAGCCTGACATCGGTAGTGGGCAAAATGCTAGAGTCCATTATAAAAGATGTAATAGCAGAGCACTTGGAAAACAGTGACAGGATCGGACAAAGTCAACATGGATTTACAAAAGGGAAATCATGCCTGACTAATCTACTGGAATTTTTTGAGGATGTAACTGGTAGAATAGATAAGGGAGAAACAGTGGATGTGGTGTATTTGGACTTTCAGAAGGCTTTCGATAAGGTCCCGCATAAGAGATTAGCGTGCAAAGTTAAAGCATATGGGATTGGGGGTGAGGTACTGATTTGGATAGAAAACTGGTTGGCAGACAGGAAGCAAAGAGTTGGAATAAACGGGTCTTTTTCCGAGTGGCAGGCAGTGACTAGTGGGGTACCACAGGGATCGGTGCTAGGACCCCAGCTATTCACAATATATATTAATGATCTAGACGAGGGAACTAGATGTAATATCTCCAAGTTTGCAGACGACACAAAGCTGGGTGGGCATGTGTGCTGTGAGGAGGATGCAGAGAAACTCCAGTATGATTTGAACAGGTTGGGTGATTGGGCAGATGCATGGCAGATGCAGTATTATGTGGATAAATGCGAGGTTATCCACTTTGGTGGCAAAAACAGGAAGGCAGATTATTATCTGAACAGCAATAGATTGGGAAAAGGGGAAGTGCAACGAGATCTGGGAGTCCTTGTGCACCAGTCGCTGAAGGTAAGCATGCAGGTGCAGCAGGCGGTTAAGAAGGCAAATGGTATGTTGGCCTTCATAGCGAGAGGATTCGAGTACAGGAGCAAGGATGTCTTGCTGCAGTTGTACAAGGCCTTGGTGAGACCACACCTTGAGTATTGTGTGCAGTTTTGGTCACCTTATCTGAGGAAGGATGCTCTTGCCATGGAGGGAGTGCAGCGAAGATTTACCAGACTGATACCTGGGATGGCAGGAATGACGTATGAAGAGAGATTGGGTCGATTAGGCTTATATTCGCTAGAGTTTAGAAGAATGAGAGGGGATCTCATTGAAACTTATAAAATTCTAACAGGACTAGACAGACTAGATGCAGGAAGGATGTTCCCGATGGCGGGGGAGTCCAGAACCAGAGGTCACAGTCTAAGGATAAGGGGTAAGCCATTTAGGACTGAGATGAGGAGGAATTTCTTCACCCAGAGAGAGTGGTGAACCTGTGGAATTCTCTACCACAGAAGGCAGTTGAGGCCAATTCATTAAATATATTCAAGAAGGAGATAGATATATTTCTTAAGGCTAAAGGGATCAAGGGATATGGGGAGAAAGCAGGGACAGGGTACTGAATTTGGATGATCAGCCATGATCTCATTAAATGGCGGAGCAGGCTCGAGGGGCCAAATGGCCTACTCCTGCTCCTATCTTCTATGCTTCTATGCTGACAGACAGAATGACACACAGTTCTCAATCTTATAGAACATTCACCGCGCTCCAAAAGTAATTTGCAGCATGAAGTGCTTCGAGACATTTTGGCGATGTGATAAGGCGCGAGACAAAGGCTAGTGTTTTCTTGCTCAATCCAGGACCAAAAGGAATTGGATCCACATCACCACATCGAAAGAGAATTGTGTACACAAGCTGACCATCATAATTCTGGCTTTGTGATCAGACCTGCCAATTTCCAACAGTCTTCCAGAGGGGGAGGAAAATATAAGATTTCGAATCACCGACAGCACTGTTCAATGATCTCTCCTCTTCCCACCCAGAGATAACATGATAGTGCCTCACACTGAAGATTACCCCTTCATATTTCCTTCTTACTAACAGCCACTGCACTTCAAAATAATTGACTATGTGTGAAGCTCTTCGGGATGTTTTCGAGATGTTAAAAGATGCTAATGTAAAAGCAAGTCCATCTGTCTTTCATTCAGTTCATCCATCACTGATCCTGTCAAATACAAATCAGCTGATGCTGCTTTCCATTTACTCGATTCTGGCTACTTCTTGAGCACTTGAAATTACCGGAGGAGTCAAACTAAACCTTAATAAAGACAAATCTGCATTTGGAGTCGTTGAGCTAACATTTGCCAGTGACATTAAACTAGACATGACGAAAGTCTCAGCAATTGTGTATATGCCACATTCACAAAGGGTGTACAAAGAAATACTGTCGTAAGTTACCTGGATACAGTCAGATCAATTGGAAAAAGTGGCACCTCTTAGAAAATGTGATTTAAAAATCTGTGGAATGACTCATACACAGGAAGAAATACGAGGAAACTTAAGACTGCTATTGAAGTTCCATGATCCTGAAAGACCACTAAAAATTTTAGCTTTTTAAAAATTCATTCATGGGATGTGGGCGTCGCTGGCAAGGCCAGCATTTATTGCCCATCCCTAGTTGCCCTCGAGAAGGTGGTGGTGAGCCGCCTTCTTGAACCGCTGCAGTCCTTGTGGTGAAGGTGCTCCCACAGTGCGGTTAGGAAGGGAGTTCCAGGATTTCGACCCAGCGACGATGAAGGAACGGCGATATATTTCCACGTCAGGATGGTGTGTGACTTGGAGGGGAACTCTCAAGTCACAGCTGGATTAGGGGGCTGTGCCGCTGTAAAAGTATGATAAATGGTGGTGACCGGTTACGATGGGCATCATGTTCAGTGACTGATGCGGAGCCACGATAAGCACAGATGAAGCGTTACGCTTGCTTGTGAAAGTTGCACTCAGTGTGTACTATTGGTGCTGAAACTGACCACTAGCTTCAGTTGTGAAATCGTCGTCCATTGTGAATACAAAGAATGATGACGAGGCTATGACCTGAGTATATCAGACACACCGGGAAAATCTATACACACGCTTGATGCAAGAGCAATGGGCCAGAATGAAAAAGACGATGAGATATTCAAGCTTATAATTGCATGGTTATCGTGGCTGTGGCAGGATCTGCCCAGGAGATGAGGTTAATCAGAACTGAAGCAGAAAAGGATGAGACTTTGGGAGTCTCAAATAAACTGCAATGGAGGGACGTACAAAAGGTAAATCAAGACTGCTCTCCAGAAATACAACTGCATTGGTACTGTGGAGAGGAAGCAACAGTCGTAGATGACACAGTGCGCAAAAGAGAGCAAGATTGTAATTTTCAGCAATTTACACAAGTTCACGTTGCAGAAGATTTATCCAGGCTAAACGATCATAGCGAAATGGAAAGAAATTGGTACGGATTGGCCCCAATTTCAACTCCAGGTGGATTCCCCGCTCAGGCCCGAGTTAAAATTACAGTCGGGTCTCAATGATGTCATCGGGCCGCAACATGCATATGTAAAGAAGGACCCTGTTAGTTCCGCGTGTCCTTGCTGCCCGCTCAGGAGAGCAGGTTAAAATTGTAGATGTTGCGATCATGCTGGCGATCATGTTGGCTTTCAGACAGGTAAGAGCCAGGGCGGTTTTAACTGCCCATCGCCAGGTTTCTGCTGAGCGTGTAGGGTTTAAATCGGCCCCAATGTGTCGGTCCAGAACAAATCACAGCACTGTTCATCCTGCTTAAATGCAAGAACAAGCCAATCGCCAAATGAAATTACTGCAAGAAAATCTGAGATGAAATGTTCAGAAGCACTTAAAGACACATATAAAAGCTAAAGTTATGAAAACAATTCGAGACAGTTTCAAGTATAAGTCTATTATATGACAGGGTCCCTAAGAATGGACATACTTGAAAAACAGTAAGGGAACCAACTTAGATGAGCGTAAACTGCAAATATGTTTGATGGAATGATACATTCCAAGCATTCACAGATGTATCTTTGATTCAGAAAGTGTCAATATTTCATATTTTCAGTATGAAAGTTAGGCACAAAGTTAAGTACAGATGGAGGAGGCCACTTGTTGTACCCAGCTCCGCCTTCCATGGAAACATACAGTTCCATCACAGCTTCCATCTTGGCTCTTTTGCGATTCCAGAATTGTAACCTCCAATCCTCTACCCACACCATTCCCAGTATTGATGATGCTTTGCATGAAGAAGTGCTTCCTGACATTAGTCCTAAACTTGCCTTTTACCTACTTGTGCCCCCTTGTCCTGCAGCGGTGTTTTAATTTGAACCAGTGCTGAGGATTAAGCTAATCTATTCCACTATAAAATCCCTTGTTGTCACCTCCTTTCAGTGTTGGAGTCCAAGTTTTTCTAATCTTTCCTCCTAACTCAATTCTTCTGACACGAGGAATTAACCTCATGGGCCTCCTTTGCACCACTGCCAGGGCTTTGATGTATCCCTTGTGCCTCGTTGACCAGAACTGAGCGTGGACTTCAAGATGCAGCCTGTCCAGAGCATCACACGGCTTCAGCGCAACAGCCTCAGACCAACACTTGCCTGATTTTTACGGGGAGAGGAGAGCACAAGGAAGGAGTACGAGCAGTGATAACATTCTCGACTTGTGTCCTTGTAGTGTTTATGAATCTTGTTCTGAAACGGAATCTCATGCGAACTTGAGACACAAGGGATTCCCTTATGGATGGATCGGAACGCTAGGATAAGCCCGTGTGTGTTCAATCACACATTTTATACGACTTGTCAACCTCTCAGTGGCTCATTTGCATTTTCATGGTGGAAGCCTCCCCTAATTGAATTGTGTGCTGTGCCTTGCTGCTGGCCTAATCACCCATCGTATCACTCCACAGACAGGGTGCTAAACGTGCACAGATGCAGTACTTCAAAACTGTGGAGATGGCCAAAAATCACAGGTCGCGTATACTATAGGAACAGAATATGAAACAGATGCACAGCGTGTCTACGAATACTCAGAAAATATCACAAAGGATATATAATTTTACACATGCTGAACGGACGCAAGCAGGACTGTTAATTTAGGAGTGAATAAATCATTAATACTCAATTCTGCCTCCACTCTGGGATAGAATCTGGATAGTCTCAGAGACGCGTGCCACAAACCTGCCTCTTCCCGTGTGCTTCAGCCCACTCCCTATCCCCCATCACTGTGGTATTAAAACTCTCCAACAGCCTCCATCATGATATTGGAGAACCTGTATTCTTACATGAATCAAACCTAAGCACAATGACCCAGCGATGTGCAACAGTCTCTCATTTCAAGGGGATTTTTCAATCACTCAGTTGGGAGAATTCTCCTCAAGCACAGTTCTTCCCAACATCCCTTCCCTAAAAACTGCCACATTAGTCCCAGATAATAGAAACATAGAAACATAGAATCTAGGAGCAGGATCTGTCTGTGTGGAGTTTGCACATTCTCCCCGTGTCTGTGTGGGTTTCCTCCGGGTGCTCCGGTTTCCTCCCACAGTCCAAAAATGTGCGGGTTAGGTTGATTTGGCTATGATAAAAAAATTGACCCTTAGTGTTAGGGGGGGATTAAATATGTGGGGTTATGGGGATAGGATGGGATGTGTTAGGGGGAATTAAATACGTGGGGTTACGGGGGTAGGGTGGGATATGTGTACTGTGGGGATTAAAGCAGGGACAGGGTGCTGGATTTGGATGATCAGCCATGATCATATTGAATGGTGGAGCAGGCTCGACGGGCCGAATGGCCTACTCCTGCTCCTAGATTCTATGTTTCTATGTTTCTATAACCATAAACTACAGATTTCAAAATATCAGCCATTAGCTGCACAAGAACACCAGTAGCTCATTCTCCTGGCCCGCTATCTGTGATATTCAGCAGTGCACTGGTCGCATTTCCTGATTGTTTTCAGTGCTCATGATATCCCAAGTGTCACCACCACCACCACACATCGCAGCCCCTCTTGCTTTCTGTCCACGCCACAAGTGGTGAATTACGTGTAAAGGTCACAACACAAACTTGGAATGACATGTTATTTATACTCAGTCATCCACCAACATCGTGACATAAATACGACAAATGAGATGTTGTTTAGATCAACAGGCTTGGTGTAACAGGAGGATCGGTCAGTCAGACAGTAATAAGAGTCGGACCAACAAAGTGTCAGTCACACAACAACAGGGCTGCAGCATCTGGTAAAAGGATGGATCTGAAAAGAAAAATGATCTTACAACAGCAAAGCGGAATTGTCTGCTCGGCTGCGGGTGACTCCTGCTATTCCAAAATCGAGCAAACTGTCCTACCTTTGACCACTTGGGGTTTAAGAGCCGTGCTTTAACTGCATCGTCCAGGGCCTTCTCGTACTCGTTCAGTTTCACCAGGACGGCCGATCGGTTGCTGTACAGGATGCAGTTCTGCGGGTCAGCGGCAATGGCTTCAGTGTAGAGCTGGACGCCAGTGGTGAAATCTCCGCTCTGACACGCTGCGTTGCTCTCTCGGACCTTCTCAATGAAAGCTGCTTTGCTGAGCGTGTGTACACTGCTGCTACCAGAGATTCTGCGCATTAAGCTTTCCTCAAAGACGGAACTCTGCAACGAAACAAAATCCAACATTCAATTTTGAAATAAAAAACGTTTCCTTTCCTTGCTTGGGGTACAATCCCACGGTTACCTTCCAGTCCCTTGCCCAAGTGACTATTCTTCATTTGTGCGCAGAGACAGGGACAATTGGGGGAACATTACAAACAAGCTCTCCCATGTCCTCACCCAGAGTCCACAAGTGAGCTTTCTAGCAGAGGGTACAAACCCAGGTTCATCATTCCCTGCTCTCACACCCATGACCACTGAAGCTCAAATGAGATGAACTAACTCAGCGGATACCAGGGATTGGAACTTGGGACCTTCCCAGCTCGTGCAGCTCAATGCTAAACCTGGCCGTGGTTTCACCAACTGAACCACTGGGGGAGCGACTCTTTAAAAATATACATTCGCCATTATCAGCCTTTCATAGAATAGAATCATAGAAAGTTACAGCACGGAAGGAGGCCATTTCGGCCCATTGTGTCCGCGCCGGCCAACAAAGAGCTATCCAGCCTAATCCCACTTCCCAGCTCTTGGTCTGTAGCCCTGCAGGTTAGAGCATCCCAAGTGCACATCCAAGTACTTTTTAAATGTGGTTAGGGTTCCTTCCTCTACCACCCTTTCAGGCAGCGAGTTCCAGACCCCCACCATCCTCTGGATGAATAAATTTCCCCTCAAATCCCCTCTAAACCTTCCACCAATTACTTTAAATTTGTGCCCCCTGGTTTTTGACCCCTCTGCTAAGGGAAATAGGTCCTTTCTATCCACTTTATCTAGGCCCCTCATAATTTTATACACCTCAATAAGGTCTCCCCTCAGCCTTCTCTGTTCCAAGGAAAACAGACCCAGCCTATCCAGTCTTTCTTCATAGCTAAGATTCTCTACTCCCGGCAACATCCTTGTAAATCTGCTCTGTACCCTCTCTAGTGCAATCACATCTTTCTTGTAAAGTGGTGACCAGAACTGCACGCAGTACTCTAGCTGAGGCCTAACTAGTGTTTTATACAGTTGAAGCATAACCCCCCCTGCTCTTGTATTCTATGCCACGGCTAATAAAGGCAAGCATTCCGTATGCCTTCTTAACCACCTTATCTACTTGGCCTGCTACCTTCCGGGATCTGTGGACATGCACTCCAAGGTCCCTTTGTTCCTCTACACTACGCTGTGTCCTACCATTTAATGTGTATTCCCTTTCCTTGTTAGCCCTCCCCAAAGGCATTCCCTCACATTTCTCCGGATTGAATTCCATTTGCCACTGTTCTGCCCACCTGACCAATTTATTGATATCTTCCTGCAGTCTACAGCTTCCTTCTTCAGTATCAACCACACAGCCGATTTTAGTATCATCTGCAAACTTCTTAATCATACCCCCTATATTCAAGTCAAGATCGTTGATATATACCACAAAAAGCAAGGGACCTCGTACTGAGCCCTACGGAACCCCACTGGAAACAGCCTTCCAGTCACAAAAACACCCATCAACCATTACCCTCTGCTTCCTGTCTCCGAGCCAGTTTTGAATGCAGCTTGACACTTTGTCCTGGATCCCATGGGCTTTTAACTTCGTGACCAGTCTGCCATGTGGAACCTCATCAAAAACCTTGCTAAAGTCCATATACACTACATCAAACGCACTACCCTCATCTACCCTCCTTGTTACCTCCTCAAAAAATTCAATCAAGTTTGTCAGACACGACCTTCCCTTAACAAATCCGTGCTGACTATCCTTGATTAATCCGTGTCTTTCTAAATGAAGATTTATCCTGTCCTTCAGAATTCTTTCAGCTAAAGTTTTCTTCCAGTCACCCTTCACCTTTGACAAAGGAGGCAGAGGTTGATAGCGCCTTTCAAAAGACACGTTCCATATTAGAATAATAAAATGTAAAGTGGAATGTGAATGTAAATGTGCCATTTTCAGTCCCAGATCTCGGTTTTAATAAAAATCTGCAGCTGACCCGAGCTCCAGTTTCCTAGCGTTTAAAACTCTTCCACCTCAGACAGTGCCAAATGTAATAACCTCAAACAGATAGCTCTGTGCACTCATTCGTCTAGATTTTAGACACTGAGCGGGTATGGGCGGGTTTCGATGATCATTTGGGTGAATTATGAAACTATATCCATGTTAAAGGCTTTCACAGAGCGGAGAATCCACGTGAAAATTATCAATAATAATCTGAGGTTAACTGGATCCTGTGAAGTACCATTGAAGCCTATTTTATGTTTCTATTTAAAATACCTTCAGCCCTTCCAAGATCATTCTTTTTTGGCTTGAAAGGCAGAGCTGTAATAGAATTCAGAATTCTGGAAAATGCAGGAAACGAAAATGTCAAATCAAAATTTTCCCCAGATCCCAGTCGAAAACAAATCACAAGCTTTGAGCATGGATATCCCGTTCGGAGCACCTTTCCTGCAGCACTCCCACATCTAACCCAAACCCAAACCCAAACCCTAAATGCAGTGCCAGTCATGGCTCAGTTGGTAGCACTCTCGCCTCTGAGTCAAAAGGTCGTGTGTTCAAGTCCCACTCCAGAGACTAGAGCACAAAAATCTAGGCTGACACTCCAATGCAGTGCTGAGGGAATGCCGCACTGTCGGAGGTGACGTCTTTCAGATGAGACGATAAACCGACGCCCCTTCTGCTATAGGTGGACGTTAAAGATCCCATGGCAATATTTTGAAGAAGAGCAGGGAGTTATCCTCGGTGTCCTGGCTAATATTTATCCCTCAATCAACATCACTAAGAAAACAGATTATCTAGTCATTATCGCATTGCTGTTTGTGGGAGCTTGCTGTGCGCAAATTGGCTGCACGTTTCCTACATTACAACAGTGACTACATTTCAATAGTACTTCATTGGCTGTAAAGCACTTTGGGACGTCCGGAGCTTGTGAATGGCGCTAGTCTTTCTTTTCTTTTTCTTTAGTAAGAGTGCTAGAATATTGGGTATCTCTACAGCTTAAGTTATAACACGCCTGCACTCTGTGCAACTACTTGTTCCCTCACGACATGGACCTAGATCTTCAGGGCCATTTTTGAGTAGTCAGGTTTTTAAGTGTTTGGTCAGCTTTAGTTGGGTTTTCCAGGTTGGCACATATGGCTAACTTCCTCCAATATGGGGCTTGGCACTTCGCCTAAGTTTTTCCAATTCAAATTTGTTTTTTTCTCCTCCTGTCAGTCGCGCCCAGCCTACATCACATGTTCTGCTGATAAGTCAGCTGACCTTCTGCTGGGGGCCATTCACCCTGAAGCTGACTACACAGGAGGTGCGCTGAGTTGCCCTTTCGCTCCAATTTTCCCTCTAGCCCTCGTCTCTGCCTGGCAACTCGCGACAAGATCCGATCTTGTAAGAAACTGCAAACTCAAACCAACACCCTTTTGAGTTAGCACTGGCCCTAAAAGTAGGATTTTTTGAAACTCGCCATTCACAATAAGACATGGTATGCCCCTTTTCGCAACTCCAGCTTTTTAAATGTGTGCTTATTTCATTCCGACACGGTGACACAGATCTTCAGAAGGAAGGAACTGGCACAGGATCACAATCCACAGGCTATTTTTGGAGACTGGATTTGATTTTTGGTTTTACGGTTCTCTGTAACCACAAAATCAGACATCTTTAAAACAAACAGTCAGTGACAACCACTCAAGAGTCGAGAGCACTTTAGGGCCCGGCGCAGATAAATTATTCCCTTCATTAACTTAAAAGATGTGTAGCGTTACCAATCACATTGTGGAAATGCTATAGCAACCAAACGTCGACACCATAGCAACTGAGCCACGCTCCCAGCAACGCCAGGTGGTCCCACTTTGAGCGGAGACAGAGAACATGCTGGAGTGCCGAGAATCGTTGACCTTTCACCCCTTCAGCTGTAGCCGATTCCTTTGCTTTGATGTACTCTGTTCTCACCCTCCCACTCGAGAAGATCAAGAGGACAATTTACAGTAATTATTTCATTTTTACACTGAGCTCATAGTGTCACAATCCAAAACTACATAAATGCGCAGATCTGCAAAGCAGCATGCTTCCCTTTTATAAAAAAAAACACTTAAATAGTACATCATGTTGAAACACTTCAAAGCACTTCATACTGTACTTTCGAAACACAGCGATTGTTATGTAGACAAAAACAACCACCATTTGAGGCCAGTAACGTCCCAGAGACAGCAATGATTACGCACGTTTTAGAAATGATCTATATAACTGTAGGTAATACAGCTTCTATTTGAATGTGACACTGATGTAGGTGTGTCCTCATATGGACTGGATAAAGTTGAGGATTTATTAGACGTAGAGTAATAATTTTTGGATTGGGATTTCCAGGCTTTTGTTTTTGCAAATCACTGTGCCCCCATGACATCACGGCAATTTTAAATGAAATTTTAAATAAAACTGGCTTTAATTTTCTCCCCAGCTTTTTTGTTTTTGTTTCCACGTGCTGTCTGATGGTTGACAAGGTGGGAATGTGACCTGCTCCTAAACCCATCAATACCATTGGGAGGTAGATGAGCACAGCCTGGGCCTACACTCCCTCCTACTGGGGAAAAGGCCTCTTCCTGACATTAATCAGCAAAGGACATTAATCCCAGAGAAACTGGGGTTGTTCTCCTTAGAGCAGAGAGATTTGATAGCGGTGTTCAAAATCATGAAGGGTTTAGATAGAGTAAATAAAGAGAAACTGTTTCTAATGGCTGAAGGGCCAATAACCAAAAGGCACAGATTTATTGTGATTGGCAAAAGAACCAGAAGCGACAAGAGCAGAAAAATTGTTACGCAACGAGTGGTTAGGGTTTGGAATGCTCTGCCTGATAGGGCGGTGGATACAGATTCAACAGTAGCCTTCAAAAGGGAATTGGATAAATACTTGAAGGTGAACAAAATTGCAGGGATATGGGGAACAAGCCGAGGAGTGGGACTAACTGGATTGCTCTTCGAAAGACTCAATGGGCCAAATGGCCTCCTTCTGTGCCGTATTATTCTATGATTCTGTGATACATGCCGAGTGCGAGCATGTCATCAGCCCCATGGTGCTGATGGTCTTAGGGCGTCGCTACCTTGACTAAAGGCGCTGTAAACAAACAGCAATGCAGGTGCACAGCAAGCCCACCACATCTGCTGTATGCGTGATGCAGAGAAAGATATTTTGCAAGACACAGGAAACATTTGCTGAAACACCTCTGAGCTAGGGAAGGAGAAAAAAAAGCTGAGTTTCCCCCACTCCTGATCGTTATCCAGTGACTCATGCTGCAAAGTCTACATGTGTGGACAGGACTGGACTTAGCAGCGATGGCCTCTGTGATTAAACAGCCTGTTGACACTCGTCACCTGGGCTCATACATTAAGAATGGCGACCAGGTGAGGAACCTGAAGACTGCATCCTCTTGGACCGAAGAGCAACTGCCAGCACCACAGGTATCTGATCCGAGGCTGTACTGCCTGGTACATTTTAAATCCACCGCACAGGACCAGAATGTAAATGTCTTCTAATTCTCACATAAGTGTACTTTGTCTCTGAGCTGGATTGGACCTATTCAACATCACTGCAGAGGTAGCAACTGAAAAAAAAAAGTCTTTAAGAACAGTGGACTGAATTTCTTTCTGGAGATGCTCATCTGTATAAGCCTAAGAGCCACTTCTCGTTCCCAACACTGAGTATATTTGCGTGTTAGAAGCTTCCACTTTCCACATTCTCTTACTTTCCAAATTTATATGTGGACACTCGGTCACTGCAGGAAACTCTTTGGTATCCGGCACCGACGGGACCGGGATGGTGCCGGTTGATTAAAAATTCCGGATAACGGAGAGGGTTATCTACCGAGGCTATTTTTAACAAACAAAAATTTAAAAAATCAAGAAATGTGCAGTATACAGTAATTGGGTACTCACCTACAGAATGTTGTGTTAAATGGATGGTGGAAGATGCTTGATTAAATACCCATGCAGACCCATGAGCGCTCCGAAAGCTTGTGATTTCAAATAAAGCTGTTGGACTATAACCTGGTGTTGTGCGACTTCTCACTTTTGATTAAATACAGTACTGCCAGTTGAGGGTAATCCATAACTCTTTAATTACTTAACAGTAAAACAAAACTGTTATTGAGGTGTTGTTTTCGGAGTATGAATTTTGCCGGTTAAGAGAGAATTCCGGATATTTGGGTGCCGTTTAAACGAGAGTTTCCTGTAGTTGTTTAGAAAATAGTTTTTCACGTTTGACTTGCTTCAGTATTTTTTTGTATCAGTTATGGAAACAGCAGTGACATGGTGGCATCTTCAAGTTTCGGGTTCATTCAACTGCTTCCACTTACACAGTTTTACTAGTCACTGATGACGGAGTGCTAGGAGTGGATGGCTATGCTGATATGTAGCTGCCACATCAAAAAAATAAGAAGTCGCACAACACCAGGTTATAGTCCAACAGATTTATTTAAAATTACAAGCTTTCGGAGCTGTTGCCCCTTCGTCAGGTAGAGTTACAATGAGGGAATCCACAATATATCACAGTATATAAACACCGAAAGCAATTTGTCTGCAGAGATACAATCTTTCAGGGAGGCCTTACATCAAAGGCACACCAGAGCACAGCCAAGACAATGAGATGGGTCACAGGGGGTCCAACGTGTCAAATCCTGCTGTCTGCAGTTGAGCTTTTAACTTTTTTTTTGGTGTGTGTGTAGGGATATGGGGTTCATGTCACGCTACAGAACGTGACTCGACATCGTTGTCTGTCTTTCCAGTTTTTAAAAGAAAAACACACACCAAAAAAAAGTTAAAAGCTCAACTGCAGACAGCAGGATTTGACACGTTGGACCCCCTGTGACCCATCTCATTGTCTTGGCTGTGCTCTGGTGTGCCTTTGATGTAAGGCCTCCCTGAAAGATTGTATCTCTGCAGACAAATTGCTTTCGGTGTTTATATACTGTGATATATTGTAGATTCCCTCATTGTAACTCTACCTGACGAAGGGGCAACAGCTCCGAAAGCTTGTAATTTTAAATAAATCTGTTGGACTATAACCTGGTATTGTGCAACTTCTCATTTTTGTCCACCCCAGTCCAACACCGGCATCTCCGCATCATGATCAAAAAAATACACAGAGCGTCACCTACAGTCCGCTTAAACCAGGCGAGGCTTGATGGTCATGATGAAAATGTAACGTGATTTTATAGAAACTACTCAGAACATCAAGGATGAGTTTTTTTTTAAAAAGAGTTCCTCCCTCCAGTACTCTAACCTTTCCAGCCTGGCATCCAACTGCATTTGTTGTCCCTAATGTCCTTGCTGCTATTGGTCTGCCTGGTCGATCATTTCAAACATTTACCATACCTGCAGTGAAAAAAAAAATTCTGAAAACTAATCACTTTTCTACGGCACTCAGGAGACCAAGTGGGAAGAAAGAAGAGAAAAAGAAGTTGGGAGAAAGAGGTTGAAGGTACAGTTGGAGAATTTCTAAGGAGGCTTCTGAAGGCAGTGAGATAGAAGGTAAGACGATGAGATATTGAAAGAGAATTTCAAACAGCAGGAGGATAGTGGCTCAGAGACTGGCTACTGATGGTGGAGCAGCAATCGAAGTGTTGGAGGAGCAGAGAGTGCGTGCAAGGACGCACACTTGAAGATTGCTCAGATATAGGGAAGTGAGGCTGTGAAACAGAGGACAAAGAATCTTCGGTTAATTTGTCGGGAATGCCAGCGGAACTTGGTGGGAATGATATGCTTTTCAGAATCCTGTGGTGGGGGAAGAGGCGAGATAAAATTAAAATAATACAAGTCAACAATTCTCTGTATATTTGTGCAGTCGGTCCATTTGTAAGTACTTTCCTCACACCCTTCTCAGTATATTTCAAGGGTATGTGCTGATAATGGCACACCTTCCTCACAGCAAGAACACCCAGCCCCTCAAAAAATAATGTTTACTCATCCATCCCCTCACATACAGCAGTACCTGGCATGTGTCTAGAACTTGATCATACATCGTCCAGCTGTAGTGAGGGAAAGCTGCAAACAAATATCCCTAGTTCACTGTAAATAGAAATGGTGTGTGTTGATTATGAAGTTGTGTTTTACTCTAGTCTACTCTCACTGTGAAACACTCTAGAATATTTATGTAAAATATCATGTTGAGCATAAACACCGGCATAAACCAGTTGGGGCGAATGGCCTGTTTTCGTGCTGTAAATTCTATGTAATATTGGCATAATTCCCAGAGTCTAATGTGGGAAGTCACTGACGAAATCAGATGAAATTCCAATAAAACGTCTGAGTTTTTGAAGTGAAATTATTCAGAGATATGAGAGACGCAGAGAGCACACTGTAAACAGATCTCCTACTCATCCCCCGAAACAGGACAATGTCAAATCAAAAACTTCTGATCTGCTTTAATAAAAAATCTTCTGATCCAAACACATGAATTTTCAGGAGTGAAATTAGGAAACACTTCTACACACAAAGGGTGGTAGAAGTTTGGCACTCTCTTCCACAAACGGCAATTGATGCTAGATCAATTGTTAATTTTAAATCGGAGATTGATAGATTTTTGTTAAACAAAGGTATTAAGGCCAAAGGCGGGTATATGGAGTTAGGTCGCAGATCAGCCATGATCTCACTGAATGGTGGAACAGGCTCGAGGGGCTGAATGGCCTACTCCTGTTCCTATGAATTTAATGAAGGAATTTAAATAAATAGTGACCAGTCCCAATATTTCAGCTATTTGTTAACATGTGCATTTTTTTTCGTTTTTCTCGAGTTATTTTTGGCAGGTGACCTGAATCTGTTAACGGTCACTAGGAGAGGGATAAGAGTAGTCGGAGGTGAATCAGCCATCACTTGGGGGAGATGGAGAGAGAGGGGGTGAGGGAGAGAGGGGGGGTGAGGGAGAGAAAGAGGGGAAGAGAGAGGGGGGGTGAGAGAGAGAGAGAGAGAGAGAGAGAGAGAGAGAGGGGG